>JARYHS010009186.1:230248532-230398556 GCA_031002005.1 Vandiemenella viatica
TGGCCTACCTGTAGTTATGGAACATGGATTGCCTACTGAATCGATTTCAGCTCTTGTGGATCAGTACCACCAACCCATTGTACAGATTCTACTTTCCTTCATAAATGCTACCTCATATTTAACATTTAATAATAATAATTTAATAAACTTGTGTCAACACCAGTAAAAGGATTATTTCTTTCCAAAGCAAATTAACTACCTAGAAATTTTTTACTTAATATAAATGATCTTACTTAGTTGATGGGTATGACATCATTTGTGTCACACCTTCTCATATGTGGGTTGTGTACAACAGATAATTAATATCTCAACTGTGCAGCATTGCAACCTTCTAGATTTTACTAGATGTCAAAGTGAAAACTGATTCCTCAATCTCGCCAGAAGGTTAGCCAATTGCAATAGGGCATCTTGTCAATGTGGCACTCCCTCTCCAAAATGACCTCCTATATTCATGTGTGTTTAGCCACTTTGCATTTCTCACTGTCCATCAGAATATTGTATTTATTGGGTTAATTCTTCGTGTTCTCCCAATTGCGTGGTGATAGCTATGATCCCATTAGGTCTTCACAAAGGCTTTGACATGCTGTGCATGGATGACTGCTACTTCCCATGCCACTTGCCTTACTTTCCAAACAAGAAGAGAAAATCATGGAGCATTACCATACATTCTGCCTAATGCTAATTAATTTATGAAAAAGATATTTTAAATTCAAATTCTGCTTCATTTAATTAGTTTTTTCATTGCTATTACAAGTGTTTACGATTCTTTTATTCTTCATATTATATCAAAATTCTATTTGTTGTATGTTTATTTAACACTTACATATATTATTATTTCATTCATGACATGAGCATGCCATTATGAACATAAAGTAATGTATAAAACTTTTTTAAAAATCAGTTAATGTAAGGATTTAACTCTGGAGACTAATCAATAGTAGTTTGAATAACCTTAACAGACACTAACAAATTTCTTGTAAGCAGTTACAAACTAACTCAATATGGTCGAAAGCCGTATGAATAAATAATTTGAAATGTACTTTGATATCTGTAAAATGTGTATACGATAATTTCTAAAATGTGGATCTTTAAATTTTTTAGCTTCTTATTTCGAATTGCTGTCCAACTATTAATTTAACCACATAAAAAATTAAACAGTGAATGATATTTTGAACAAATTTGCAAATATCTTTCCACAAGAGATTTAATAATTTTAAAATTGTTATGAATGTTGGTGAAGGGTGATGCAGGCTGTGTGGAATGCAGGAAGAATTCCAGATGACTGGAGGAAAGGGGTAATAATACCCATATTTAAGAAAGGGGACAGGACTCTCTGCTAACTACGTGGTATTACCCTGATGTGCCACTGTGCCAAGATATATGAGAAAGTTTTGGAAAGCCGAATAAGAAGAGTTGAAAGGCAGCTAAGGGAAGAACATATGGATTTAGACCAGGAAGGTCAACTATCGATCTTATATTTGCAATAAGACAGCTACAAGAACGGCACTACGAGTATGGGAAAATATTGTGATGGCCTTTCTGGACATTGAAAAGGCATATGACAGCCTCAGCCGAAACAAAGTGTGGGAAGGACTGAGAAAAAAGTCAGTAAAAATGGAGATAGTGCAAAGAGTGAAGGATATGTATGAGGGTAGTAAGAGCTGTGTCAAAGTGGGAACGGATAAGACTGGATGGTTCCATTTGAAAAATGGACTAAAACAAGGAAGTGCCCTATCACCCCTCTTATTTATTGTAGCTATGGATGAAATATTGAAGAAGGTGGTGCAGAGCATTGGGGAAGGAAAAATGAAAGCAATGGTATTTGCAGACGACCTATTAGTTTGGGGAGAGGATGAAAGAGAGGTGCAGGATCAGCTGGATGTGTGGGAGAGAGTAGTTGCAGCTTATGGTATGAAGTTCTCTGCGAGAAAAAGTGAAGTGGTGATAACAACAAGAAAGAAGAACAGGACGGACATAGGCATATCACTTAGAGGGGAGCAACTAAATAGAGTGGAATGTTTTAAATATTTGGAAGCTGTATTGAAGAAAATGGAGGAAACAGGATGGAAATAAACGAAAGAGGAAGATGTGCAGATGGATTTTTTAAAAGTATTAGGAGCCTGGTATGGAGTAGGGATGTCCCACAAAAGAGTAAGGAGGCAATATAAAAACATATTTTGTACCAATTTTAACATATGGGCAGAAACATGGGTGATGAAGGAGAGAGACAAAGGGAGGGTACAATCGGTGGAAATGAAATTTCAGAGGAGTAGAGTGGGAGTAACAAGAAAGAGACAGAATAAGGAAGAACCACTACAACAAGAATTGAAAAATCTAGGCTACAGTGGTACGGGCATGTAAAGAGAATGGGAGAGGAGAGGCTACCAAGGAAGATGCTGGACATGGAGCTGAAAGGGAAGAGCCTAGAGGAAGACGAGGGACAGATGGATAAAGGGTTAAGAAATGTGTGGAGGAAAGAGGAGGAAATTGGGCGTCAGTGGAAGAAGAGAGAGTGGTTAGACAGGAAGCGCTGGCGAGGCTTTTGTTCCCAGCAGACTGGCCAGTGGCTGGAAGCTGTCATAGATGATGATGAATGTTGGTACTGAGTGTTTTCCTAGGGGGATGAGGATTTGAGTTCTTGGGGAAGGGGTGGGGAGGTCAATTTGTAGTTTTAACAAACAATAAATATGAATATTCAGCATATATAGACCATACCTTGAATTAATGTCATAAAAGAGGTGAAAGCATATAGAGATGTGTTACAAGTGAGTAGCTACAAAAGAAAATATGGTTGTTCCAGTATATGAGAGTTGCCATTTAAGTTTTTACAAACGACCACTCGATGGCACTTTTGAGATGTGGCATTTATACTGTTGTAAATTTTTTATGGTTTTAGGAAAGGCCTAACTCAACAACATGCCTCAGATCACTTTGTTCAACTTTTGATAATCAAGCACCATCAGAAAAGTCTGTTTACAATTGGTTTGCAGAATTTCATTACGAATGTGCTTCCTCAGTGATGAATTTCTAATGTCATAAAAGAGGTGAAAGCATATAGAGATGTGTTACAAGTGAGTAGCTACAAAAGAAAATATGGTTGTTCCAGTATATCAGAGTTGCCATTTACGTTTTTACAAACGACCACTCGATGGCACTTTTGAGATGTGGCATTTATACTGTTGTAAATTTTTTATGGTTTTAGGAAAGGCCTAACTCAACAACATGCCTCAGATCACTTTGTTCAACTTTTGATAATCAAGCACCATCAGAAAAGACTGTTTACAATTGGTTTGCAGAATTTCATTACGAATGGGCTTCCTCAGTGATGAATTTCATGAAGGTCTACTAAAATCAGTTGTTGTTCCAAAAAACATCAATGCTGTGGGTACCACCATTAAAGAGGACTGGCATGTTACTTACTGTGAGATAGAGGCATCCTTAAGCATATTGAAGACTGCAGTACATTCAATTTTGCATCAACATTTAGCTACAAAAAAGATCTATTCCTGATGGATTCTGCACAATTTGACTATCTCAAAAACAGGATTGCATCAATTTGTGCCAGGAAATGCTCAAAACATTTGGTCAAGGAAATGCAATATCCATTTTACAACATCAGAAGAGGATATGAATTTTGGATATATTCGTATGCGTCAGAACAACAGTGTTCCAGTGTTCCAAGATTAACTGAATCTAACAAAAGTAGTGCACAAAGAACTTCCAAGAAATGGTTATACTTGACATACCACAATAATTGCATTAGGAGATTAAAGATCACTTAATGCTGAATGGTTCACAACAATTTGCTTGCCATAAATCATCAATGTAGTCGGGAAAAACACTGAAAACATCACATCATTCTTCATCATGACAATACAGCTCTCACATGGCATGTCAAACAGTTTATTATTGATGGAGAAAAATTTCCCGTATTCACCTGATTATTGCCTAACAACTTCTTTTGTTTCCAAATGCCAAACAAAAAATGTGTGGACTGATTTTTATCACCTCAAGGAGCTATTGAAGCCTTCCAAAACCATGTTTTGACTTACTGAAATCAGTGTGCAAAAATGTTTCAAGAACTGGTTCAAACACATGCAAAAGTGTGTAGATCTTAAAGATGAATATTTGGGGGGGGGGGGGCAAAATGATTTGTACCCAAAAAAAAAATGTTTATTGTCTTTGTAAAAAATTAAAATGTGACCCGCGTATGTGGGATGATCTCGATGAATTTTTGTTTTTTGTGTTCAGTAAGAATTTATATGACGTAAATTGATGCTTCTATTCAATTAATGTCACGTAAAGTTATTATTGTTTTTATTTGTAAACAGACTTCAGTTCAAGTATTCATTAAAATTAACAAAACAGCATTTTTCTAAATCTCACTTGAAAATCTGAACCCATTTTTTAACCATACTGTTAGAAATGCATGCCTTTGAATTTTGAGATCTTAAGAATGATTAAAACTTCTAGATTCTGTTACTTTTGCATTATCCTATTTTTCCTACAACTAATTGTATATCACATGTTTTGTTTATAGATTTATGAATATACCATTTCTTTTTGAACTGAGATCAGTTATGGACTGGATTTGGACAGACACAACTATGGCTCTTTTTGACTGGCTAAAGATGGAAGATATCTTTAATATTATATATGAGCAAAAGTGCTATAGGAAAATGGAAGAAGATTTCCCCCAGGGAAGAGGGGAAAAGAAACCTGTACTTGCTAAATACTTGCAGGGAGGAGGTTTCCTTTTACTGATTATAGGACTCATTTGGTTTCCATTAGTTTTTTTTGCACTAGGAAGTGCTGTTGGTGTACCAAATCTTCCAGTAACAGTGTATGTTGATCTTTCAATTGAAAACTATCACCCTCTGTCGACACTGATTTCCCAAAACAGCACAATATACAGGTGAGCTATTAAGATAATTTTTCTTATCATGGCACCATTTTGAATATGTATTTAGAGAAATATTTTACAAGACACAAGCTTGAGTGTATTTTTTTCTTCCCAATCTCCTATTATTTGTTTTTCTCATATATTTTTTGCAATATATTTGTGTTTTTGGTCATTAAAATTAACAATTATTACACTAGAATTTACAATAATGTGAATGTTCATATACTACACACATCTTTCAGTTCTGTAGTTATAGGCTTCCCTTGATGACTTAAATAAGTTCTTCCAGAACTCAACTTAAATCTCTACCTTGCTTAAGTTACAACATTGTTTCAATATTGTTATAACAGAAACAATAACCATGACAATTTTTTATTAATTTCATAATTACAGTGGCCATTTATTTATTTATTTGACCTTAGGTCTTGAATGGACCATACAGTCAACCTGGTGGAGTTACAGTTAATAACAAATGCTTTTAAGATTTTTAAAATATAAAAATGTATAAATTAAATATATATGTCGGTGTCCTTAATATAGTCCTTAATTATACAATATATTTGGTTGTATTAGAATAGCTTTGCTTTTCTGAATATATGAGTAAGAGTGCATTATCTAAAGAAAGGAGGAATAGTGCAGAAAGGCGATGTAAAGACGACGACGTTGGTTGGATAGGACGTTCATGTGACAAGGAGAAGTGTTGTGATTGGCCGAGAGAGACTAGGAAGAGGAATGGCTATGTTAGCTAAGGGTTCTGTATGGTAATTTCAGAGTGGCCAGTTGTGCAAGGATGATTTGTGCGAATGTTCACCACTTAGCAGTATATTAGTTTTCAGTTATGAGTCGGCTATGTTATAAACTGTACTAAACAAGAAAGTTAAGCACAAGTGCTGTAAGAACTGTTGTGTTCAATATACTAACCTGCAATCTTTAATTTAGTTAGGACTCTGATTAAACAATGATTGGGTTATATCATGTATGGTGCCAACATATTATGTTTAACAGTGGAACAAACTGTGAAATGAATGCAGTTCGGTATTTTACTTAGTAGTGTGGATGAACCTTCTTTCCTTATGTTGTTATTATGACGAGAAACTAAACATCTATACTATATGTGAAGACAATAGTCACAATAGTACAGGCAATAAAACGGTTGATCTTGTGGTGATATTCTTTCATGGAAATTCCCAACGGCAAACTAGTTTTAATTATTAAAGTTGCTATTTGTAGTGAGTAGTACTGTAACACTGGTCGAAAGTGACTGCTGTACTCGCACAAGAGAATTGATGAAAGTTGCCTGTTGAAAATTGAAGCAGTTGAAAAATAAATGATCGAGGTCCTGTAGTACCTGTCCGTTACATGTGCAGTAGGGTGTGTCTACCTCCTTGATGTTATAAAGGTGACTACGGAAGGTACCGTGGTTGAATCTCATATGGATGATAGATGTGATGATGTATTGTCGTTGAGAGTTCCATCTTGAATACCAAGGTCTTCATGGAGGATACATCTGTACTAGAGCGTACTTTTGCCTCTGCTGTTTTGATTCATTCCAGCTCCTCATCCATTGCTGGTATGCACTGCTGACCATTGTTGCCTGATGATCAATTGTGTTGCTGGGTGTGATTAAGCTTTGGCCCGAGCTACATGCCTCCTTAGCTAACATGTCGACGTGCTCGTTATGTCTAATTACAGAGTTTGTGGGTATCCAGATATAATTAACGGTCGAACCACATTGATTAAGTTGTTGGATTATACTGATGTGATATATATTAGGCCACTGGAGAATAACAGATATGGCTAAGGAGTGAAGGACACTGCATGAGTTGGTGAGTATTAGTATACTTTGCTATAAAAATCATCTTGCATATATAAGTGCCTGGTTGATGGCAATGGCTTCCACCGAGTAGATTGGTAGATATGCTGGAAGGCTGAACCTTTGAGCGTCTCGGGGCAGTAGAATGCACAGCCTACCCTACATGTTGAAGGTATCTTTGACCCATCGGTGTACGAGGGCCATCCAGAAAGTAACAGACGTTTTGATCTGGTGCAGCAGTGGGCGGGGCTAGCAATATCATCTTGACGACAGAGTGTCCCAGTAGTTTGTGCATCGTGCCTGTCGTGCTTTGTATACAGTGGAATTTTAAAATGAGCACTGCAATTGAAAATCCCGCCAGTTGTGAAGTGCAAGCTGTGATAAGGTTCTGGTTGCAAAAAATCACAAACCAGTTGAAATTTATCGCCAGTTTTGTGATGTGTAAGGCCAAGGAATAATGAGTGATAGCCGAGTGAGGCAGTGGTGCATTGATTTTAAAAATGGCCAAACCAATGTTCACGACGAGGATCGCAGTGGTAGGCCTAGTCTTGTGAATGATGAATTGGTGGCGAAAATCAACGAAAAAATCCGTGAAAATCGCTGTTTCACAACTACGGAACTCTCAGAACATTTCCCCCAAATTTCACGGAGTTTAGTTCATCAAATTGTGGTTGGTAAACTTGGTTACCACAAATTTTGTGCCTGGTGGGTTCCAAAAACGTCTAACGGAAGACCACAAAAAACAGACTAGCTGCAGCATTGACATTTCTGGAAGACTACGACAAAAGTGGAAATCAAGTTATCGAATGTATCGTAACTGGCGACAAGACTTAGGTAAAGCACGTCACGAGTGAAACAAAATGGCACTCGATGGAATGGGGACACACGCATTCGCCCAAGAAACCGAGGAAGTGTCTGCAAACGCTGTCAGGACGAAAAATCATTGCTACTGTGTTTTGGGATGCTCATGGAGTGATTCTCGTTGATTTCCTTGAACGTGGCCATACAATCAACTCGGAGAGGTATTGCGAAACACTCAGACAATTAAGACGCGCGATACAAAACAAGCGTCAGTGAAAACTCAGCTAGAAAGTTTTCTTTCTCCACAACAAAGCTCGTCCACACACAGCCATCCATACCCAAGAGCTGTTGGATGGTTTGGGAAGTTTTCAATCATCCACCATACAGCCCGGATTTGGCGCCGAGCGACTACCACCTGTTCCCAGTGATGAAGATGTGGCTCGCTATGCAACGCTTTGCCACTGACTCTGAACTGTATGCCGGTGTAAACCAGTGGTTGAGCTCACAGGTGGCAGATTTCTACAGAGAGGGTATTGAAATGCTTGTACCGCATAATGATAAATGCCTTAATTTAAATGGCGATTATGTAAAAAAATAACCTAAGAGTTTACCTCTAAAATATATAGTAAAAATTGTTTTTTTCATTTTGCTTATTTTTTATTTCAAAACATCTGTTACTTCCTGGATAACCCTCATATATTGAAACTGAAGATGGCAATCTAACAGATAAATATTCCTGGCAAAGGTGTTGCACTGGTTGGCCGGGTTGTGGGTACACCGGTAGGCAGCTTACTGTCAGAGGGGTCACACATTGTTGATAATGTATTTAATATATAATCACTGTTTCCTGTTGCTGATGGTCAGGGAGAGTGTTGACAGGTACTCAAGACTTTGCAGCAGTGGATACTGTTGGATAAATAGATACCATCCTCTCTCTTCCACTAGCTGTTGGAGGTTGGTGAGATGTCAGAGAATTGGTGAATTTTTGGAATAAGCATGTCTCAATAAAAAATTATTTGAGAGGAGTTGGGAGCAAACACACAAGGGCGTTTCTGCTACTTCCAAAAGAAACGCATTTGTAGGTGCGGATGTCATAGCTCCTAGCCAAATACGAATGCTCTGATACTGAATGTGATCCAGTTTATTTAGTAGACGTTTACTGCCACTGAAGTAGAATGCATTTCCATAGTCCAGTTTAGATGTGAGTAAGGTGTGATAGAGTATCAACAATGTAGATGGATGAGCTTCCCACGAACCTCAAATCAGCGTGCGTAGAATATTAAGACCTTGTTCCAATTTTGGGACAAGTTGATGTATGTGAGCTGACCAGGTGAGACAAGAATCATATTCCAGTCCAAGGAATTTAACAAGCATGTTAAGGGGACCCAAAATTAAGTTGTAGATTGGAGGGTGGATTCCCCTTCTTGTAAATATCACTTCTGAGGATTTACTTGCCGAGAAGTCTAGGCCGTTAGCGATGTCGCTGAGGTGAATATGCAGATGTCATCAGCGTACTGAATAATGCTCATGGCAAGAGGCAAAATGTTCTCTAGGTCCCACACATAAGTTGTGTACAGGAGGGGATTGAGCACTGTGCCTCGAGGAAGACATTGACATGTGCATCGCGGTCCAAGTAGGATGTGTTTATTGCAAAAATATAACTGTCTTGATGGCAGAAGTTGATAGATGCAAGACACAAAGGAAGACCTGGTGTGACGAGTTTGTCCATCAAAATCGGTATTCGTGCATTATCATAAGCCACAGATATGTCCAAAAACAATGCAGTGAGATACTGATTTTCCAGATAGGATGCTTGAATCGCCGTGACTAAGGTAGCGTGGTTGTCGTAGATACCTCGGCCCTTGCAGGATCTGCTTTGTTCACAACAATGGACTAGGAAGAAATAACATGAAACCATATTTATATGGAAAGGAAAGATAAATTATTCCCCTCACTCCCCGAAGTTGCAAAAGGGCAGCAGTAACAATAAAATAATTCACAAACAAAAAAACACAAAAGGAAATACTAAATATAATGTGGAAACACTTTGCCAAAGTTAAAGATGAAGGAAGAAAACTGTTCAAATAATGTGGCCCATAGCTGGTCAAATGGGAGTAAAACAGTAAGAAATTGTATTTTTCTAAAAATTGACAATATCTTGTAGGACTATGGTTAAAAATAAAAGATGCAAGCTACATATATGCATTGAAAAATTCTGTTCAGTTTACATTGTCACATGTAACAGTTATTATAAGGAGGGACAAGGAACAAAAGAAATAACACTAATGTGGTCAAAATGGAAACACAAGAACAGTGATCAGAATTTGCAAAGGTGAACAAAGAAAGGGGTTGAAACATCAAGATAGAAATGTTTAGAAGGAAAGCTGTGACACAACCATGATGAAAATAAAGGACTAGAAGATGTCTAAATGAAAATGGATACAAACAGAAATAATGAAAGAAAACACCAATATATGAAACCTACAATGTCAAGAGAAAACAAACAAAATGGTCCTCTTAAAATGGGCATAAAAACAGTTGTAATATTCCAATTTTCTCCTTTCTTTTGTTGTTCCACCATTTTTGTAGTGTAACTGCACAATGTTTTGCTCCCTTCTGCTCTGCTCTGCTCTGCTCCACCACGTGTATAGTTTTCTATCCTCAGTGATGTGTTGGAGAAACATTTCTTTCCTGTGTTATTAATCCAGTTTTTTCCCTAACCATACAATATGTCAAGGTTAGCACCTGTTATGACCAGCATACTTCTTCCTCTGACCTTGTAATATACCACTAGCTTCTCAAATTTTAACACATCCTCCTACTTAGGGAAGCTGCAACAGATTTTTTACCAGGAGCATTAATTTCACTAGTGACTCATATTTATTATCTACAACTTCCAGCAAATTGTATAAATGACTCTACCAAACATCTTGAGTTTATATCACTCCTTTAACAAAGACTTGCTCACTTGTAACTATGCATTAGTTGTGAATGTGTACCAACCTAGCAAACTATAAAACTTCTCATCAGTTAATACTAAATTCCTTTGAAGTTTCTCAAAGAACTTCCCAAGAGCTTTTAAAGCTGTCTTGGAAGAAATCAATCAGTTTCAACAGATCATCATATCAAAAAGCTGATATAGTACCAATTACTGTTACAATATTTTAAATAGGGCTATTGTTTCATAAATTGTTATTCTCTAAACAATATCTGATAAATTATTCATTCCCATAAGAGGAAAAAATTGTCAAATGTAACAATAACATCTGTTAAACACAATTAGCAACGTTCACTTGTGCAATAACTCCTGAATCAGCATAGTATTTATAACAATTTTATTTGAAAGCAATTAAATCTTGTTACTTTTGATTTGTTTTAGGCTGAATGAAAAACATTATTCACAGTTCATGAATCTATACAAGAAAGATCGTGCAGCTCAAACATTTTTGTCAGGCTACAATTATGATGACATTGCCGCAGTGGAGATGAACAGAAACTCGAGTAATGTGTGGTCTATTTCTCCTCCAGATCAACAGCGACTTATTGATGAAATCTTATCAGGTTAGTTGTCTTAATTATAGATTGGATAATGATGGCAGTGAAATTGCCATGACACACTAAAAATAAAATAGGATATAGCTTAGCTAATTCAATATTTTGCACAGTATCGTGATCAGTTACCAAATGGCAATTTAATAATGTGGAAATAAGTAAATGCAAGTATTTATTAATGAAAGATATTTTATTTTGAAGAGTATTAATAAATATCAGTTTTATTGTATTTGATTGTAACACATTTGAAAAGTAAATGTTTAAAAAATAGATATTGGCTTAGTCAGATGTGATTTTATCAAACTTCTTTACAAAAGTCATTTGAAAATAATGTTAGCAGTTATAATGTGATTGTCCCCCCCCCCCCCCCAATTTTACCAACTTTTAAACGAAGGAAAACTAAATATTCCTCCAAAGGCAACAATACAGCTGGTCTCAACTTTATTATTATAGTTGATGATGAAGTGTTTGCCCTCATCCACATGTTCTAAGACCATTTAGTAAAAGGGAGTTGAGTAACCGAAGGAGAATTTTTAAGTACCTATTATGGAAAGCTAGAAATGTAGATGAAGATGCATTTTGTCTTAAAGAAATGTTTAAGGTTCAAACATTACTCATTAACATTATGCTGATGCCTGTGTTACTGATACCTTCCTTGATGCAACTAAGGAAAATGGAAGCGGCTTCTAGGCGATATAAATAAGGAAAGAAACGGAAATTAACCCACCACATACCAAAGTGGGCGGATGCGATGAGAGGGAACACTTGCGCTGACAAACAACTACACAATATTTCAGCATCTGCCTTGTTCACAAGTAGAAAAACGGGCCATTAGGCTCAGAACGTGTGTACACAACGAACGTTACCTAATGACTCAGTCATTAGGTAACATTCGTTGTGTACACACGTTCCGAGCCTAATGGCCCGTTTTTCTACTTGTGAACAAGGCAGATGCCGAAATATTGTGTAGTTTGTCAGCATAAGTGTTCCCTCTCATCGCATCCGTCCACTTTGGTATGTGGTGGGTTAATTTCCCTTTCTTTTCTTATTGATACCTTCCTTGAAGATGCTAAAGTTCTTTAAATGACTACAAAGGTATTAATTTGCCCCGTAATGGCTGACAGATCACACATAAATGAAAGCAAGTCTCTGTTGTTACAAATTTTAAAAATATTCTGAAAGTCTAATGAAGTAATGAAGTTAACACTGGTATCAGATTACATTTAAGGCAGTATCAAACTTAAAATCGCTATAAAGATGCAGGTTATCCTTCAAGGCAAAACACTGATTGAAAGCATATGCTCTTGGAATCGTACTTAGATGTGCACCCCAAATTTAACAGTGAGCTTGATGGTAATTTTCAACACTGCTATTGTTGACACATTGTGTGTAGATTTACTATCACCGAATTTAAAGTCGTGTTGTGCTTGAAATGAATGATAAAGTACATGAATTTATTCTGAAGTGAGATAGTTAATCTTTGAGTAGTTACAGTTTGACTTTTAGGCTGTGTTTCCACTAAGCAACTAGTCACGGGCGGCCGGCCACACTCGATTCCTATTTCTTCACTTAAGTCACTAACCATACCCATTTATGCCACCGCGACTTGGAAATTGTCGCGACTGTAAAAGAGCTCGCAACTGGAGAAGCCGCGCGTGACTCAATTTCTATTTAAAATTACTGTGCAATGCTCACTGTATGTCTAGCCTCACGTGATGACCACCTTTCACATGCAAAATTACTCAAAATACAAGTAGCTTACAATGTATGTAGACAAATCTATGTCTATGTTTAAAAGTTCTGTGAAGTAAACGACATTTATTGGTCATTATGCCAAATGTACACTCGATGTATCACCTTCCTCAACACAACCTGTAATTAAATGCTCTCTTTTTTGTTAATGTTCGCTCACTATACCGAAGCGTAACTTTATAATTTGGTTTGAAAGCATCATCACCGACGAAAACGTTCTTTATTGATAAAATTAGCGCATTTCCTGGAATATTTAGTTCATTCTTGCTCAATTTTTTAATAGAATGTACCATCTCTATAAATAGATGCAACACTGCATTTTACGTAAGCTCAAACGTCAATGCAAGTAACTAAAGATGTACCCAAAAACTATGTTTTCGTTACCTTTTTCCTTACGTCATTTATTTCTTCGACGTGCATTTTGAAAATGAGCTGGTTTGTAGATGTACAGTCGCACACACAGTCATTACAAAAGTAGCTCCTAGCAACCACCCATGACTAGCCGCTTAATGTAAAAACCGCCTTACACTCAAGATGTAACACATACTTTGTGATGGTTAGATTGATGTAGTCAGTGTATACTGAAGGCGCAACACGAATAGTACGCTTGTTGGATAGAGACTGTGTGCCACAAGGAAACATGCCTACCCTATTTATAGTCTTTGTTAACCTTGAGCTGGACTGTTCCAGAACAACAGTGTTTTTCCCTGGGGAAATACTATTTACTTGTGAATTACAAAAATCCCATCTTCTCATGGTACACTATTGTTAATCGAATCTTCATGAAATTTTATTATGTTATAGTTTAATTTATTTAGAATCTTTTTAATCATGACAAATTTTCTTGTAAGTTTTCTTATTTAAGAGTTATTGATTTTTAAAAGTCACACATGGCAATGTCATCCAGCTTCAATGCTAAGACTTCATTTTTCTTCCTTTAAATCTAAAATTACATTAAACTGTTATTTTATTATTATTTTCCCTCCCATTTAAGCCTAGTTTTATCTCCTTCACTATTTTATTTACAAAATTCTTTATTTTACTAAAAATCATATATAACATATATTTATACTCTATTTTAATTCAGAATTGTCTCCTTAATGTTCACAACAAACTGTGATATCAAAATCTGGGATAGCCCTTTCCATTAATTCATAATTTCAGATTTTGTATTTTTCCTTGTTCGTTTTCTCCAACCACTTGGCAATTTGCACTTTAAAATTGAAATATTTCTTTAAATAGAATTCTAAACCCATACGTATTACATCTCAAATTGATTGTAATTTTAAGTTTTATTCATGAAAATGAATGTAGAAAAATCCATTAACTTTATAAATTTTATGCTCTTTACGAAAGTATTTAGATTCAGAGTTGAAAGGTACTTTATTATTCAGAAAATGTTTATTAAAGTTATTTACTATATGACTATATGAGATAAGCCCCCTTCTAAACAGTTTTGGTGGGGTTATAGATATATAACAATTTGACATTTTAGCAGCCCAATTTAAAATTTTGTTAACAGCAATTAGTATTACAGATGAACAAAATATGCAATATATTGTTTTTGCTGTGTATGATAGAAATGATAGCAAAATTACACTTCAAACAGCGCTGGAAGAAAATTCTGTTAGAAACACTACTGCAGATGCAAAATTTAATAGAGAATGATATTGTGAATACTTAATTGCAGAACGGGAAGTAAATTGGCAATATAAAATGATTAATCAAGGAAGAGCTAAATATTACTGTTTACTTGTGACTGTGGTTTAGTTTTAATACCTTAAATTTGTCAGCATTTTACAATTATTATTCCTCTATCAAACTCTGTGTCATGGCTCCTATAGATTCAATTAGAAACAATACAATCAAATTCGGGCTTGATAGAAAATTCATCAGACCTACGGCTCTCTAAATTCATGAATGGCTTTTCGAAGTGGTGCATTTGAGTGAAACTGATGTTTTTGGAATACAGCTAGATTCCTTCCAAAATGCTCCTTTTGTGAAATTTGAAAATAAGGATGCATGTGAAAAGCTAATAAGAGATTTGCTGGAACGTGAAATTTAAACACACCAATAGTCAGATCAGTAACGTTTCTGTGTCAGATGCGGGAATAGAATATTGTAATATCCATGTTGTTAACCTCCCCTTTGAAATATCTAATGAATCAATAATGTTAGCATTGAAACCTTTTGGAGTGATTTTTGCAATATCAAAAGACTGCTAGGGAGGCAACATTAGATATCGAAAAACTAGCGGGGTAAAGATCATAAAAATGGAAATAAAGACACACATCCCTTCATATATAATGGTTGCAGGGTATCGCATTCTGATTATTTATGACAGGCATTCCAGGACATGCGCTGTCTGTAACATGTATTGTCAGGTATCTGTTAAATTTTGTAATACGTAACAAAATTTTACTGTCAGAACCGTGAATTAGATTGGATAATATTGTATTTTATTTCATTTTTATAGTCGGTTTCTATGTTAATTTAAGCGAGAAAGCCGTTTAACGGTTTTTAAGATAGTATTTTCAATTTCAACATTCTCAAGCATTCGCCTGGAGTGGGATTACGAAAGTTCACATCTAAATTATTTATTTTCGGCTAAATTATTAAAGTTACAAAATTTTTCATAATAACTAAAGCTAAAGTTTGCTTCAAGATCTAGCGATTTGTAAAATTTCAGAGTGATTGGTTTATTTTTATTTTCAAGGTCAAAAGTTGTATGTTGAAACCTTCAGATGTGAGATGAGAAACTGATCAATTATCGGAGAGACGCTCATGGGAAGGGCAGCCACTAGGTTTTCCCACGCTCCCTGAATATCAGAACTTTCCTGGTTCGCAGCCAAAGTGAGCGCCTCAGTCGGCTAGTAACAGTGCGAATGACAAGATGTAGTCTCAAGCAGTAGCAATCGGTTAGCTTTGAAAACCTTAGGCTCACTAACATGCAGCTTAGATCACTCAGTTTTATTATAATGTGGAGTTAAAATAGTATTTCGCCAAGTGGGGCCTTGGGGTTGTTTAGGTTAACCAACCAAATAAACAATGGGAGCCTTTGATTCACTTTTGTAAAATTCCATCAACTAGTGATTTGATACTTTAAACTTTGGGGTGTGGTTTGGCTTGAATGGTTAATCGAACTTGTAAACTTTCCTTTGGTAACTTTGTCTGATTGCCTGTTCAGTTTTTGACTTTGTAAGATTTGAAGAATAGAGTGATTTTAATGGCAATGAACTCATAAACATCATTTAACTTTCACCTTTCCTTAGCATTTGGTTAAAATAAGCTATGTGGCAACCTGGTTACTATTATAAAGTCAGAACTGTAACATCCAAGGCTACACACGATCAGAGCTAAGACAAATCCCTTTGTGCACCTACCCCAGTGCACATCTTGTTCTTACAGTATGTGCGGAATGCCCACGAAGACAAACTGTGGTTATGCCGATTCATTTTGTAAGGCAGGATGTTCAACAGGATCATGGGAAAATGTCTGTTTCTGAACAGAACTCTAATTTTCCACCATATGCAAATCAAAACACTGAAGTGCTTTGTGATACGAACATTTGTGACAATCTGGACGAAACAATACCACATGGTCTCTCTCTACATTAATAATTGAAAACCAGGGAGAAAGTCTACATTTACTGACTGAATCATTGAACTTACTCAATCAGTCATCGCACACCTGTAAAGAGTCACACCCAACTACTCCTCTGGACACTCTGCAGTCTTCTCCACTTGATTCGGAAGCAGAGGGTTTGACGCCGCTAAGCACAAGGAAAAAGCATGGGGACGCAAACCTGCTACGCAAACATCACAAACTCCTAAAAAGAGGGTAGAAACCATCAAACATACGCGGTTACAGGAAGATAAAGGTAACATAACCAAGCACTACAAAACCCTCCAATTCTATCAAACAACAAGCAGAAAACTGATCAATTGAAGATAAACCCTGTTGTATCCAGAATGGAATTCACAAGTTGGGCCGATGATGTGCTGGGTAATGAGGATGAGGCAACAATGTCAACTGAGGAAGACAATATTGCCTGCCCTCCTTCACATTCAAATAAAGCCTTTGAGAAAGTAGCAGTGTGTTTTGCACAAACCCATGCAGCAGACATAAAATTGCCACCATCAATATTAACAGAATTAACAGTTAAAAGTAAAAAGCTTAAAGGATTATCTGTATGACAACTGTATCGATATAGCACTGCTTTAAGAAGTTATTCACCTAGATTTACATATCACCGGATTTTCGCTTTTTATGAATTGCACAGAAGATGGCACAGGCACGGCAATTTTAGTAAGAGATGGTTTTACCTGCCACAATGCCAACATTTTGGAAACAGGAAGGGGAATTTCAGTATTTATAAACGGTCTTTTATTATGACCCAAGCCTAAAGAAATAGTGGAAGAAGAAACTGCATATCTCTATCACCTAACATGAGCCCATAAAAGAAGAGAACAGACTTTGATATCTGAAATAAAGAACAGCAGCGGTGATACATTAAAAACTCAGAATGAAATTGCAAGTGCTGCATTATCGTATTTTTCTGATCTTTACTTGGAAGAGGACAAGAATGAAATTGCAGTCAAACAGTTTTATCACTCACTGACAACGTTATCACTGATAATGAATGGGAAAGCCACTCCAGAGCCTTTGATCTGGAAGAGATGGATTTTTCAATGAAGAAGATGACAAGAAACAGATCACCTGGGCTTGATGGAATACCAATTGAATTTTACTCAAAGTTTTGGCTGGTGATAAAAAAAAATTACTCCAAGTGATGAATGACATATGGCAGAGCAAAACTTGGCCAAAGAATTTCAGTGAGGGGATAATAGTACTCTTGCCAAAAAGTAGTAAAAGTAAAAATGAGAGATTTGAGGCCCATTACATTACTGAACTCAGATTTTAATATTTTAACTTGGATGTTAAAGAAAAGATTAGAACCCTATTAATGCTGGATTTTTGGCAATTATCAATCAGGCCCAATACCAGGACGAGGGATAATTCAAGTTACAAATGAATATCGGGACATTATCTCCATAGGTGCTGAACAGAAGTCCCATGCTGCAATCTATTTTGTTGATTTGAAAAAAACCTACGATCGTGTAGCTCATCAGTTCCTACTAAGAGTATTGAGAAAATTTGGTTTAGGCATCAAGTTCATTACAGCAGTGGGAAAAATAATAACTAATGTTTATTCTAAACTTCAACTTCAAATTAATGATACAATGGCAAAGTCTTTTAAAATAACCCGCTGCGTAAGATAAGGATGCCCCCTTTCAATGATGCTTTTTAGTATCTCAATAGAACCGTTATTACTATCTATAGACAAAGCTATCAAGGGTTTTCATTATGACAAAAATGGGTAAGCTGTTGAGCATACACAGATGATGTAGGTTTTTATGTCACTTCACAAGACGACATGAGCAAAATTACAAATACGATAAAGATTTTTCAACTAGCAACAAATGCCAGAGTCAATTTTAACAAGTCTGTACTTCTTCATATTGGTAAAGGACTCGTAGGACTATAAAATGATTATTTAGGCCATGAAGTAACCAGACATACTTCCCTAGACATACAGCTTGAGGGAAACTTGTTAAAAATATCGACAAATAATTGGAGGAACATATTAAATAAAATCAGAGTACTTCTGTGAATACACAGTTTTAGAAATCTCAACATGGTACAAAAGTCAAGGATGTTAACTACTAATGTCCTAGGCAAAATGAGTTACTTAGCTCAGGTGTTACCAGTACCTGACACTATTCCCAAAAATCTGCAGAAAGCTTTATGTTGGTATGTGTGCCAAAATAATATTTTCAAAGTGAAATTTGAATGTATGACCCTCCAAAAATTGAAGGGAGGTTTGAATGTCATCAATATGAATGCTAGATTCAAGGCACTACTGATACATGCAATAGATAAATTGAAAAACTTTGATGAATTTAGTTTCACACCATTGTTAAGGCATTATAAACCACAAAGTACGGAAGCTCCAGTATACCTAAAAAAAAAAATGGGAAGAAATTTACATCATTTCAAGGTTTATTTATTTTAAAAAAAGTTACTTCCAGGAGTGTTGTGATTTATCTCCCCCAAAGACCACAAAGGTTATTTACAAATGACTTGTGTCGAATGTCGGAAGAAATAATATTGAATTAAAATACATTAACACAAATTGGCCCCGTGTATGACGAACAGTTTTCTGTACACTCCTTCCATCTGAAGTAATGTCTTTTTGTTACAAAGTAATTAATGAATTGATGCCAACAAATGGGAAACTATTCCAAATACATCTCTCGATGACCGACAGATGTCACAGGTGTGGTAATACAGACAGCCTTCAACACTGCTTTTCGTGTGACGAAGCACAACTTATTTGGATATGGCTTAGATCAAAATTGACACAACTGGATGGTACTACAGTACAGAGAATCTCAATACAGGAAATTTTCAGGCCATATAAGATCCATCGTCTGGCACAGAAACAAAATGCTGCAACATGGTTGATGGGGTACATGGTATTGTATATTTGCCAACAGCAAGAAAAAAATTACATGGTGTAGCGGTACCACTCTGTAGCGGTACCACTTTGTTTTTGAAAGTAGCGCCGGTTTGTGACATCATCGGCAACATGTCCGTGGCCACGGAAGGGTGAGCCCCGGGGGCGGCATGTTGGGTGCTGTGGTAGCCACGAGGTGGGCAGTCTGCCGTTGGCCGTGGAGTAGGTGAGTCCGTCGTGAAAGTGAACAGTCAGTCGGGTCGACGAGAACGCGTGTTCATTATGATAAAGAATTAATTTTGGAGAAGGTGATATGAAGGAACTTAATTAATGAAGAAAGTATTTGAAGAATTTTAAATGAATTGTTTCGTGGTGAGCCATAGGCATGTTCTGAGAACTAGTAAGGGTGTTGTGTGAATGAAAAGAGTGCGTGTTATTCAGTCTAAATTTATCGGAGGCATTACCTGCAATCTTAAAAAGATCGAAGTACCGATAGCGAACTTTCATAAAGGTTGGGAGTTGGAGCGAGACTATTTTATCAATTATTAAATGCATGTGTTTCAAATAAGAAGGTGCATTTTTATTTCATTTACCGACTTATCATCGGTTGGCGGCCGTCAGAGAAAGAACCAGAATCTAGTGAGTGCGCGAAAGCTTTAAAGGTTCACAGTAAGTATTGTAACCGAACCACCAGCATAACCGCGACATGGCGACCGTGACAGGACTAGAGAGTTTGGTGGTTCTATGCGGGGAAAA
Source organism: Vandiemenella viatica (assembly GCA_031002005.1). NCBI lineage: Eukaryota > Metazoa > Arthropoda > Insecta > Orthoptera > Morabidae > Vandiemenella > Vandiemenella viatica. Next base: position 230,268,630 of record JARYHS010009186.1, read on the forward strand.
TGTAATTCTTTAATGCCTTTTTGTGTATTTGATGTTAGTGGTAAGGAATGATCCGTTGGGAACCAAAGTGTATTTGGATGTTCATGATTTATAGTTGTTTGTTACTGTGGTGTATTTTGATGTTCATGATGTTTTATATTTGTTTGTTGCTTTTAATGTTGTATTTCATGTTTGCAGTAAGGAAATATTCATGTTCAACTAATTTATGTCTTAATGTCCATGACATTTTATAATGGTTGTCTTTTAATTACATTTTAGTAGAAAGAAAACTGTTTTGGAACCAATGTGTATTTTGATACGTATTGTTTTGATATGTTTGTATATTGCTCCAACACCAACCAATTCAAAAAAATATAGCAGTTTATGGTTAATGTGATATTTGTAAGTATTGCTACATCAATTTGTGGAGTTTTGTATGTATTTTGTGTGAATGAGGTGTGGAAATTGTAAAATAGGAGGAAGGGGACTTAATTTGAATTTACCCTTGCCATTGCTAATTGGAAATTCACAATAACAAGGATAAACTAAGGGGGGTTGTAGCGGTACCACTCTGTAGCGGTACCACTTTGTTTTTGAAAGTAGCGCCGGTTTGTGACATCATCGGCAACATGTCCGTGGCCACGGAAGGGTGAGGCCCGGGGGCCGCATGTTGGGTGCTGTGGTAGCCACGAGGTGGGCAGTCTGCCGTTGGCCGTGGAGTAGGTGAGTCCGTCGTGAAAGTGAACAGTCAGTCGGGTCGACGAGAACGCGTGTTCATTATGATAAAGAATTAATTTTGGAGAAGGTGATATGAAGGAACTTAATTAATGAAGAAAGTATTTGAAGAATTTTAAATGAATTGTTTCGTGGTGAGCCATAGGCATGTTCTGAGAACTAGTAAGGGTGTTGTGTGAATGAAAAGAGTGCGTGTTATTCAGTCTAAATTTATCGGAGGCATTACCTGCAATCTTAAAAAGATCGAAGTACCGATAGCGAACTTTCATAAAGGTTGGGAGTTGGAGCGAGACTATTTTATCAATTATTAAATGCATGTGTTTCAAATAAGAAGGTGCATTTTTATTTCATTTACCGACTTATCTTCGGTTGGCGGCCGTCAGAGAAAGAACCAGAATCTAGTGAGTGCGCGAAAGCTTTAAAGGTTCACAGTAAGTATTGTAACCGAACCACCAGCATAACCGCGACAATGGATTATATCTCCTTTATGGAGAAAGAGTTTTTCAATACAACAACTTCTCCCCATTATACCACTTCATATGGCAAACTACTGCAGTTTCTTGTAAAGGGTAGAAATTTAGAGATTCAATGATGATAACTGTGAAAAAGCTTGTGTTTTTTCCTTCATTTTTTTTTCTTTCCATTAAAAAAAAAGTTAAAGAGTACGAAAAAGAAGTGAGAGTTAGCAAATTGGAAAGTCAGTGTTAAACAATCTAAATATGATTTAAATGTGATCTATGCCCTGCAAATCAAGATAAACTGTGGATTGTTGTAAGCTGTATGGCAGCTGACAAGACACCGAGGCGCTGATCTGGGAGAGAATCGGTAATCACATCCCGGCCCAGGACTAGAGGAAGAGACAAATGAAAATCACCGGGCAGAGCGCATTTACTAATTTTATGTACGGAAACTATGTTTGATGATAACCTTGTATACAGATTAAGTAATAAATTTTTTTTAAAAAAATCTATGCTGTTCTAAGCCAACCTTCAAATTATATATATGAAAGACTTTTGGTGAATGGAATACTGAGGGTAGTGGGTGAGCAGTAATGACCTGGCCTCGCATTCGGAAGGACGCAAGTTCGAATCCCCATATGGCCATCCAGATTTTGGATTTCCATGGTTTCCTGAAATCAAGCCTGAATAGTTCCTTCAAAAAGACCCTGGCCAAATTACTTCCCATTCCTTGCCCCAGTCCTTTCCCACCTCGAATGACCTCAATGTTAAGCGACAAGGTGTAAAGCCACAATAAAAAAAAATTGCAAGGTACATAATATTGGGATTTCTGCAAATTCACCTGAAAGGCAGTAACACTGGCGCATGACGTGTCTAATGCCAAGAAGATAGGATTAGTATTACTGTCTAGCCGAGGATTATATGAGACTCGTGAGGCCCATAAAGGACAAAGGAGCTTACAGTGCTGGACTCTGGGATGTATGTTCTGCAAAAAGCCTGTGCCATCAATCGGAACGCATGTTAGAAGTGGCACAGTCGTAAGTCATCTCTCCATAAAATTTCACAGTAAATCAATCTCTCTGTTTGCCATTCTCACTACAGTAGTATGCTAATGTGCTGTCACAATGAATCTCGATGTTCTATTAATATAATTTGTCAATTCTAAGAAATGCTGTTTTAGAATAAGCTCAGATATAATCTCAAATTGTTTGAGGAGGTTCTAAAACAACATTTCTTAACTTATTTCAATCTAATGACTAGTAAAATGTCAAAAATAAAGCAGTGGACTACTAACTAAAGGGGGCCTAATTTTTTAATTAAGTTTGTATTATTAACCTCTGGGACATATTTTACTTTACCATTATAACACAGTAAATCTAAAAGCATGTTTCGAACTCCTGTGGAAACACAGATATGAAACTGGATTGAACTAATAAATTAATTACATCCTGACCACACTCTTAATATTGAGTAAGAAAATGAATAATAATCTTACTACGGGCTGGATGTTACACTATACCACCAAGTTGCATGTACCTTACTCTTTTTATTTTTGTTTTCTTCACCACCATACAACAGTCCCTCGTACCTACTACATAACTGTCATAAAGTGACCATTTACTTAATGTTTAGATGAATAGTGCTCTTTTTGATGCCAACTGGAAATGAGTAGACAATTGTTTAAAAACAATCCTATTCTATTCTCATCCTGGAAATTCCAGATCCTTACATGGTCATTCAAATATTTGTGGCTTTAGAAAGTAGGGCTTATAGTTTATATGTGCTTATAGCCTTGTATAGTACAAATATGGTATCTAAATTTAGAATATTCTACCTGCGGACCTGCTGAGCCATCTTCGTGGACCACAGGTTGAGAAACGCTATTCTAAAGTGTATGAACAATTATTCATAACCATCATACTGTGTGTTTTACTGGAGGTAGTTGTAAAAGTCCTGTAATTGTTAGTGAATTGGAATTCTGCCTTCATCTTTGTAGTAAAATGTTGCCTGTTTTACAGATAATACAATTGTGATGTCATTAAAATGGACAATTGAGAGAGAGGCTGGTGAAAGTCGGCTATCACAGCAAGTAAAACTCTAGAAATTCCTGCAGTAAAATCTGGAAAAAGAAATCCAATGAGGACTCAATTACATGATATTATTGCGGGAAAATCAAATGAACCTATAATCATTCAGAAGTTTTTCCCAAAGTTTCTGAAAGTTTCAAATCGTGGAACTGCTAAGGCGGTGACGGTGTTATTGCCGGGGAAAGGTGAGTATATGCTTTACTACTCCGTGCCCATTTGCTTTTAATCATTTAAAATAGGAATCTGCTTTTTCAAGCAGTCATTGAGACAGATTTAGAAGAGGTAAGGCAATTTTGAATAATCCTATGTTGCACACTGCCAGCTTTCAACAATTTATTCATACCATTCATATCCAAACAGTGTTGATCATGCCCCTCCTTTTGTTAACCTTTTCACATAAGCAATGTACAAGTCACTTGGTATACAACTCTGTTGAAGACAGAGAATTAACTTGTTGTTGAAAAGTGCAGCAAAAAGAACAGTTCCTTTGTTCTTATAACACATTATCCTAACAAAGTAGGCATTACCTGTTAGTAATTATTGATCTGCTGGTAAAATTGTTATGACTGTTTATATTTGTTTATAAAACAATCAAACACACATAATTAATAACAATAACACAAAGTTGCTCATTGTACAATTAATGTTTTTCCTAAAAAAATTAAAAACAAAGAATGATGGCTAGAATCTCATCACTTACCACCAATTAAGGCAGGAGAGATGTGAAAAACACATAAAACACACTATGACGATACTAGGTAAAATGGAAGCGGCTTCTAGGTGATATAAATAATGAAGGAAAGAGAAATTTACCCACCACATACCAAAAGTGGACGGCCGCGATGAGAGGGAACACTTATGCTGACAAACAAATAAATACACAATATTTCAGCATCTACCTTCTTCAGTAGTAGACAAACGGTCCATTGTGCACACGTACGGAGCCTAATGGTGGCCCGTTTATCTACTACTGAAAAAGGCAGATGCCGAAATATTGTGTATTTATTTGTTTGTCAGCATAAGTGTTCCCTCTCATTGCAGCCGTCCACTTTGGTATGTGGTGGGTTAATTTCTCTTTCCATCGTTATTTATAAAACACACTATACAATATTTTGGCATAAGTCTTATTCATTTATAGACAAGTCACATAGAAAGAGAAATTAGATTTAAACACACCAAGACTCACCACACAACTGGAGTCAGAAATAAATGTAGTGGCAGAGGGGTGGTAGAAATTTGCACAGTAGGTCTACCATCCAATAAGGTTTTTGTTATTTGCCCAGCAATGCCATTATATTTGTTGTCTGATTGGAAATTTGTAAGTAGCATCTCAAGCATATTTGGTTGAGATTGTGGAGAGCATGCTACATTTTATTTTGCTTCTCCTCAGTAATAACATCATCTGTGAATACAAGAGTATTCAATGTCACATTCCTTCTCAGCTTTATTCATGTTTTCAAGATATATGTATTAAATACAATTGTATTCCCTGAATGATAACAATACTTTACTTAAATTCAAAATTTTGGCAAAAAAAATTTTTTATATATTTTTTTTATTATTATTTTATTTTTTTTATATTATTATTATTTTAGCCCTGCTACTAGCCCAGGTGGGGGACCCAGGGTTATGGTGTGGGCCCCTAGGCTACAGCCTATGACATGAGTTTAAGACAGTAATTCCACTGTGATTTACTGCATTGTTTCTACTGCCCTTCTTGAAAAGATAGATTATGTCTTCCAATTCTTTAGTATTTTTCTTCTATCCACCATGTATGTAGTTAATGAAAAAGTCTCACTCAGTTTGATAAACAAACCTACCTACTTTATTAGTTCAAGCTTTCCTGTTTTTAGCATTATGGAGTGCTGCATTTAATTCATCTAAAATTATAGGGTCTGTTCCATAAGTGTTGACAGTAATCTCATTTTGGTCTTACCTACTGAGATTATGCCTTCTTCCATGCTCTGTCCTTTGTGACATTTATTTTAGCTATATCTTTTCCCCTTTTGTTTAAATGCTTCATAATTTTATAAGTAACATCCTGCCTGTCATGCACATGTCTTTTGATTTCATTTATAAACCTATCCCTTCTAGCATTTCTGACAACTGTCTTGAGTTTTCTGTATTTCTCCACACATATTTCCGTTTCCTTATCAATTCTCTGATACATTTTTCCTTTATAGCTATTTCTTACTTTTGTACGGTTGACGTTTATCTAAAACACATTTTAACACACATTTTAATATTTTCACCTTCTCTACCAATATAATCTTCCAATTTAGCACAGACCATGTAATTTGTTAATTTTTTTAAAGCGATGCTTTCTTTTTTAGCAGATAAATTCTATACATCATTTCCTCCTTACTTGACAGCTATCTACTTTTCTTCCTCCTATGGTATCATTTTAATTTCAGTCTAACATGAAAATGATCATACTGTAAATCACTTTGTTTTAATACCCTGATATGAGTTATTTATGGGCCTAATTACTCATTGCCAATAATATAGTCAATTACGGATTTTTGATTTATCTACCAACATTCTCCATGATTGGGAGAGAATAATTCATATTTATCTGGTCCAGATCTATGTACAAAAGCCTCATACAAGTTGAGGTTATCTTCTGTCCTATATTCCTCTTGAGCATATATTTCCTATTACTATTGAGTGTCCTCTATCTTTAATTTAGTTGTATTGATTCTTTCTTTCACATCCACATAATTAACTATATTTCATTTCCATTCATTGTCTATCATAAATGTTACACCAGTACATTTTGTTGTTGCATTGTTTCATTATATACTCTAGTGATTGCTGATGACATAATATTATTCAAAAGGCTTACAATGGGAAAGTACTGTGAACAGCTACAGGATGATCTGAACATTATATGTAGTGTGGTAGGTCAACATAAATGAAAATAAATGTCAGGAAGAGTCATTTAATTAGATACACGTTGGAGTCCATATCTTGGCATAACATTTGGTAGTAAACTGGTCATTTATTGAAGAGGGTGATGAGGGTAAATACCAGAGAAGCAAGGTAAATGAGTTATAAAACATTGGTCAAATACGGTAGTGTAGTATGGGACCCACATTTTGGGCACCAAACAGGTGTTGGAGGAGGTGAAAAGGAAAGCTAGATTTTTTTGTGGAAATTACCACAAAACATAATCTGTAATTGCTATGATATAGGAGGGATATTGGGTATCACTGCAAGATATGAGCCACTTGAGGATATTCCTGGGAGTGTTCAAGGTATATAATGGTAGTGAGGCTTAGATGGATATAGGAATTATCAATAGTACATTGAATGGAAGAGATGACCATGGCCACTAGCTGCCACTTGATTTCAGAGACAAGGAAGTCAGAAAAACTTGCAGGTCAGATAGTCAGGGGTTGGAATAAATTACCAAACATAATGTTGTCCCAGTACCAGAAACACCTAAAGAATTTAAAATTAAGATTTCTATAGATCAAAAATTTACTGGTGGCGATAATTGTCTGAAAGAATTTTAAGATAAAAAATGAAGAAGATCTTGGAATTGGAAAGCAATCATAATATATATTGTTAATCATTTTGATCCTTGGAGTTTCTTTTTAATCTCAGTTATTTGATCTATATTTATTTGCCTCTCCTGAAATTCCTTCAACAACTCATTTTCCTTAGTATTCAGGCCTCTGATATTCCATGTACCCACAAATAATTGATCCTTTATACCTAATTATTAATTATTTAGTCTTTTACTTGCTTAATAGTTTATAATCATTATTCCCAACTTTATATCTCCTTGGAAGCTTCCGAGTTCTATGGTTTATTTTTTATGTTGATGCACAACTCCCTATGATCAATGAGAGGCTTTTCTGTTAGACGCACTCAACGTTAGCCATGTAGATCCACAAGTTTGCAAGTTTGCCCTCTGCCTCTCCAGTAGGCTGCAATACATGCTCCTGCAGCATGCTCTACATTGCCAAGAAGTTGCAACTAGTACATGCAATTAGGATTTGTCTGGATACCTCATATTTTTGTTGCAGTGAAGCCTATGTTGTCTATCAACACCTGTGAAACCCACAACAAACTATACACATTTTTACACAAATATTTAAAATAAATGTTTAAAAAAATTACAGATTTGCCTATTATGTAGTTTTAAACCACTAATTGTCACTATAATCAATCAAATGTTATTGTGTGTGTGTTCCAGATGACGATGAAAAAGCATTTCGGAATATTTCTCTGAGACTTTTAAGTGGATCATATAGTGCACAACAAAGTTCAGAGCAGTGGTGGGAAATTACAGAACTTTGTGATGATATTAGTTACCAAAGTGTCCTTGAATTTGTACCTTTCCAGAATTGTGATCATCTTGTAATATACACATTCAATGATAAAAGCTTCCCAAGTACTCTGAGTTTCTTTTCAGCAGGCGGGTAAGTAAGATTAAATAACATATTCCAGTGCTTATTAAATTTCAAGTTACTGAAAAAGAAAATTTCAATTGATTTAACTTTTTTAAGTGTTGGTTTTCTTTTTATACACTCTCAGTGATCAGTGTGAGGCTTTTCTGTGAGAAAGACTCGACCTCAACTATGTAGATACACTAGTTTGCCTTCTGCCTTTCCTGTAGGCTGCAATACATTCTCCTGAAATTCGGTATCAGGGAAACTATGAAAATGAAATTAATTTTTCAGAGTAGTAGAGATTAATCACTTGCCCGGAAGAAATCAAAAAAGGAATACTGTCAAAAGTGAATTGGAGTTGGAAAAATATATTGTGGTCCCTACTTCTAAAATACACCATGACAAAAAAACCAAGAATATGCTAATATATTATCAGCACTGGTGGAACCTTTTGGGCCATTGATTACTCCACATGCAGTATGATCTGCATTATATATCTGTTCACTTGCGTCTAGCTTCTAAATTAGCCTCACTACCAATTAACCATCCTATATAATAAAAGGTCTTAGACACTTGGTTCATTTCTGAAAATAAATGCATCAAAGTTAAAGTTATCGTCTCTCTGATATTACCACATTATATGAAGTAACATCATAGCCTAAACACTAGAGATCCCCTTGACCTTAAAACAAAAAATATAATTTACATTTTTCCTATTTTTTATTCTTATCTTATATATGCACTTCCTCCAATGGTCTGGGAGTTTTTTAATTTCGGTATCATAAAAAATTCATGGACATGTATCAAACCAATGGCACATGAATGGCTGAACTTCCTTGTTTGTTGTGAAGTGCTGTCCACAAAGTACTTCCTTGAATGTTCCAAACAAATGAGCATCTCATGGTGACAGATCTGGGCTGTAGGGTGGATGTCTTAGGACTGTCCGGTGCATATTGGTCAAATATTTTTTGTGTTACTGCTACAGTGTATTGTCTGGCATTGTCATGGAGAAGAAACACGCTTCTGATTGGAATGCTACTCCTTTTTGCCACTCCAACTTGGCTAAGAAGATCACAATGATAGGCAGCATTAATTTATCAAAATTCTTGAAGAAAATCAACAAGAACAAGACCTTTATGGTCCCAGAACACCTTGGCCAAGGCCTTCCCTGTAGACAACCACATCTTCGCTATAAGCGGTGCACATTTGCCAATTTTCCTTCACTCCCTACTGGTCCTCTTCGAATCAGGGGTGTAATGATGGATCCAACTGTCATCGCACACGACATTTTTTCCAAAAAAGCTTTACCTTCCACCTCGTACCTCAATAGAAGCCTCCAAGAAATTTCCAACCACATGGCTTTCTACTTTGCAGTCATCAACTTTGCAACCCATTGAGCCGGGACTTTTTGGAATCCCAACTCATTACAAATCATTGATAGTACACTTTCATAGCTGATCTAAGGTTCTTGAGAGATTTTAAGAATGTTGATGTGCCTTTAAGGAGTTCTTGAACTGCCTGAGCTGTTCTTTGGTGTGTTGCTTGTTCACATATGGCGTAGATGGGCAAGGTTTTCAACGTGCTCTCGTCCTTTCTTAAATTTTTCACACCACTGTTTTACCTGATCCTATGCAAGTGTTCTTTCCCTGAACTTTGGAAGTAAATGGCATGAAATTTCATCAGCATTAACATTTTCGCTAACAAGAAACTTAATGATAACACATTGTGCAACTGCTGGATGTACCTCTTTTTTGCTCATCATGATTGTTACTAAGAAAAAGAATTATGTGGTGTGCCAACAGTGTTATTGCCTTCATGTGACCCATCCCCTTTTTTTCTCTACTGCCCATACCATTGCAGATGCCTCACGCCATTGAGGAGCACACAGTTTAAAAAGATATTTGACCTGCCCTCGTATATTACTTCTTCTACAGTAAACCCATCACTGTTCCATTTCATTTTTATGTTTTATTATTATTCCAATTTCTCGTTTTGTTTCTTTTCTTATTAATTTTATTTTATTTATTGTTGTCATTGATATCCAGCCACTTTGCCCATTGGCTTTACATTGCTTAGGAGTCACAACCAGGGCATGGAAGTGGAATATATCTGTACTCGTAAAAAAACAGTGGGCATTACTCTTTCTGCTTAAAGAGCCATTGTAATGTCAGTGGGGGAAGGAGGTGGTGTAACTATGATAAAAATTAGTTGGAAAATCACAACTATAAATAAAGTAAGATTCATTAAAAAAAAAAAAAAAAAACGGAAAGAGGAATTTCTTTTTCTGCTTCAGTTCCCCCCCCCCCCTCCCCAGTAGTTTTCAGTGTTAAAACCGAGCGTGATGTAGCGGTTAGCGTTCTCGCATCGCATTCGGGAGGACGCCGGTTGAATCCCCGTCCGGGCATCCAGATTTGGGTTTTCCATGGTTTCCCAAACCACTCCAGGCAAATGCCAGGATGCTTCCTTCAAAAAGGCCATGGCCGAATTCCTTCCCACTCCTTGCCCCCCCCCCCCCCCATCCTTTCCTGTCTCTAAAGACCTCGCTGTTAAGAGATGTTAAGCAGTTAAAAACAAAAATTGGTGTTAAATTACCGAGTGGCTCCTGTATGCCCACTGTTAGTCGCCCAAAATATTGTTTATTTTTTTTGTATCTGCCATGTTTTCTGTTCTTGCAATTCTAATGATTTCAGATTTCTCACATGATGAGTTTACCTGTGTTTAAGCAAATATGAAAGAGTGCACCTCGGAGATAGACGAACAATGGGTGGAGAGGTATTCATACTGATTAGCAAAGACTGCTACAGTTCAATGGTGTTTATAGATCATGACCGTGAATTACTTGGGGTAGATTTTGGGGGTTATAAAAGAGAAAAAATCAGGGTGTTGGCTGTTTACCGGAGTGAAAGGCTGAATGATGAAGGTGAGGCTCTTGGGGAGAAATGAAATTCATACTCAGAGTTCAGAAAGGAGTGTAAAATGGTCATTATTGGTGCGGATTTAAATTTACCAGGTGTCAATTGGGTAGAAAATAAAATTAATAACACAACGGAACAGAGATTTTCAAATACCCTAATAAGGGGAGGAGGCTTTACACAAGTGGTTAAGCAGATTTGGATATCTTCCTAATAAAGCCTAATGTTAATTTTGTGGAAAATCAAGTAACTGAAGGAATAAATGATCATGAAACACTTCTGATGGATAGCAGAGGATTCAGTAAACCAATGGCCAAATTGAATTGAACTTTAATTTACTTTTTGCGCGATCTTGCTACTTGTTTTTATTCATGTTCTACAAGCATGTGTACATTTATTTTCAGCCTACCTTCATAGATAATTAGATCAGAATGATAGAACATTGTGAACAGCTGCAGGAAGTAAAATTAATATTCTTTATTGTTCCACATTTTTACACGCAACTAACATATTCTTTCATCATTCGTCCAATATATTAACAGAATATCTCGAAGCACAATTCGTCCGCTATATTGTCATCTTTTTTCCTACGGACTTCATATGTCCCCGCCAAAGAAGTTCTTTTAACACACACTACTATTTGCTCTTGTATACTAAATATTATCTTTTTCTTTTACAAAAGAAAGTAATTAAACAAAAAATAATAATTAACGCAATGGAAACCCAATAAAGAATTCTTATCTTTAAATATACATACAGAAACAGTAAAATTGAAACAAACAAAAAATGTAAGGGACTATATTTCCTTACAAGGTTGATATGAACAGGATATCTAGCTGGTAGGTCAACATGGGATGAATATAAATGCAAAGAAGAGTCAGCTCATTAGAAACTCAGATATAAAAAAACTAATTGTTCATTATGACTATAGGGTGGAAAAAGAATTACTTGTTGAAGGCTGGAAATGAAAATACCTTGGCATAACATTTGATGATAATCTCAACTGGACAATTTTCAAAATCCTTTACTTGTTTGAGAGAGTGATGAGCGTATTTACTAGAGAAGTAAGAGAACTGGGGTTACAAAACTTTATTCACACCATTGCTTGAATGTGTTGATGTAGGATTGTACCCACATTTCTCTTGCTCGCTTCTTCTGTTTGTCAGAAATAAGCTCAATGAACTTTGACCATTAGCATGGCGTAAGGGTAAATTGTCATTCTGTCTTTTGGTCGCCATCCAAACTGATAACCTCAGTAGGAGAAGGTAAGATTGAAATGTTGTTCACTGTAGACTTTGCCGGGAAAAGCGAGCTGGGATTTAGTTTAATGAAAGTTGTAGTTTCTTGTTAAACTGGAATGCATAAGTTTATTTCAGCTGATTGTACATAATCAACCACCAACTTCAACTGATATGACCGCTTACTAAAGTACACACATCACTTAATTTGACCGTGGATAAGGCTAATACAGACTGGTCGCCAAAGATACAGATCCGACTACGATAACGTAGACCCTGGCTTGAGCAATATGTTTTCCCGATCTAAGTCAGCGCTTCACTTAAACAGTTCAACTTCATGTATAGTTCTCCAAATTGCTTAAAACCTTCAATACTCATCAACTATAACAGTAAAGTTACTCTACTTGTCTTTCAGGAGCTTAAATTACCGTCCCACGTGCATTACGCTACATACACCAATTCGCATGCTTACTACATCATGCGCCAATCGGTCTCCACTGACTCTATATGCTCACTGCCGGGCCTCCTTCTACCGAACCCTCTCATTGTCGCTAGACTAAGTCTTATTGTTAAAATTACGCTCTGGCAGTTTGATGACCAATTAATTCTTATGCACTAGCCTTTCCACTCTACTCTTTTAGTACCAAATTACTGTCTCATCACAACTTTCTAATAAATTTCAAACTATGTATTCTGAAGATAATTTCATCACTCAGAGACAAATCTACAGCATCTGAATTTCTTTTCCAAAATAATTTAATTGCAGGTTCGAACTGTGATATAAGCCAGTCAACTACCGAAAACCCCTAACTCATGAAAAATCAGCTACATTGAGAGCAGTTTACTCCATCACTTGATGTTCTAGTCAGACCAACATGGCTGACTGGCTAGCTGTGAGCTTACATTAAACTTCCTGTTCTTGACCACTCCTCATGCCAAATCATCAGCACCCTACACATGTTCTACCCCCCTCCCCCCCTGAATGTTTCCCAAAGACTGTCCTCCTACACAACTTGTGTTTTTGTCTGTTTTGTGTGTTCGCACTCCACATCCATCAACTACTTATAAATTACGATAGGGAAAGGAACCACCACGTACCTTAGATGAACAAAACAGAAAAAAATGTGTGTGATGTGGGAATTTTTGGGTTTAGGCCTTTATCAACAGGAGAACTTTATGGAGGTTGGGTGTTGTGGGAGACTGAATCACAGAGTGACTTTTATCCAGGAAAATGGTGGAGGTAAATTCAAACAGTGTGTCGGCAGAAGGGCAGTGATGTAAGCCAATACCCTAGCATTGCTAAATATGAAAAGTTATCTCTGGTTAATGGAAAGAGCAAAATAATATAATAAAATATAAACAAGCTAAAATAAAGAAATAAAAATAAGTTAAACTAAAGACTCTATGAAGTTAAAAATCACCTCTGTAAGCGGTCGTTCAATTTAGGTATTGGGTATGGAGGCTTCCACCTGTCTGGCATGAGTTCAGTTGTACCATATAGGACATGCTTATACTCTGCAGCCAAATAACACAGTACTAAGGCAGAAATTTGGATGATTTCATGGCTACCCCACTGTGATCCAGCCAGATTTTTTAAGGAGATTGATCCTAGTGGAAACTTTCAGCTTGGAATTCATGCAGTGTTTCCTGAATATAAGAGATTTGTCAAGGATCACTCCTAGATATTTTGTAATGTCGCAGCACTCCAGTTTGATCGCCAACCATATTACTTTTAATCTACTAGTAGCTTCTCTATTCCTTAAATTAAAGGCGCATACTTGTGTCTTCGCAGGATTTGGTTTAAGTGGTATGTGCTATAGTATCTTGACGTACCTTCCAGAGTTAGTCAGGATGCTTTTCAATGATTCAAAGTCTTTGCTCTGTGAGGCCAGAGCAAGATCATCAGCATACAGGAAACTCCTGGTGTTTGGGGATATAGGCTGATAATTGATATATGTGTTTAACAGAACTGGGACTAGCACACTTCATTGGGGTATGTCATTCTTGTGTTAATTACAGTTAATGTGGTAATTTACCAAGAACACTGAAAGAATTTAAAGTTCAAATTTGTAGAGAGCAAAAGTAGGCAGGTTCAGAAAATGGGAAATATGGGTGTGTAGGGAAATTATCACCTGAGCATGTACTCCGTCACAATTAAACTAAATTAAGTGATTTCTCTGGAGTATTGAAGAAAATACAATGTAAATGAGGCTCTCCAATGGAACTATCTGCTTTCTTTAAAGGCTTCACTAAGTTTAACACAAAAGTAGAAATTTCTCTTATTTTCTCTGATTTTTAAGATGTCCGTCTCTTGTGATCCAGGGAGTAACAAAGTCAGGGTGAATTTTAAGAGAAAATCTTCTTAACAAGTTTTGATTAATGGAGCAGTCCAAGATACTTTGGTCTAGAAGAGTTTCGTTTGAGATATTTTTCCTAGTTTTGGCAGGAATGTAATGGAGAAGTTGTGTAATATATTTACTGAGAGATAAGAATTGGAAAAATAATTCATTTCATTTAAAAGATAAATAAATATAAGTCTTTCATCATGATAAACAGTAAATTTAAATAGTTTTGCAATATCTTAACGTTTCTACATAAAGGCATGGTTTAGAGGTGTTGGTAGAGAAACTTGTGCTAATATGTGTGGAAAGGAGCAAGACAAGAGTAGTGAATGAAAGGAAAGAGATGCGGATGATAAAGATTGCTGAAAAAAGCATTGAAATCTTGTGAGCAGATTCCACTATGTGCGAAATGAAGATTGAACAAGTGCATTATTAGCAACAGAGAACGCACACAACCAGATTATAAGGGATATGATTTAGAAGAACAAGAAAAAAAATGTATAAAATGCACACAAATAACGAAACTATAAGTAACAAAGATGTAGAATAGTAAAAGGTAAAGATGAGATTGGAGAAGATGATGCCAAGGCAGATAACTGAAGCTGCGATTGAAAGACAAATGATAGAGATATATTGATCGATATATTGATTGATATATTGATTGATTAAATAAAGAACAGAATATAAATAATGAACCTGGATTAGAACACATTATAGAGGAATAATGGTAGATGGAGGAGGATGATGAAAGTGTCATACTTTCCCTCAACTCAGTCGTAACAGGGTAAGAGATAATATAGTTGCAGCTTGATCCTTGGTAATCAGATTCTAATATTGCTCATGTAATGACTTTCAAAGAGTAGTATGATTTACAAGATACAAAATGTGATAGAAAATATATATATACATTGGAGCAAATAGGGAACTTGGTAAAACAACCCACCGAATGTGGTGGGTGAGCGGTTAATGCTCTGGCCTTGCATTCGGGAGGACGTCGGTTCAAATCCCGTTCTGGGCATCCAGATTTGAGTTTTCCATGATTTCCATAAAACACTCTAGATGCTTCCTTCAATAGACCATTGCCGAATTCATTCCCGTTCCTTGTCCCCAGTCCTTTCCCACCTCTAGTGACATTGACGAGGTGTAAAGCTACAAGCAATAAAATATAAATAAATAAAACAACCAGGTCTAATCCCATATGTCATATTTTATTTTTTGTTTTTATTTTACAAGTTTAAGATAATGTTCTATCAGATTCTTTTCACCTCACATGTATTGCTTGCATGTTGCCAGTTTTTGGCAAAAATCTTTTGAGAAATTATCCAAAGTTTCAGTGGCTTCTTGTGGAGCATAACAGCCTGTGTAGGACAAATCTCGAAATGTTTCTCTATCTATGCTATCGGTATCGTCCATATTTTCTGTACCCCAATGTGGATATCATTAGTCAAATGTTATGATGGCAGCATGTGTTTACTCTTACCTTATTTATCTTATTAGTTAACAGCTACATTCTCCTTTCATTGATTTGAAATCTTCGATCTAGAACACCAAAGACATTCTTGCTCACCCTCCTTGCTTTACAAAGCTTGTAATTGAAAGTTTGTTTCTCTTTATTTCCATTTACCTGATTTCTTGGAATAGGCCTCATAAGGGGAAATGATTTACTCCCTGCTATTATATACAGTATTTTTAAATCAATTCCATTTATGAAGTCATTACTGTGCAAACTCAATTTTTCCATATACAGTGCCTTGCCAAACTTGCTGTTCTTGAATATATTACCATCTGGATTTCTTTCTGATCCACCAATGATGACAATAAAAAGAAGTTATTCGGCAACTACAAGGATTAGTAGAACTACGAAAAATATATATTTTTTGTAGCAAAAATAAAGAACCACCATTTAATGGAACTTCTAATGAAACATACTTGCCATCCATGTGCCTATGCAATGTGGGAAATTTAAATTAAACCACATTGCCTTCTGTGCTTAATTTTCTTTTTCAATAATAAAAAAAAGCTCTTTGTCAGATGTGTGCATTTGCAGTGCAGGAGTGATTGAAGTAAATGCTGAAAACCAATGACAGCAGCAACAGTAAATATGTGACTTGCCTAGTCCTGATCCTGCTATATGTGCATTTCAGCATTTTCACTCAACGCCACCCAATGTGGCCCAGCATGCCCAAGTGTGTCCTTACTTGTACCTTTAAGTTGTGCCAGTCACTATGATACCTCATAGATATTTAAGGATTAAAGTCAGTTCCAATTGTGTGATCACCTAAAAGTAATTGAATATAACAGTTCAGTGGCAAATTGTGGGTAGTAGTGTATCTCCAGCAATAATAATTTCACTGTGTTAATTTTTGGAAAAGACATTCCAAATGAGTCCTGAAACTTAGCAAGAATTATTTTGTGTGTTTACTAAGTACTCCTATGTTCCTGTTATCAATTTATGGTTTCAAAATCTGCACACTGTATGACTTGAATTACTTTTAGGACTTCTGTAATATTTTTGTAACATTGGGTTGTTTAAACAAAGAACTGAACATTAGCCATATTTTTCATTCATTTTTATCCTTCTTATTTTTCAAATATATTCAGCACTTACTCTGCTTCCTGCTGTGTTTTCTATTTGTATGTGTATTTCACCTTCATTAGAACCCACCAGTCTTTACATAAATCGGGTAAGAAATTTTTTCCTCATTTAAAAAGGAAAAATTTGTTGTATAATAAATAAGTGTACTGAACGAGGTGGATAAATGGTAACTCTGTGGTATTGGAGCTGGCAGGATGGGCCATCCAGATTCTGTTTACCATGGTTTCCTTCGAAAAGCTATGGCTGATCTCCTTTCTGTTTCTTATCCCTAATCTTTCCCACCTCTAATGACCTTCACATCAATGATGTAAAAAAAACAAACAAAAAAAACGATATTCTCGATTACGATGCACTGAAGTCTCTGACGGACACTTCCTGGCTCTGCAGCCCAACAAACAACGACTGGATATGTATGATGTTATGCACGTTATTTAATAACAGTTCCATTTAGCTACACATCCACGATTAATTGAGCTGCCAGTATACTAAAAGAAAAGTATGTATTTTGTAAAAATTGGCATATTAATTATTAGTTGCTTTTTCCTAACTAAAATTTGTTTGATGTAGATTTTTCTTATACTCTCTGTACAGAGATACCATCATTTTCAAGATTGTTAGCATTATTTGATGAAAATTGTTCTTAGTTAGCAAAGAAACAAATTCCTAAAATACTGCATTGAATGCATCATTTTTCACAGACATACAAGATATTTATATTTAATGTAGATATTTTAAGTCACTGTTATTATATACTCGAAGAAATGATTTGCCGAAACACTGAAATAAAATTATGTCCTGCTTTTAAATTAATATATTAATTATTAGTTGTTTTTAATACTGGTGTCACTATTTCAGACATAAGTAAATATTTCCAGAGGGTCAAATTTAGATCACAATACAATAAATGTATACATACACGGGTAATAGAATTTTAAATTATTTTGAAATGCAGAGAGGACCAGAATGACAACTAACACAATTTTTTACAAAATAATTCACAATGAATTTAGTTTTATAAATAATTAAAGCTGCTTTTATAAGCTCTGAGTTACTGATGATAATATTGTACAGATGGAAGTAGTTCTGTAATTATGGTGCTGAATGAAACCTGGATCAGGAATAAAATCAATATCACATATTATAGCATAAGGTTTTGGGATTCATAATTTATTTTTAGTTTCATTGGCTCCCTAATTCTCACATCATTTATTCTGTAGAACTTCCATCTGTATCTCTGTGTAAACTACAGCTGAAATATGTACAAATTACAAAATAAGCATTATATAACAATAATTCCATTTATCTTGACAACCGCAAAGAAATGAATTGTTAGAACATTCTTTTCACCTGTCATTTTTGATGGGCTTAGAGGTTTGTGTATAAGTAGTATCAATTACTGTATCTGATTGCTCTGATTCTTATTACTAAAATAATTTGTTAATGCCATCTGATACTACTTTTTACTTTGTATTATTTACTGACAATGTCAAATATATTGATTGTGCTACCATAATAGTTATCTTTTCTGGTAATTATTAGCTGTAACACCTTCAATCCACATTATGTACTGTTTATCTGTTCAAACATTTTTGATTTCAGGTGAAGTGAAGGCATTTCAATATATCACTACTGCTAATGTTGAATATAACAGTAATTATGTTTTTTGTTGATATTTGCTATGTTTTTTGCTAGAATCATCGGCCTATACTCAGGGCTAGTGTACATATCTGCCAGAGTATTGCGTTCTGTGGTGAGGGGAGCAGGGCAAATAATTTATACTGAGATGCCTTGTGTGGATCGTATACTTCAGGTAATTTTTAACTTAAAAACTTCACTAAAAGTTTCTATATTAACATGTATGTTTACATTGTCAGAATCATCGGTCTATACACAACTTTGGTAATGGTCGCAAGTAGCATACTAAGGAGTCAGTTCACAGGATTTTGCTTCAAGATAATGTTTGATGACATGCCTAATGTGGATAGGATACTTCAGGTAAGAGGAATTTTTGAAAGGCGTGCGTAGCAGCTTTAGCTGATGCTGCAAATAGATGGCTGATGTCTTCACTTTGCCCAGCTCCAGTCGTCAGTAGATACTCTATAAAAATGAGTTTGCTTTCAGTGTCTGTACATACACCAATGCTCATCATTCATCCTGTCATTTAAATGGAGTTGCAATGAAAAACTTAAATCTTTTAGTTATTGATATAATTTGAAAGCTCTTTCAATAATAAATTGTTTACCTTTCCTTATCAAATCCATTTGACCATTTTCATGTTAGCTATTATGACATTAATTATTTTGTATATATCATATATCATATTGTATTCTGTGTCTCATATTCAGTTTTAAAATCAATATGTGCTGTACATATTGCTAGCATGTAGGTACATAGTTGATGGATCCAAGTAACATAATATAATGATTGCAGGAAGTTTTTTTTTTATTAATCAACTTCACTTCTCTATGTATATATATATATTTCATTATAAAACTTTTTTGAAAAATTCCCTGCACATGGATGTAAATTTAAATGCACCTTAATAGTGGAAAGATTGGTTTATATTTTGTACAGTATTCACTGCACTTGAAATTAAGATAAAATGAGTTTATATCACCTTTGTATTGTGCAAGTTTTTAATGATTTGTCCTATTCGTTTACAGCTCTGTCTGGATGTATATCTTGTCAGAGAAAGTGGGGAAATGGAGTTGGAAGAAGACCTATATGCAAAATTGCTATTCTTATTCCGTTCACCAGAAACCTTAATAAAATGGTCACGGCCTCGAGAGGAGGGTGAAACTGGTGAAGACATTGGAGCACTTAATGCTCCCCCATTGGAGAGTGGTCAATCATAATTAAAGGATATTAATGTGATTTTTTAATGAAGATATATTTATGGCTAAGAAATGTGTCAAGAAGTAGAAATGAGAAACCAAAGCACTACAGCTTATTTAATGTAGGCAGATGAATTGCCCTCAGGTGCTTTGGAATGTTTTTCATTTTCACTTCTAGTGAATGGCTACTAGGGAGAGAAACTTTTATTGCACAATTTTTATGAATATTTTGTATTTCATGTAATGGTTACACATAAGCCAATGTGTTTTTGGAAAAAAAAAATGTGACATTTGAAATGTATATACATACAAGTATGTTGCTGTTGAGAAGCAAAATGCCTTCCATTTTACTGCTTTCTTTTATTACAATGTAATAATTAAGAAGCACACAAACATTATTTGCTCATATTTGCATAATTTTTATAATGGTTACTAATACAAAACCAAATAAATCTGTTGAAACCGTGTGTGTGTGTGTGTGTGTGTACATAATTGAAATTCAGTATTTTTTTTCTGTTCTGGTGAAAAAAAATTTTATTATCTTCTGTTAAACAGCATACTTACAACTTAGTGCCTTGGATTTGTATATCTGGCCTATCCCTGTATTAATTGAAAAATTTGAAATATCTTCTTTTTTTAAAGCCTATTTGAATGTTAGTGCCTTAGAAGTTTATAACTATTTATTTTTTTAGCATAAATGGTTTTTCTGAAAGCAGTTAATAATTTTTATAACATTTTATACTTTACAAGGTATGCTGTGTATAACTAGAATAAATTTTGTCCTAGATAAAGTGTCTTTAAAGTAAGCATTTCTCTTATTCCATTTTGGTATGTAATGATATTTGAGCTACTTTACTGATCATTAGCTTGTTTTTGAAGATGTGATCCAAATGCTTCAAAGATTTTTTTTCCATATCGTGTGCACATGGAGTATCCACGTTATACAGAATCATGTAGTATATTGCTTTATAAATTAAATTTTTACATGAATAGAAATATCTGTAAAGTTAATCACGAGTTCTACAAAAGTCAGGTTTCATCTTTTACTGTTAATTTATTCTGTTTCTTTACTTACATACACATAAGAGCATATCAAATATTGTCATTAGCTGCCTGAATGAATTGTGCATTAGAAATTGCTGGACTTCTGGTGTCAGAATCCAATTTGTTAACTTTATCTGAGATGGAATGAAGGAAATAAGATACAATGTTAATAATGTACACTGGAGCAATTAGGAAAATTGGCCAGTATATTTTACAATTAAAATTAGTTTAATTTTATATGTTTCAGATGAAATTATGTATAAAATAATTCATGCATTTGTATCAGTCTTAATTAACAAAATAAAACCAATGATTTTTTTACCCTTTTGTATTTTCAATAAACAATGAATAATTAACTGACTTCTTTCTCAGTTGGACTGTAATTACACGCTTTATATTAGCTTGACCTGTATGTACGTATGAATGAATGAATGTTATGGAATTTTACAACTCCATTTTGACCAACGAGCTGTTTGAAATTTCGCTTACATATTAAGAACCGGTGACAATACAGTAATTTCATAGCAATTTCCTTTATTCTCATTACGTTGACAGTAACAACAGAAAAATTTTGCACACATTTTAAGAACCGTCGACAGTACAATAGTCTCTTAGCAACATCCTGTTATTCTCATTACTTTGATGGTAACAATAGAAAAATGGTTGCATGAAATTGAATCTTTCGTTTCAGTGTTCGCCCACTTCCTGAAACCGAATCGTGTGAAATTTTGCGTACTTATTAAGAACCGATAAAAATTCAATAATTTCACTCTCACCACTTTGTCAGTAACAACTTAAATGTGGATGAATGTAATAGAAAATTTCAGTTCAATTTTCACCCACTTCAGAAAGTTCAAATTGTCTGAATTTTTGTACACATATTAAGAACCGATAACAATCCAATAATTTCATATCTATGTCTTGGTAATATAATTACTTTGACAGTAAGAACAATAAAGTTATTTAACTGTCTTATGTATGACGTGTGGCTCATTTTCACCCACTTTCCGCATCACCCTTCGTGGCTCAGTTGGTTAAGGCGAGTGACTGGCAAACAGACATTCCCTGCTCAAATCCCAGTTTCGGTTGGAATTTTTATGGATATTAGCAAGTGGCAAAGATTAGGATTTCACGTTAAACTGCAGATACCCTATACCTAATGAGATTGCAGAGTTAGGCAAATGCAGCCGCGATATTAGTGCACAAGCGCGTCAATTCGAGAAACCTTCGTCATTTGCCAGCCGGACCCTTCGGAGATTTCCCGGCCAATATCGCCATATGCATTTAATTTAATTACCAACTTCCAGGTGTCTTAATTTTTCGAAATTCTGCACACATATTAAGAACGTTTAACAACACAATAATTTCACAGCTTTAAGCTTGTATTCTCAATACTTCGACAGTAACAACAGAAAAATGGTTTTGTTGTGCAACCTTCTGCATGTGCGCAATTGATGATACTTTGATACAAGCTGCTACGATAGTGTCTGCAGTCGCTTAATGTGATGTTAAATAATGAGTATTCAAAATATCCTTTTCAATTACTTCGTACTATTATAGAACAATAGCCTTCCACATTTACCCTACTATTGGACCACTGGTGGGGTTGACCATTTAATTGTACGTTACTTGTGGGAATAATAATTAAAAATAAAAACTACAACACAAAGAAAAAGAGAGATTGGCGAAAAAAAACAAGAGTAAGAAACGTATTTTTGAAACAATCTGAACTAAAAAGTTAAAAATAAAATTGTAGTTTAAAAAAACTAATAACAAGCTTTCATAGTAATGTGAACTAAAAGGTTAAAAATAATCTTTAAATTTAAAGATTTTGTTTAACAGTGATAGAACATCCCACAATTCAGGATAAATTAATCATTTGAATAAGCTTAAAGAATAAACTCGTTGATTACAAAATTAACTTTAATGTAAAAAAAGCGTTGTGTGCTGCCTACATAACTTTTGACAATGACTCTATCTTTACAAACAGCCAGTGACAAAAAATATAAGACAAATGATATAGCACTTCTTTCCCAGTTGCACTGTAATTTTAATTTTAAAAAAAATTGTTTTTTTTTTTCCAAACAAGGACAGGAAAAGCAAACTCATCAGTTGCAAAAGTTGAACATAATGTTTCATACATACCAGAAACTTGTGATAACTGTCTTAGAAAGTCAATCATTACTCATTAAAGAATGAAATTTTCTCAGCATTGAGTATAAATGCAATGAAAATGGTGGCGAAGATGGCAAAAGATTGTTTGGTTGTTGAAATATCATTTAGAAAATCAATGTTCACTTAGCTTGTTGCTCGGAAGAATTATATTAATGTTCAACACCTGGAAAAAA
Organism: Vandiemenella viatica; assembly: GCA_031002005.1. Lineage (NCBI taxonomy): Eukaryota > Metazoa > Arthropoda > Insecta > Orthoptera > Morabidae > Vandiemenella > Vandiemenella viatica. The sequence goes on from JARYHS010009186.1 coordinate 230,291,603, forward strand.
TTTCGTTCTTATATAACTAACATCTATGGGAAGAGAATTCATTGCTAATCACTACTCTTGAAAAGCTCAAATTTTCATGGTGATTTGTATCTGATATTTGATACTTCATCATGCCAAGTCATGAAAAAAATAGTGTAAATGTTTTTCCTGTGATATTAAGTACTCTGTTCACCCATTACTTATTTGTTTATTATATGATATTTTACAAGATATACAAAAGTGAGAACAGATGTGCATATCACAAGTTTGTACAATTTTAGATATAAAAATTCCCAATACTATCCTACATGGATGAATACCTGATTTTGGTATTGGTTGCGGGAAAAGACGAGTAGGTGGTAGTCACTTACTAGCCCTTTCTCTGTGAAGACATGGTAAGTATTAATAGTCCAGAATTTGCTTTGTCATGCTTTTAATTTAAGAATAGGAGCAATAATTCCATTTACCCAGAACTGTTAAATTTAATGCAAATTTACTGACGCACAATTCTCATGGCCTGTGAGAGAGTAAATCTTGTGATCTGTGTTGATTAAGGAAACTGTCTAATTTAACTCTACTGTTAGGCAGCAAAAAACTGAAAATTATTTCTCAACACACGACTTTAAAAAATAAATAAATAAAGGAAATACATGACAGTACGAGAACTATGATGACTGGAACAATAATAGATGTACCATAGTAAACATGTGCATAGTTGCTATGGTGCAGAATTTTTCAGCCTGTAGTGTGAGGAGTCTTATTTGTGACAAATATCTAAACATGAATGATGAATAAGCATCTTAAGAAAAGTTTTACAGAGCAACACTTGGTAATGTCATATATCCATAATATCTCCGAAACTGTTTAGAAAGAAGCTTGCCACCTACGAGTTGTACAGTAAATAATTTTTATAGTTATTTCTTGATAATAAAGCTCCTTAGAAACTTGAAATCAATCAGGAGCGTAAGAAAACGTAAGTTACAGAAACTTTAATTCTAATATGAAGGGATTTCGCCACATCTGTTTCCACTAAAATAAACATAATTAAGAGTATTTTGAGGTTTAATAAGTATAGTCGGAAAAATTTATTTAAATTTAGTATTAATCATACCACACGGAGTGGGATCGAGGGGAAAAAAGACTTGTTTATCAAAGAAAGCTCGCTCAGTTATAAAGATAACTTGAATTTTGTTACATCAACAGATTGATTGTGAAAAGCCACAAATAATATGTAAAAATAGACCCTGTAATTAGAATAGAAATACATTTTTAGGTTTAAAAAAAGACAGTACATTTCAGAAAAAGTTGAGCTACATGGTTAAAAATAAATTCAGATGAAACAGAAAAATTCACAGATCAGGAATATATTAGTTTTGTGATTAAATCAAAATTTAAGGGGTAAAAGTGGAATTGCAGTTTTCATTACCATAGCTTCTTTGTTGGGTGATGCAAGAGGTTGAATGATGCATGAGGGACAGGTGTCAACATGAAATGATAAAGAATGTCTTTTAGAATGAAAGAAAAATACTGGGAGATACAGGGATTTTTTCCTAAGAAACCGAGAAACAAGAAACATTTCAGATTAAATTGTGGTAAGTGAGAAATAAATTCAAGAAGATTTTGTAAGTCATTATGGCAACAATGGGGATAATGTTTATGTGCAGTTTCAATTTAAGAAGAATAACTTTCGAAGTAGGAAAATTACGACCGAGTAACATGTCAGAGGACATAAAATTTTTAAGTAATTGAATGATACCAAGATCTTCAAGAGAGATTAAGAACTTTAATTCACGATTACCTGATTTGGAACTTAAGAAATTAATAACTATTAAACCAGGCAATTTACGACATAGCTCATCGTGTAAGAAAATAATTAGAAATACTGGGGCTACAACATATTAAAATTTCAGTTGGATGTAAATCAGTTGGCTGCTCTAGAAAGAAGTTTCCCAACATGAATTTTCTATAAATACCACCATTTTTCCTTGTTCTACAAGCATTTTTAAGCAGGACGTAGGCAGGTGTGGATGTGTGCAAGGCTTCAGGGATGGGAGGCAGAGCAGCAGTATTGTGGACTTGCAATTTTTCGATGATTAGTATACAATGAAATAAGCCACGGGTGCTAAGAGGGACTTTGTTTTTTGTTTTGCCGTGAACTATAAATTCGTCTACAGGTCCTGGGGGATTGTGAAAGATTGTCAGGAATGTGTGCAAGATTGTGAGTAATTATGACCTGCAAGCGTCTCGCAAACGATTCAGAAGTTCTGATGTCTGTCCATAGGCAACATTCTGGTACCATAGTTTGCTGCAAACAATTTCTAACAAACATTTTAATTTCGAGCAAACCCATTAACTATTGGGAAAGTATTTCAGTAGTTTGGTGCCAATTTTAAAGAATTCTAACAATCTTCAGGAATGGTCTCAGCAGTGGCCAAAGCTTAACCAAACACCTTGCAGTAAACCCCCAGTTTAACAATAAATCACATAACATTTTCAGTTTGCACAACTTCAATAGGGTGTATTATAAACTGTGCCCAATTGAAAGGAGACTATCCTTCTGTGTAAAGAATATTTTAATGAATATATTGTTCTTGGGTAAGTAACAGAGTAAATATGATGTTTTGACACAATATTTCAGCCATTGTAATCTCAGTCGTCATCATGTGAAGTGCTGACTAGTCTGGAAGACCATAATTTTATAGCCTGTAATGAGTGAATTTTATTGATCAACTGACATGGCACATGGACTACAAAGCTCAAAATACTTATCACGCTTCCTAGCTTCACTAAGTTGATAATCACAACCCCTGTTGACAAGATTGAACGCAAGGCAAATTTCTACTGCTTCAGTGAAAAACCCAAGATATCTTGTTAAATTACATGTTTTCTTGGCTAGTTGTCCACGAACACTATATTGGTATACCATGTTCAGAAAGACTTGTTCTTTTATAATATTTTAATTACAAAATGTTTTTCTTAATGTTTGTATGTAATATTACAACTACTGATGTCATCACAAAAAAAGACATGGATTTCTTCATTTGGGTTTCTGATAGATCCATTTTTCCATGGTCTACTGCACTCCTTTGCCACTGGTAAACCATTTACCCTTTGGTGATTTTTTAAGGGGTTGAAGATATGGGAGTTATATGGCGAGCCTTTGAGGCTGTATGGAGAATGTTTCAGGACCTCTGATCCCAATTTTTCCAGTAGGTTGTATCTTATAACCCACATGTGGCACTGTTCTTTTCAAAAGCTTGATCCGAGTTTGTTTTTGATTGCCCAGTTAAGCCTCAGTAAAGTGTTCAGTGCCAATATGGATGAATGCATCCAGCTGCATAAAATAACTTTCCAGGAATGAAGAAACTGGCAAAACTGACCATTATTCACACTACTATTGAGAAAAATGCAATGCCATCTATGGGAAATTACACTAACCCACTGTATTTACATATAATGCTATTACAGCAGAAGTCTTCTTTTCATTTGGGCATGCCTTAAAAAATAGCCAGCACTCTAACATACACACAAATAGCTAATAAACTTTTCCTCATTTATACTGACCACCACAACTGTAATATGTAAGCAATAAAGTATTAGCATCCCAGAAACTTGTGCAACTTTATGTAAGGGACTAACTGCTGTACCGGGTTTAAGATATACAGTTCATCGCCTTAGCTCCAACCGTGAAATATTTAGCCATTGGATTATCGATTGCTTGAACTTGTCTCAGCTGCCAACTGTCTTGATTTAAACCCCAAGATAAGAAGGATTAGGTTAACATCATAATGAAAGTCACTGCTATTGTTTCAAATTCAAAGTTTACTATATTCTTGAATAAATTTACAAGTCCAGAACAATCGATGACTAACAGGAATTTTTCACCAAGTTCTTAGATTGCAAATAGTGAAACACGATCAGACCAGACAAAACCCCATTATGAAAATTTAACAGTCATATGTTAATTGTAAAATGAATCACAGCCAACCTGTTGCAATATTCATTGAATTTATTGTTTACCGGTTTCGCCCCACCTTAAGGGAGTCTTCTTCAGAACTTGTTAAAAAGTATTACATAAATCTGAATAAACTCTTCTCAATAAAATAGTACATTTTGTACTGAAGTCACACATTAACATATATTATAGCTATCCATCTGGCAGCCAACGTGTATCACAGTGCCAGCGTCACATCTAACCTGGACGGTAGCTTACTGCCGACTATTTTATTGAGAAGAGTTTATTTAGATTTATGTAACACTTTTTAACAAGTTCTGAAGAACACTTCCTGAAGGCGGGTCAAAACCGGTAAACAATAAATTCAATGAATATTGCAACAGGTTGGCTGTGATTCATTTTACAATTGAAGAAATACCGTTGCTGTTGATTCTGCCATGCTCAAGAGTCATATGTTAGTAAAAGTTTCACAGTACTATCACATTATGCAAATGGCTGACCCACCACATGTCTCATCACATCACTTCCTGCCAGAAGCGCAACATGCTACACAGACCTACCACCTTATCACACTGAGTGTCGACCAGCAAAAAGACAATGTTTGAGCAAGTTGGTCATATTTTAGGTTCGGTATCCCTATACGGGACCACAGTTCAATTTGAGTAAAAACCTACTCATCTTCTTCTGCCTATGCAAAATAGTTCTACATTCTTGCTCACGCAGCTTCTACAGTTCTAAAACTTTAACAGTAGCTAGACCTTAGGGTTTTTTTCCCTAAGGTCTAGCTATTGTTCCGATGGCCGAAGCAGGAATGATGTTAAAAGCAGAATAGCACTAGCAAAACGAGCCTTCATGAAAAAGAGAAACCTTTTAGTTTCAAATATTGATCTAGGAATTAGAAAGAACTTCTTAAAACTCTATGTGTGGATCACAGCAATTTACGGTAGCGAAACATGGACTTTAGGAATGCCGGAAAGAAATAAACTTGAAGCATTTGAAATGTGGTGCTACAGAAGAATGCTGAAACTTAAGTGGACAGACAAAGTAAGAAATGAACAAGTTTTGGAAATGATTGGTGAGAAAAGAAGTTTATGGAAGAAGCTTACAGGAAGAAGAGACAGGCTGGTAGGTCATATTTTGAGACATGCTGGATTGGTTAATTTGTTAGTGGAGGGAACAGTCGAAGGTAAGAACTGTAGAGGTAGACAGAGAATAGAATATATGAAGCAGATAATTGAGGACGTGGGTTGTAAGGGGTATGTAGAAATGAAGAGGTTAGCACAGGATAGGTTGCGAGGTCTTCAGAATGTACCAACCAAGAATGACGTCATGACTGCATTCTTGTAACACAACGAACTCAAAGGGCTGCTCGTGGCCGTTTATAGAGACACGAATAGTGCACCTTCCTGTAGGCTGTACATGGTTCCCATTAGACACCCTGAGCAAAATATTTTTGTTTTCGACGAACATAGTCTTCCACAACTGGCGCCGGTGCTTCTTCGAAATAATCGAGAAAGATGCCCCAGAGTCCACAAGAGCATGAGCTGGTTGGCCATCCATGAGGATTTCAACGTAATTTACCAACATCTTCGTAATGATCGGCGGCAGAGGATTTTTCCCTAGAGTGGCCTCACCTCCAAGAAAGGTCGCACCTTTTAGTTTTCCAGGTTGCCGTGGCTTGGTGACTGGCTGGAACGTCGGAAAGGTGACGGAGACCTTGATCGGCGTGTCGGCGAGCGCCCTCTGAAACGACCATCTTGTGGCGACGGTGATCTACGACATCCAGAAGTTACGTCTTGATCTTCATTGTCGATCTGGGGTCTTTGGCCACTGAAACGTGCTTCTAATCCCCTTTCGCGGGCATCATTAAATATCTGCCGTCTCTCTCGACAGTAGCGCACTACATGTCCCGTTCTCCCACAGTGAAAACATACCGGCTTGTTGTCCCTCGTTCTCCAGACGTCGGTTTTCCTGGGAACATTTGCAGGATCCTCGCGTTGCATCGTAAATTCTCTTTGGCCTCGGCTGTTTAACAGTTTTTGTTGGGGCTGCACGGTAAGAGATAGGCGCCAGCGTTTGTTCCACTTCCTCCCTTATTATTTCCTCAAGAGTCTCAGTTTTTGACCCGATATACACTCCCATCGCCCTTTCAACATCCTCTCTCACTACTTTTCGAATAATGTCTCTAATACCTGTGTCCTCTTCCACTGCGCCCACTGATACGACGTTTGGTAATCTTTCAAATTTCTTTTGTCCAATTCTTTTCTGGTGCATCGTCTCAATGTATTGGCAAGACTTAATAAAGTCATCTGTTGTGGAAATTTCCTTCAGCAGCAACGCTTGGTAAATGTCCTCGGCGACGCCTTTCATAAGATGCGCTACTTTTTCTTCCTTCATTTTGGGGTCGACTATTTTACACAGTCCCAAAACATTTTGTATGTATGACTGTGTCGTTTCCCCTTGGCGCTGCACTCTACACTTTAGTTTCTCTTCGGCATCGCATCCCTGCTGTTGTGCGTCTCCAAAGCATGCCTGCAGTTCTTTCTGGAATGCTGGCAAGCTAGTCAGTTTCTCTTCGTTATTTTCGTACCATTGTTTTGCAGTTCCTTCTAGGTAGAAAAATGAATTTGCCATGCACACTGTATCGTCCCAGTTGTTGAATTTAGCGATACGTCTGTAGCCTTTCAGCCAGTTGCCCGGATCTTTGCCGTCGTCGCCTGAAAATACTGCTGGATGACGAATGTGCTGGTAGGCAGTCGGCGTCATCGTCGTCCTTACTTCTTCTTCTTCTGTCAGCTTCCACTCAGTTGGATATGGCTCGTACTCTGGCTTCTCGCCTCATAAGTGACGGCTCTTTCATGGTCTGATTGGGGCCACGATGTTTTCGTAGATTCTAGCCATCATGAGGATCTACCCGGCGTCTCTACCAGAATAATGTCACTTTCATAATAAGAAATAGTTAATTTGAAACAATATTTGGTAAGCCTTTTTGCAGCGTTGTAATTAAAATGAAAGAGAATTGTGATATTTTGCATATGGCCAACTTCAAATTATACAAACGAACAGGACGCGTATTTCAGAAATTAATTATAAATCAGATAAAGCAGCTAGAGGCTAGGAAGAGAGCTTTTTAGGTATTTGAGAACCGTGTAGAATCCGTTAAAATATGTCTTAAATTCAGCATGATAATATTAGCACAGTTGAAAAATTTGTTACTGCATCATAAATGGCATTTTTAGACTTTTTGCTACAGGTGAATAAACAGGTCATGTTGGGTATCAAACGAAAGAGAATCTTATTAGAAGCTGAAAAAAATTTATTTGAACCCTATAACATCAAAACTGTAGAAGTTATAACAGAGTTTGTAACATCATAAAATGACTTTTTTATGGCTAATCCGTTATATATACAGAAAAAATTATAAGGATTAATTACCCTAAGGTCTTTTTTTTTTTTTTGCTGTCGTCAGTCTTTAGACTGGTTTGATGCAATCCTCCATCCGTGTTCAGTGTGGACTAAAAACTAAGATTTGAAATAACTCAGATTGTGTTAAGTTACAGCTGATCGTTTATCGTCAGTTATGGTCAGCATTGTCTAACATATTTTGAATGTAAATCAAGCAATTAGGCAAAGTATAATTAGGAGTTTTAATTAAGAGAAAAAAATTGAAATTTAAAACAAGAAATAAACAAGATTAAAACAAGAAATTTAGATCAGAATAATTCAAATTAAAAGGGTTAAAAATATAGACAGATTCTTATAGAAAACTGAATGCACCTACGAGATACATCAGATTTTGGAAATGGCTTGTTGTCATTATTAAGGAACCGCCAGATTTGATGACGTAAGAGACCTTAAAATTAATTTAATAGGAGTCTTTTTTGAGGACCAAATTAAGTTGAAATCGATGGAATAAGATTTAAGAAGCTTAGGTGATAATTACAATTTAAATTATTAAATACTCTTCAGGATATTAATTTTTGAAGGTTTTTGCTGATGTCACAGGGTTGACAATTTTGTGGTGCGAACCACAGCCGTTATACTTTTCAGTCAGTTTGCAAGCCAATTCAGTTGAGGTAGGCTTGTGTATGACTCGCTGAGGAAATGGCTCCACGCAGAGGTAACATGTGTCAATAATGAGGTCCTAATTCTTTCATCATAGAGTGGCAGCATGATGAGAGTTTGTTTTTGCCCGTGAATGCACTTTAACCTCTTAATATTCGATGGAAAAGTAGTCTGATTGCTTATCCAATTCTGGTACTGATGTTGTAAAGTGAAACTTTGGAAAGAATATACTTCTTGTGTGACTTTGAAACTGTGTACTGTGAGCTCATTTCTAATTCCCTTTCACATTTGAGGGTATCGACCGTGTTATTAAAAGATTATACGTACTAGAAAGGCATACAGTTAATTATTTTTCACAAATAGTAGGAACATTATTTTAGCCACTCCCCCCCCCCCCCTCCGAGTTGAAGCATGTTTTCTACAGCCTATTACTATTGTTTTTCTTGTGCCATTCTTCTTGCAATGTATATCTATTAAAATTTTCTTTTGTGAATAATATACATCGAAAAATATAAAGGTAGTGTAATAAATTGTAATATTGAGAAGCTAGTCCTGCTAACACAAGACAGCTTACATATCAGTCTCGTTTGATGTAGTTTTAATATTTTCTCAGTGGAAGATTGGTGATCCCATAACAGAATACTGTTTCTACAGAAACATTGAATTTAAATAGAATATCTGCCTACTTAAGGATAACTTAGTTATATGAAGACTAGATGACCCGTGCGAAAATTTCGCGAATAAAATGCGATGAATAGTGAGGATGAATGCTTGTAATATAATGAAAAGTAGAACCGTACTTTTGTAGCAAATATATTTATTTTTTTAATATAATAGATACCTATTAATACTCACACGTTATGAAACAGTTAGGAAAATTTAAAACAATCTGTATTTATGACAAACTTTCATTGACCTTAACAGAATAAAACCAACCTCAACAAAATGCACACAACATATCAACAACTCTGAAATATTTGTTGCAGTGCGAATAAAATGTTTACATTGGAATTGTATAGCAAAACAATAGTATTTCTGTAACAGAAAAAAATATCCGGAAAGCTACTTATTTAATAAAAAAAAGTTTATTGACGTCTCTGTGATATCCGCTGCTGCGATCTCGGGACTTGGCTCTGAACAGTCTCATACACACTACCACTTTAAGCACCAAATTCTGAAATATTCTTTCTTAATTTATGTTTTTACCTAGCTGGAGACCTTAATTTTTTTAAACGATATGTCATTTATAGATATCGGCTAGGTATCGATGAAGATAAATGGCTTGTAATAAAAAAAAAAAAAAAAAAAAAAAAAAAACACGTTGTATAAATAATATTGATACTTTTGAACTTCAAGGGTCAAATTCCAAAAAATTCCTTTTATAAAATATGGTGTGACCAGGTCAGCCACCTTGATCTTTAAAATGATGCCTCATTTATCAATTTCGGTTAGTTGTCAAGCTAGGTAAAAAAAAAAAAGTTTTGAGAAATTATGATTTTTAGTTCCTTAAGGGTTGAATTCAGAAAAAGTTTTTTCTTAAATTATGATGTTACCATAGCGGATAATTTGATATTTAAATCGATACCTCATTTATTGTTATCGGTTAGGTATCAAGGGAAATAAATAGCCGGTGACAGAAAAATGCGTTGTAAATATATTAATACTTTTTCCCTCTACGGTTATAATTTTGAAAAAATTCTTTCTTAAAATGTGGTAATGGAACCGAAGAGATTACCAAGACCTCAATCTTTTAAATGATACCTTGTTTATCAATTTTGTTTAATTGTCAAGGGAGATAAATGGCTCGAGATACAAAAACGCATTTTAGAAAAATTGAAATTTTTGCCCTTTAAGGATTGAATTACGAAAAATTCCTTATCTTAAAATATAATGTTACCATGGCGGAGACCTTAGTCTTTAATATGATATCTCATTTATCTATATCGGTTAGATATCTAGGGAGATAAATAGCTCGTGACACAAAAATGCGTAGTAGAACCAATTATACTTTATCCCTTTAAGGGTTGAATTCCAAAGACGTATTTACAAAAAAAATTATGTCACCAAAGCTGAGACAATATTCCTCATAATCTTGCTTGATTTATCGATTTTGGATAGATATCCAGGCAAATAAGTGGCTCGAGACACAAAAAACGCATTTTAGAAAAATTGACATTTTTGCCCTTTAAGGATTGAATTATGAAACATTCCTTTCTTAAAATATAATGTTACAATGTCGGAGACCTTATTCTTTTAAATATTAAACCACATTTATCTGTATCGGTTAGATAATAAGGGAGATAAATCGCCCATGACACAAAAATGCCTTATATAAAAATCTATACTTTGTCCCTTTACGGTTTGAATTCCAAAAACTTCTTTCCAAAAATATGATGTCACCAAAGCTGAGACAATATTCCTTATAATCTTGCTTGATTTATTGATTTTGGATAGATATCCAGGGAAATAAGTGCCTCGAGACACAAAAACCGCATTTTAGAGAAATTGATATTTTTGCCCTTTAAGGGTCGAATTACAAAAAATTTCTTTATTAAAATATAATGTTACCACGGCAGAGACCTTATTCTTTAATATGAAACCTCATTTATCTATATCGGTTAGATATTAAGGGAGATAAATCGCTCGTGACACAAAAATGCCTTTTAGATAAATTTATACTTTTTCCCTTTAAGGGTTGAATTCCAAAAACTTCTTTCCAAAAATATCATGTCACCAAAGCTGAGACAATATTCCTCATAATCTTGCTTGATTTATCGATTTTGGATAGATATCCAGGGAGATAAGAGACTCGAGATACAAAAAACACATTTTAGAAAAATTGACATTTTTGCCCTTTAAGGGTCGAATTCCGAAAACATTTCTTAAAAAATGACGTGACCAAAGTGGAGATCATATGCTTTAAAATGACACCTAATTCATTGATTTTGGTTAAGTATGAAGGAAGATACAGGCTTGTGACCAAAAATACCTTATAGAAATAATGTATATGATGATAACCGTATTTATCTGGATGAAAATATCCAGCTGATCATTCATAAGTCTCAGAAGTATGCTGGGAAAATCTTCCTTCCCCTATAAATGAATATTTTCTTCAAGTTTTAACAATTTTCCTTAATCAGATTAAACAGACAAAAATAAAGGTTTAGTAAATTAGCCGAATAGTGTGGTCTGTATCTTATTTCTTTTTCTTCCAAATGTGCAAGATTTTCTTCAAAATTAGATGTAAAAACAAATTTTATTCACAGTTCTTAATCGAGTTGGTGAACTGATAGTGTTGGATTTTACTGTGCGAACATCTAAATTTCTTTAATTGTCGTATCATCTGTCATGAGAATGACTTGACCTGTGTTTTGAATTGAAATCATCAACAAGGTATTTCCAATTATTCCATTCCATTTTCTAATGTCATTGTCATTCAGTGCATTACGTGTCTGACACGCTGCTTGATGTTAATGTTTAACAGTTACATTGGAATAAGTGTTGCTATAATAGCCATGCACACAAAAAGTGGAATGTTCCTCTCGGATACCATTTCAGCTAAAACTTCACAAAGTGTAGCATGTTTCTAAACCCTCTCTTCTCCCCCATTCCTGCTCTTTACTATGTCACCTAAAGAATAAAACCCACTTCTCTCTTTGGACATCCTATATATGCATAATAAGACAGGTAAAAATGAAACTTATCATCATATATATATTTATATATATATGTGCATGCTTAAATGAAATACATAAATAATGATGTGGATTTTTATTTTGGCGAACTTGCCATTTGTGAGATATGGTTAAAATGTTGACAGAGAAGTTGGGTTATTTAGGAACAAAAAGAGGAAAAATATTGGGGAATGATGGATAGTTTCTCAGGTGGAGATCCAGTAGATGCCTTGTACCCAATCGGTACAAAAATAATAATAAAATAAGAAAAAAATGCGAGTTGAGCCTCATGCTATTAGATTCCATATTCTAAGGGCCACTAATCACAATGTTTGACAAGTTAGGCAACAGACTTGATCGCTTTGTACCCTCACCATATTGCTGCTCAAACTGCTATTGCAAAAATCAAATTTATTATGAGCATATTTATCGGAAAGTAATCAGTACCGGATAAGCCATGTAACAAGAGTTAGCAAATGCTACGGGGAACACGTTTTTGGGGCTGTGCATCTAAATGATCTGACTTTAATGAATATAGAAAAAGATTTACTTAGAAATATTTATTTGGCTACTGTTATCTCTAAATTTTCCCACCTAAGTCACCAAAGGTAGTTCTGTAATTGTGATGTTTTATATTATATCCTAAACCAAGGGCCTCTTGTTCACATTTGCTACAGCCCCGTGCATTGCAAGTAACTCTCAATTAAGGTCACTTTTGAATTAAATAGTATTAATATGTGGTAAAATAATCTCAAAATAAAGGAATTTTGTTTTGCTCATTTAGAAACTGTACTAGATATAACTACTTATAACATTTGTTGTTTAAATACAGGATATGATTGAAATTGAATTAGCCTCTTCTTACAACTGCTCACCACTGTTTAAAACCCAGCAGTGGAAGCCTTCCTTGAACTAATCAAAACAAAATACATTTGATTATATACTGAAGGTCGAATAATGATTCTCACTTATAGTCATCCAATATTTATTTTTATGGTACATATTGCACAGGCAATTCTTGACAGCAATAATTATAACATATACCACCTAAGCATTACATTAATCCACACAGAGAGTTGTTGGTTTTTCATTATATTGTACATTTTACAAGGTATTGTGATGAAACTATTAGTGTCATCTTTGATTTTCAGTGCATTTAAGAGGAAACCATTTTAAATAAGCATAAGTAACCATGCAATTTGAATAAATAACAAATAATCACATTAGCATGGTAGATGTTAAAAAAAATTGAAAGAAGAAATCTTGTAATGCATACATTTTTACATATAACATTAAAAAAATAAGCCATCAATTTTACTTTGTTCGGATTTTTATCGCCTCCAGAAATAAGCATCACTATGCAAGACAGCTGCAGGATGTTTACTGAAACGATAATTCAATCATTCAAATATACATAATACTGAGTGATATAATCCCACAAAAAGCACTTTATTCCCCAACAATTGAAAAATATTGCTGTAATTCCACATGGAGCCAATCTTATAAATAAAAAGACACTAGAAACATAATGCTATCATCCCACTAATTACTGTTTGAATATTATTGGTCCAGTGATATTATCAGGTTATTCTGTATATGATAACACAAGACAGTTTCTCTCTTACTTAGAAAACAAGCAGAGTAGCTTACAAATCTGCTAAATCATAAGGTATGTGGAAGATAGTACTACTGTTGACATTGTGAACTTCAGAAAAACCAAAATAATTTAATTCACTATAATGTAATACAAGTGTATTTTTCAGTTGTTTTCTACAAAAGATATCAAATTTTGCAATATATAAACAAACATCTTAGTCAGGGAGCCGAATTGATGGAATAGATCTGCAAATACGCCCCACTTTGGCATAATGGAAACATTTTTAAACATATGTAAAGCTGGAAGGATATGGAAAATAATCCATCCCTTACAAAAGGTGAAGTCGAGGGTAAGGACGAACATGAACACACTTTAAGGTGTACTGCAGGTATGATGTAAAGTGGGGTATCTAATAATAGGAAAAAATTCCCCTGTGATAGGATTGGAATAAGAAGTGGTGGATGGATACATGCTGCAAGTTTTCAGCAATTTCTATTGCTTGTGAAAGATCCATATGATGGTCTAGGAAAGTCAGAAAATGTGTACTTTAGTTTTAGTGGTTTGCTAAAGCTTGTGCATGGGGTAGTGGAAAGGAGGATGCACGTTTTGAGGAAGGAGCATAGAGAGTCATGTCCACAGATAAGGATTCGATTAATGAACTCCAGTCCACGAGAAAAATGGGTAGTGGCTTGAGAGATTTGCTTTTTCCCAAGATCCAGGAGAGGAGGGGTTGCGTAGCAGTGGGAAATGAGAAAGTGTGATTCATGATTGAACAGATGTTTTTTCATGGACTGCAAGGCTTTATGGAAGGGAAAATTTGGTGTGAAAGGGAAGCCATCTTTCAAAGTATAGGTACTGTTGTAAATTTATTGGTCTGATGGTGTGGAGAGCATCTTGTCATATAGATGTCAACATCAAGAAAGGTGACACTGACACGTGTGCGAATAAGTCCAGGTGAAATTGATGGAATGGCTATTATTAAGGAAATCTCCCATCTATGTATCTGTACCATACAAATAAGCTGAGTTGATATTTCTTCAAGAAGTGTTGCTCCAGATATTTTTTTCTGAAATATTGTAAAGTGTGTAAGACTGGAGGTTTCCTTGGTGTTTATCAGGTAACCTAAAAATTTTGTGACTGCGTGACAAAATTTGTTCCCAGAACGAGTTAAATTGAGTAGAATTGCATATCATTTTAAAGTCAGTTACGAAGTTTATTCAAGCTAGAAATCAGATTTTTTACAGTTTCACGATAGTATTTTCTGTTGCATCAGCCTGCATTCACCTGGAGTGATATTTATAAAAATTCATAGTGAATCGAATAAGGCCATTAGAGACTTCAAATTTGCACAATAGGCATTTTTGGATTCGTAGATTTGTTTAAAGCTACTTTCAGATCGATATCTTCAATAACTTTAAGAACTTAGAAAATATTAATTAGCTAAATTCTATTTTTGGTTTACGAATTTTATTTCACCTTTTTGGAAATAGTAAACATGCCTTGATTGATATCAGATAAAAGAGAATTCAATTAGGAATAAAATGTAAGTTGTTTCAGTTACATAACTACGAAATTGGAAATTGTAAAACATATTAACAGGTTAAGGGAATATTAGAAAATGATTTTTTTACTATTAAGCTACAATTTTTTTTTATGTAAGGACTAAAACTGACGCTTTCTACAAGATCTAGTTATTCTAAAATTTTGGAGTTATAGGAATATTTCTAGTTGTCAAGGTCAAATATCTGATGCAAGTTTTACAATTGTGAGAGCTGATATCTGATCAGATTACCAGACCTTTCTCATGGGAAACCAGAAGTCTTTTGTACCCACTGATGCTTCTATAAATATTAGGCCAGAATTTTCCTCCTCTTCTGGCAGTCGGCCAGCAAGTTTCATTTAGAGCACTACTTTGCTACAGTGTGGCGCGATGTAGGCATCGCTTAGTCTGCAAGTTTCAGTTAAAAAGTAACTATGTAGCCTGGAAGCAAAATTTGCGCCATGTGGTACGTCGGCAAAACTTAAGTGTCAGTCGTCGGCATACAAGTTGGACTTTCGGGGCGTGTGATGAAACCTTATCTGATTTTATGTGTCAGTTAGTTGTACTTTGAACTATGGGGTTTGGTCTGGCTTGAATCAGTTAATCTTCAGAAACATTGTCTGGTGGCATTTCAGTTTTGACTTTGCTGAACTTTGAAGAATATATTGAGTATTTAGCAGCAATAGACTTGTGAGTGTTATTATCTATACTCTTTCCTAGCTTGGGGTTTAAATCAAGCCAGGTGGTGACCAAATTAATGTAGCGAAGCAATAGTTGAAGTTATGCCCGGTCACAGTTGAGGCAGAATGTTTTGGTTAACCCCCCATAAACGCTTTTTCCTCACATGTTGCCTATGAATAAAATTCTCTCAGGCAAGTAACTGAGAGAGAGAGAGACTGTACGTTCTGGCAGTCATAGTCTCTGTCAAATGACTGCCTGTAGGTAATGGAGCTGCAGCAACTGGCAACAGTCACAGTGACAGAGACTATGACCGAAGAAACATCATGTTTCACAAACAGATTCACTCGACTAGTTAGCCAAGAGAATTTTATCTATTGCAAAGTGTGTTTGTGTTTTTGTCCTCACCCTCTTGCCTTCTCAATACTTTTTTTTTTCCATTGCCTAACAGCAGTTTCATTTTCACTATTATCAATACATGTAAATATTAAAATAGTTTGAAAAAACTAGTACTGTAATCAAAATGTATGAGAAATTAAATAACTTTGAATTCATATTTCCCTCATTCACTTTAACCAACAATAAAAAGCATAATTCTGTCTCACAGTAATTCAACTAAAAACTTAGAGTATGAAGTATTAATTAGTCTTTAAATCGATTGAAATCAATATAATTGGGAAGGAGAGTAGTCAAAGATGGAAGACTTATGATACTAACACTACACAACCATTCCAATACTGACCCAGAATTTAAAGGATAAGATAGCCGGAAATCTATAGATTCCAAACAGCATTGCTGTTATTTATGTAATTTTTCTATTTAGTTAGGAAGCCTCGAAAATCTGGTAATGTGTGCTTCAGAGCATTTAGATTACAATTAAATGCTACCACTCGACTTGTCAGTAGCTGTTCACAATGCATGTACATTCAATTACACTGATGATGATATGTGGCAAGAAAACCAGCTCACTGTTCTTGCTGTAGTGCAGGTGGTGTTCTGGTCATCTCTCTACAGTCCGTGGCTGACGTGGAAACGAGGTCGGCTCCTGGGGCAGCCGGGCCGGGTGAAGCTGACGGCACCGGAGACACTTTGCAGATGACTTGCTCACATGGCTGTGGCTGCTGCTGTGTTGGCAGAGGGTGTTGATGGTGGAGTGGTGTTAGCAGAGGAACTGGCAGGGGAAGGTGAGGGTGAGGGTGCGAATGCAAGGAGCGTTCCTCAGGTGGTAACTGGTGGTGCACATGCAGCAACACTGTACGCATCGGGTTGTTGCCACCAGATGGCTGAAGCTGAGGCTGCGGGCTTTGCTGATGTTGCTGTCCCTGTATTGGAGCAAAATGAGAACTATAAATATTAACTGCAAATCAACTATATAGACTGTTTAAATAAATGCCAAAGACCACATGAAAAACAGCTACCAATCTTAAATGAACTTAATCTCTTAATGGATTTTAAGATACACATCACACTTAGACTAACATTTTTTTTTTTTTTACATTTCACTTGTTTTTCATATTTCATGCAACTACTTAAAATCTGGGTGACACTTTCATTACTGACATTGTGTTACCAGCTACATTGTCTAACAAGTCATATCTTTATTTTCCCCAGAGAAGTATTCTAACTCTACAGGAGAAAGAGCAGTTTTATCTTTTTAAATATGTTTTGGTGTGATGTGACTTTTGATTACTGTAACTTAAATTAACATTAGATTATTTGAAGATTTAAAACTGATTTTATACAGAAAGGCTAGGTAGAGTGTTGAATGGTTAGAAATATGGCACGAAGAGTGTAATATCCCATGACAAAATGTAACAGATGAAAGGGAGAAATCCTATTCTCCTAGCAATTAAAACAGTAAATTCTTTTATGTTAACAAAAGAAAGAAATTACAAATTCACAGAATTAAGCATTCTGTTTTTAAGGATGGAATGACTGCATGATTTGGTAAGTCTGATAAGTTTCACACACTGACATTAGAATGGGGAAAAGGTAAAATGGTATGGTGTGAAACCCCTAGCAAATCTCATTGTTTTCCTCCAACGCTTTTAAAATGTAAAGTGAATTCAGGATCCTAGTCCCAACAGATTTCTGGTGCACTAGATAATGACATTTACATTCTGAAATTCACACAAAACTGTGTGGCAGAGGTGCTTTGCAGCAAAATCAATCACTACTTTGTGAATTACTTTCACTAATGTGACAATGGGAGAAAGCATTCATACAGGCATCAATATAACATCTTATTTCTCTGATCTTTTATATCGTGTCACTTACACAAAAGTACACTGGTGGGAGAAGTTTTTCAATATATTCATGAATGATAAAGTTGTTTACATGTTTTTCAATAAATACATGCACAAAAATGTCATTTATCTGCCAAAGAAGTCCATGAAACTTCGATTAGGACGCAAAATGAGCTAATATTTATTCATTCAATATACTTTACTGTTAAGAAAAATGTTATTATTATGTTAAATACAAATCTTAATGTTAATCAGGGATTAATTAATGGTGAAGGATTTGTGGTAATTCACTTAGACAAGAACATCATCAGTGCTAAATTCATTCACTCCGATAAAACTATGCCCATACCTCGCAGTAACCTTGCATACTATGATCAACCATGCCTTGCTAAATGATAAGAAAACAATCCCCAAAGGAAGTAACCTTCATTATGAACATTAACAAAGCACAAAGTCAGACACTTCAAAAGGCAGGATTGTATTTATCAAAACCTGTTTTTTCATATGTACACCAGAATGTGGCTTTTTCACGAGTTTTAAAAGGCACATACTGTAAAAAGTCAATGATGATCACATTATAACTACTAATATTGTTTGCAAAGAAATTTTGTAAAGTAAAGAAGATTGAAAAAAGAACAAAGCATATATTTTTTAAACATCTACTTTTTAAATGTTTTACAATTAAACACGAAGTATTTAATGATAATTACTTTTTACGGTAAAAGTGATATTTATTACTATTCTTCAAAATAAAATACCTTTCATTAATAAATACTTGCATTTAATTATTTCCACATTATTATATTACCATTCAGTGACTGACCATGATACTACCCGCTGTAACAGCCCTAATACCTGAATTTTGAATAGCATTGTACTGTATGAAGTATTTGTAATGAGCTAAAGTTTGCCTGAAAGTGATTTGGTATGTTTGCTTTGTAATTTCTTGTAAATAAGTGTATATAGACTTTGTTTTAGGTAAGAAAATGATTTAAAGACCATTTAATATGTTTAAGAACTGAATGATGCAAGAGAATTTCTTAAATGTTTGTAATTCCATGTATTAATGTAAGTTACGATGTCTACAGGACAATTTTCCACCACTTGAAAAGATTTCTGTAAATAATTTTGTATTTAAGCATCTCTAATTACCATTTCTGATCATTTTGTAATGTTATTAATTAATTTTGTATCAATTCCGATTGTTTTTAATATGTTTGATTGTTTGAGTGATTGTTAATGATCGAGAAATATCGGGCGGATGCCTTTGAAGAATTCTCGTAATTTCGATAGACTCTATATAGACAGATCGCCTGGACAGAGAAGTTAGTTTTCAAGTTTTAATTCAATTCATGCATTCAGTTAGTAAGTCAGTTTAGTTGACAGTATTCAGAGAGTTTCAATCATTCAGTTGAGTTTGCGACTGTGCATCTCTGTATTGTACCTATAATTGTGAATATCGCTGACTTGTTTGGATCAAAATAAACAAACATCTTCACATAATTTGCTTGGTGGACTTTTTTTTAGTTAATAAATCAGTAATTAAACCACCGAAAGAACCTTAATACCGCATGAGTCAGCTGGTTATTCATTTAAAGTTATACGAGTTCCTTGCTGTAATCAAAAAGTTCTTAACTAACATCAGCCCAGCTTACTGGTACCTGAAACATCTACAAGATGGTGTTAGCGCCATTTTCGAGATACCAAATACAAGAATTGCCACTTTTTTGTAAATCGCATTTTCGCAAGGAAGGCACCTATTTAGGTAAACTTAAAAATCAAAACGTTATCCAAATATGAAATTTCATCCAAATCATTAGAGCTGTTTCCAATATATATATATATATATATATATATATATATATATAATGCTTAAAGGCAATAAAACTAAGGAAGGATAGGGAAAATACCCAAAACATACCACAGATGAAGGCGGCTGGGAACGATGAATACAAAAAGAACAAGAAATGTGCAATATTTTGGCGTACTGCCTTATTCTTGCAGAAGTGAGAAACCAGGCAAGAATCTTCACCAGAAGGCCGTTGTTGTGGTCACGTCTGGCTCTGCCTGATGTCTCACTTCTGCAAGAGTAAGGCTATATACCAAAATATTGCACATTTCTTGTTTTTGTTCTTTTTGTGTTTGTCGTTCCCAGCCACCTTTATTTGTGGTAAATGTTGGGTCTTATTTCCCTATTCTTCCTTAATTTTATATATATATATATATATATATATATATATATATATATGCTTGTTTAAAGATATAAGATACAAGATCATCATCATAACTAAAGGATGGAAAAGTCTCTTTTTCCTTTGTGTTGTACACTCTAATCATGTTGTCAAGTTTCAATAAATTTCTTTTCCCTTGATATTAAAAGTTGCAATGGCTGCTTAGATAAATCAGACCATGTATCAAATTGCTAAGCTCATTTCGAGAAAACTGGCAATTCTCCAATTTGTTCGCTTCCATTTAAACCTGTAGAATGTATTGAATTCTATGAGTTTAGTAGCAGCATTGCTTCTGATGGAATATGTTGCAAATATCGAGCGTAAATAGGCCAAGGAAGTTCTTTGTTGTGTAATCCATGACACTTTATAGATTCCAAATTAGGACATTTCCATGTTTTAACCCTTTCGTGGGCACATTTTTCTGAGCTTATTAGAGGTAACAGTTGGGGGTTCAATCACTTGCTATGGAACACCTATTACATACCATGCAAAAACCAAAAAAATTTAGGCACTGGTTTTTTTGAAAATTTTGGAAAAAAATTTTCTTTCAAAAATTTACACTGGAAAACAATATTAAAAAATGTATATTATTGGAAGATGTACCTTTATTCACAAAATATTAACAAAAGTTACACTACTGAGTGTTATGGAACAGTCTGAAACATGGATCAACACACAAAGCGACATTGCAATTTGAGCACATTATTCTTGTTCTTCTTTCTTCTTTTCTTGTACTGCATAAAAGGCAACGCCTATACTTCACAGTTTTCTTTGGAAGATGTTCACCCACATTTGACAGTCTGACTTCATTAGGAACACTAATACTGTGTGCTTTTTTGCTTTTTTTAAAACGAATACAGGTGGACGCCCACATCGTTTCCTTGATGAGAATCCTGACAGTAATTGTCTTGCTAACTGCAGATATACAAAAATAACCACGAAGTAACACCAAAACGACGATTTCCTGACACGAAACTGAGCCCAAAAAACAAATAATGCACCGTCAATTGTTGTCAGTGTGACTGCTGGCAGCAGCGGGAATTTTCGCGCGTTTCTCATACTAATATATAAATGGCAGCACCAGCTAGATGTGGGAATGTTGAGTCTCTTGGCCCCTGGAAGACTTTAAAGTATGTGGGAAGCTATCTTCCCACCGCCCATGAAAGGGTTAAAGCCTTGACATCCACTGTGCTAAAGTAGCAATCACTGAAAATATTATTGGGTTCTCTGCAGATCTTAGAGATACTAAAATCTAAATGAGAGCATTTTCATTTCTTCCACAAATGCAAAGACTCAACATAAGGTTTAAAATTTTATTATGAGAAACCCATGATTTACCTTGCATTTCAATTTGCAATCCAAAATAAGCAATATAATCCTCCTTCATAAATTCTGCTTTACTATTACATACACAACAGACATAGCAAAATACATCAATATTATTTCACAGCTAAGGAAAAGGGCCTAAAAATCAGCATGTCAGACATAACAAAACATAAAAATTATGACAAGAATGGGGAAAGTAAATCAATCACTTTGCAAAGCTGAAGACAGGAGGATCATAAAATCAAAGAAACAAGACAGGTGCAAACCCTTAGTAAGTGCGAAATAATTACAACATTTTGTGGAAAACTTCTGATAAACTTTTATTTACATCACGCAAAATGTTGAGCAGAAATTAGTAACATCAGAAGTTAAAAGAGAGAATGGAATGCCTTTAGGAATACAAGGAGATATGTATCTTTTAACATTGTTACAAAGGAGGAAATAATGAATTA
Organism: Vandiemenella viatica; assembly: GCA_031002005.1. Lineage (NCBI taxonomy): Eukaryota > Metazoa > Arthropoda > Insecta > Orthoptera > Morabidae > Vandiemenella > Vandiemenella viatica. The sequence continues at coordinate 230,313,346 of JARYHS010009186.1, forward strand.
GTGCGAGCTTCAATCCAATATAAGCATTGCATTATGTGCCTTAACAAAAACTAAAAAAACAATAGCAGGGAAATAGAAGAGATATCAAAAAATAATCAGCCACGGAAGTGAATAATGTAAACAAATCACTGAAATAGGATGAATGATGTTTTGAAAACACTTGAATGTTTATTTTATTGAGTGAGAAAAATAATAAAGAAAGACAATCATCTGCCTTTAATAGTCCATACTAGGAAGAAAAAAAAATGCAAATTATTACAATTACTACATGAATACAAAAAGGGGTAATCTGCTTGCCTTAGATTGAAAGAAATGGAGCAACAAAATATCAGAATCATAAGATTTATACATGAAATTATAGTTATATCTGGAATTTAAAATAGTAGCTATTCCTCAAGAAGACTTTGAAGCCAAATTGAAAGTGATATAATTAAGTGCTTGACTAAAAACTCTTATCTGCTGATATAAAGATTGGAAAGCTCCTGCGAAGGCCAACTCACCCCAACTATCACAATTCTTTATTAATAGTGAGAAATTACCTGGAGGATAAGTGGACGTGGAGGGCTGGCAGGGTGGTGAGGAGGTGGTAGCAGTGGAGTAAAGACTGGTTGTTGAGATGGTGACTGTTGCAACTGCACCTCTGGCTCTAGAGAGGAAGGTTGCTGTTGGTAAGATGGCCCCACACCTGCACCTGACAGTCTGTACTTGCAACTGGTCAGAAGGTGGCGACGTAGATTACGTGCTTGACGCAGCAGTGCCCCACAGAGAGGACACGCTCCCGGCTGGTCTGAAGCACCTCGTATTTTTGTTCCACCGGATGATGCGATACCTGTAAGTTGAAGGCTAACAATTAAATTTCCATGTTTCAGCATGAAAGAAATTTAAATTAAAGGATTTTTTGTTTAGAGATATTTCTTAAAGTATAGAAGGTGTTAAATTTCTACAATTAGTAAGACCTACGTAACAGCAAACTATAACTATCAATCTGCAGCAGCTCATTAGGTACCACTAAAATTATGCACTCATAAAATTTACAACATTTACTAGATCCACTGATAGTCATCAGAGAGGACTATAAAATCTCAATCAAATTTTTTCACATTACCTAATCCCTTCCACAGTACCCCAATTCTTGTGAATATAATTACTCTAATCACAAATTTCACACAAACACCATGCTGAAAAAGGTTAAAACTGGTTTAATAGAGATGCCAAGATGATGAAAACCGAAATCTGGATGGCCTGATGGGTATTTGAACCAATATCCTCCAGAATGTCAGGACAATGTTTTATCACTCATCCACCAGGCTTGGTTAAAAAAATAGCTTTAAAAATTCATACACATGATAGGAGTGTTACGAAAATGCACTGCTCAGCAAACAAAAATTAAGATCCATTATTTACCATGGACCAGTGATTCCCAATTAGTGGGATGTGTGTTCCCACGGGTAAGAATGGCTGCTTCAAGGGGTACACATAGTAATCACTTGACAAAAGTAATCACTAGGATAACACAAGGGAAAAAAAAACAATTATACCAACATTACTATTGCCAAAATGAGACAAACCGTGTGTGTATGAATTATATTACTGTAATGCCATGGATGTGCAAAGCACTAAGCCGGGATGGATGGAATTATTTATTTATAATTTCAGCTATAAGGGGTACGCAAAGTTGAGCTCTTTCTTGAAGTGGTACTTGGGGAAAAGTAATTGGGAACCATTGCCATAGACGATGGCATCTTGATGATCTGAAACTAGCTAAGAAGTGGCTGTTGAAAGGAAGAATTAGAGTTGCGATAATTCCTAATTCATACAAATAAAGGGGGGGGGGGAAAGGGAAGGGGCACAGAAAAGAACACACCTAAATTATATAAACCTTTATTTACATATAAATATGTACTGGGTCATGTTTTGTGTAAGTGCTTGTTATGGCATCATGCAAAACTTGCCAAACAGATTTTGATAACGTTTTCACAGTTTCCTACACCAAAGATTGTGACATACCTATGGGAGTAAGTTTAGGTGAAGTTGATGGCATAGCTATTGTTAAGAGAATTGTAAAAGTCTGGAAGGTGGTTTTTCCTGTGGGATCATAAATGACACCTGTTTGGGAGTGAAGGCAGGAGCAACAAACACAAAATAGAGAGGACTGTCTTTTTACACTATTTCAATAGAAAAGTGGGAGTATGGTACAAGATTGCTGTGCATCTCTGTCAGTTGAGCAAATCAAAACACAAACAAATCAGGTAGGAATGTGTCAAGATATTTAGTCACGCGGGAAAATGTATAAAATGGACTGCATAACTGGAATGAATTCATGTGGAGAGAGGAGGTCACACTACTTAAAGGTAGTGGGGCACAAGTGAGCATAATCCAGTATTTAAGAAAGTCACAGGAGTGCAATACTAAGGATGAGAAGATAATTAAAAGGCATAGCAGAGGGAGATGTGTATAAGGAAGGAAGATTTAGAAGAAGTGAAGAGAGTTGAAAGTGGATCAAACACTATAAATGGTTTCAGATACAATCGATTTACTCTATGATGGAGTCTCATGAAGAGACTTCTTAATGAAATCGAAAGCAATAGTGGATTACAGAAAAAAGCACTTAGAATTTGAGGCATAAGCATTCAAATGTGGAGGCAAAAAGGATATTGCAGAAAAGGTCAAAGAGTGGGAGGAACAAAAAGGTATTGTTCAAAAGCCCAATAGTATCCTCAACAACAGAGAAATTTGCAGGAGACATTTTACAGAGGGAATTATGGAAGGAAGATGAGACCAAGGCATAAATAGGGGACATAGGTAAGCCATGTTTTCACCAAATAAGGGGCAAAACTGGATCAGAGAAAGTAAGGACCACACAGAGATTTCCAACACCAAGAAATGTGAAGCAATTGTGGAGCTTCCTGTGATTAGCAAGATAGAATTGATTATTCATAAAAATTTCAATAAAATAGCTAATCTGTTTGTTAGGCGGAAAGGAAGCTCAGGTGTTAGCAAGACTTTGCCTAAACTGTGAACATAAGTTCATGACCTGTGTAGCCTTCTGGTACCTTAATATTTAATGAAGCGGTCACCATGGGTTTGCATTATAATCCCAAACATGAAGGGTATAATAAATAAGTTCACTTAACACAGTCTTAAGATCACAAAATACTTATATTCTTTATAAAGTTCACTCTTACATTGTCAGTACCAGGTTTGTGGATAAGACATCGGATAAAAGTTCCATAAAAGATTGACAGGCTAAGCACATTCACACAAGAAGACAAACTCACTAAGTCCCCCCAACATTAGTGAGAATACGATTAATGCATGTTACTATGTACCCTAACAACTACCACGTGGAGCAGTTCGCTCCGCAAACAGACGCGAAGTTACAAATTTCAATCTAGTGAAAGACTGGCCAATTTTAAGATGGCTGCGGGGACTTTTATCAACTTTTCCACTCCTATGATGTCAGCAAATTATTTCAGAAATTAATATCTTCCAGTATACTAAGTGGTTTAACTTGCAATTAATACAAGGGCTTCCTGTGATTGCATTCTATCTATTTTAATTTAATTCAACATTTAAAAGGGTTTCTATAAGCTTAATTTTGAAGTCTTTTACATCACCAGCTTGGCACTCCAACAACAATTAATGACAATCTATCTTCAAAATCTTAATTATCCAACTAATGCTTAAACTTTTTACCAAAACCACTATATATTCATAATCCTCTCGATTTAGGCTATCTGGTATAAATTTCTCTGTTCTATTCCTTTTAGTTAAAATCTGCATTTTCTTCTCTTAATAACCACTAATTAAACTTTGCAAAATTAGTTAATTTTACTTTTAAAATATGCTAGACTATACTGACTATACTCAATTCAGAGTTATTTCAAATCTTAAAATCTAGCTTTCCAAATCACGTTGTAACAGCCCTCATACCTGAATTTTGAATAGCATTGTACTGTATGAAGTATTTGTAGTGAGCTAAAGTTTGCTTGAAAGTGATTTGATATGTTTATTTTGTAAATTCTTGTAAATCAGTGTATATAGACTTTGTTTTATGTAAGAAAATTATTTAAAGTCCATTTAATATGTTCAAGAACCGAATGGTGCAAGAGAATGTCTTAAAGGTTTGTAATTCCATGTATTAATGTAAGTTACGATGTCTACAGGACAATTTTCTACCGTTTGAAAGGATTTCTGTAAATAATTTTGTATTTAAGTATCTCTAATTACCATTTCTGATCATTTTGTAATGTTAATTAATTTTGTATTAATTTCGATTGTTTTTAATATGTTAGATTGTTTGAGTGATTGTTAATGATCGAGAAATATCGGGCGGATGCCTTTGAAGAATTCTCGTAATTTCGATAGAGACTATATAAACAGATCGCCTGGACAGAGAGTTTCATTCAGTAAGTAAGTAAGGAAATTAGTTAGTAAGTTAGTTTAGTTGACAGTATTCAGTGTTACAGAGAGTTTCATTCATTCAGTCAGTTGAGTTCACAGAGATTATCTTTGCGACTATTCAGAAGTGCATATCTGTATTGCATCTATGCTTGTGAATATCGCTGACTCGTTGTTTTGATCAAAATAAACAAGCATCTTCAGATAATTTTTTTGGTGGACTTTTTAATTAATTAATCAGTAATTAAACCACTGAAGAACCTTAATATGGCGACCGTTGACAGTGACGAGAAGTTATTAACATCTGGGAGATGTTAATCTTCTAAAAGAATCAGCAGCAAATTACGACAAATTATCGGCAGACTACGTCAAGTAGAGGTTACAAAAGCTGCCTGAGTTGGAGGATTTCGACGATTGAATTATTCGGCGATAACTTGGAGCAGAGTAAAACCAGTGACTAAACGCAGCAATCATCGGAGATTTTCCATCTGCGTCGGGAATCAGGAGTAATTTTCCGTCAGCGAGCGGATTTTCTTCGGCCTATAAAATCGTCCTCTTCCAGCAGTGCAGTGTTTTGAGTGTGGAAAGTGGGGTTAAGTGATTTAATCAGTGGAAAAAGTGCTACTAGCTGAAATTTAAGGTGACGAAAAGTGTTTAAGTGATACAAAAGTAAGTACTAAATATTCAAAATTTGCTTTTCCATGTGATTTTGTGAAATTCTTCTTAACTTTGTTTTCATGTTGATTCTGCTAATTACTGAAAATGGCTGATAGTCAGAATTTACAAGCATTTCTAGAATCCTTTGTAGCCAAATTTGACACTAAATTTTCTGAATTTAGAAATGAGTTAAAAAGTGATACTGATAGTAAGTTTTCCAAATTCGATAACAAATTTTCAGAATTTAAAACTGAGTTAAATCTTGACAGCAAATTTTCTGAAATTAATTCTCAGTTTGCAGAAATCAATGATAAATTCGATAACAAATTTTCAGAATTTAAAACTGAGTTAAATCTTGACAGCAAATTTTCTGAAATTAAGTTTCAGTTTTCCGAAATTGATACTAAATTTGACAGTAAGTATTATGAGTTTAAAAATGAATTAGATTTTGAGAGCAAATTCTCTGAATTGACTAAATGTTTTGATATTAAAATCGCAGAGCAATTTCACGGTTTTAGCTCTCAATTCAAGGAGGATATTAATAATTTAGATTCTAAATTGGGGAAGGTAGTAACTGAATGTCAGGAGAAATTTGAAATGGTTACAGAAATTTGTGAACAAAAGAAGACTGAATGTGTAAATTTGATTCATAAAGAAGTCAGTGAAAATTGTGATAAGATGAGGGAGGAATATGTTGCTCTGTTCCAAGCTAATGATGTTAAAGCTAATGAGTTGAGACAAGAGGTGGGATTAAATATTGATACATTGGTGCAGCAGCAGGAACAGTTAGTGCATGGATTAGAAAGTAATGTAAATCAGTTAGAGAAAAGGGTTACTGGGTTGCAGATACAGTTAAGTCAAGCTCCCACACTAGGTAACACAATTGTTAGTGCTGTCATTAAGGAAGAATTTGAATTCTATGATGACAGTGGAAGACTTCACCCTATTGAGTTTATAGATAATTTTGAAAGATCAGACTATTTTAATTTGTTACCTGACAATAAGAAAATTGCACTTGTGGGTAAACATCTAAAATCTTATGCTAGGACATGGGGTGATAGACAAGCTAGGGAAGTGACTGACTACAAGCTGTTTAAGGAAAACTTTTTGAAACATTTTTGGTCGACAAGCAGGCAGATTCAGGAAAAGAGGGAGTTGATGACTGGTAGGCCCTATAAACCTGGTAGGGAAACTCAGCATGACTTTTTTCATAAATGTTGGATCCGTTGTAAGTACTTAGACCATCCTTATGGAGAGGAGGAATTCATTGATTTGATAGGAGCTAGGCTACCTCATCAAACAAGAAATTTAATTGCCACTTTGGATGTAGTAAATGTGGATAGAGTTTCTGAATTGTTGAGAAGCTTGGATGTCCAGGAGTCATTCAATGAACAACATTACCACCATCAACACCATAGGAGGGGCAGCAGGAGTCCCCCTAGAAGGGGTAATGGGTCAAGGGATGGTAGATCTAGGGGATGGGGTCGTGATAATTACGCAAGGAGGAATGATAATGGGGGAGCGGGAGAACAGAACCCTCAATCTGAAAGAGAAAGACAGCATGCGGGGCAGGCAAACTAAAGACCACCCCTGTGATGGGCCCCACAGTGGTGGACAAGAATGTGGGTCCAGGTACCAACTGCTATAGAGTTAATACCATTTTTATGAATAATCCCCGAGAAGATTTATTGGAAGAGGTGGAGGTAGCAGCAAGTGAATTTCAGGATAAGGTTATGATAGATGTTATTAATGATGTTGATGATGTAAAGGTTGATAATAAGATAAAGCGGGAAGGGGACCACCATAGTATCTTATCACTAGCATCAGTGTGCGAAAGTAATAATTTTCATGTAGAAGATTTACGGGATGGTTATAGGTTAATTACAAAAAATAATGCAGGATTTGTAATACATAGTACGGTATGGCTATCTGAAACTTGTAAAATACAGCATGGCCTTGTTGGGACTATGTGGGCTTGTATAGGTGGTGAGAACATTTGCAAGAGTGCTGAAATCGAGGAGTTTCTCAGATATCTTGAGGAGGAGGGTGATGTGGTGGTGTCGATAGAAGAAGACCTAGATGAAGAGGAGGATTGTGAGTTAGAATGCTTGTCTACTGAAGAGAGAGAGGTTGAAAAGCCTTATGTACCAATCCCTAAGTTGGAAAAATGTCCTAATTTTGACCTAGCTGATACATTATTTAGCTCTTTATTTGGTGTAGATGATGACATTGAAGAAATGGGTGGGAGTAAGGATTTATTTGAACCAGTTCCCGATTTGGAAAAATGTACAGAATGTGACTTAGATGACACTATGTTTTGTACCCTCTTTGATGTGGAAGCTAATAGTGAAGTAGTAGTTGCTGACAAAAAAAATTATTTTGTGGAGGAAGTCAGTAAGCCAGATGTTAAAACAGTTTTAGGTACTGATTCAGATAATTTGGTAAGTTTAAGTAGTAATCAGATGATGAAGAGTGGGGTTGGGAGTAATGATGGACTAAACTGCAGTAGTGAGAATAATAAATTTGTATTACTAGTTGAGTCAGCAACATTGCTTTTAAGTGACAATCAATTTGCTAAAACATAACCATTTTATGTCTCAGCTGTTGTGTGGTTGTACCAAAGTCTGTTGTCTGAGATTATTGGAAGTTTGTGTTTCTGTCTGTATATAGTGAAGCTTTGTGTATATAGAAATGTGGTATTAGATGTGTATTCAAAGGTAGAAGAGAACTGGAAAGTTAGAAAAAAATAACTTACATGGTTTTGGGTTTCCAGAGAAATCTTGGAACCCACTTATGGAATCAATTGAAATGCATGGTTTGGGGAGGGGTCAACAACCTGTAAATATCTAATTTTGTAAATAAGTTTGTCAATTGATGCATGTAAATAGTTTGTGGGAGTACTTAAGTTCAGATGCAGATGTAATAATACTGAATGTTTAAGATGTAAACATTTCACTGTATAAAGCAATTTGTGACAGTTTTGTGTAGAAACTTTTGATGTTTTCATGATGTTGTGACTTTCTACATTGTGGTGACAAATTATCAGCTGTAAAATGTAATCAAACTGTTGTCATTAACAAGCAGATATCAAGTGTGTAATTTGGAGTGAAAATAATTGTAACTTAAGGTGATGGCATTGAACGTTTGTTGTGTAAAAACAGTAAATGATAAAATGATTGGATCTGAGAAAAGACAATTATTGTAAACAAAATCAGTGTCATGGACTATGTGCAGATGTTGTATGAAGAATTGTATTTGTTCATTGTAAAGTCATTATGGTTGATTGATTCTAACCTGTTTGTGTTGGCATTATGTGTACATTCAACCTGCTTAGATTCGTGACGGATTCAATCAATTTTAACTGTGTAAAATTAAGTGAATCCTGGGGAGGGGTTGTAACAGCCCTCATACCTGAATTTTGAATAGCATTGTACTGTATGAAGTATTTGTAGTGAGCTAAAGTTTGCTTGAAAGTGATTTGATATGTTTATTTTGTAAATCAGTGTATATAGACTTTGTTTTATGTAAGAAAATTATTTAAAGTCCATTTAATATGTTCAAGAACCGAATGGTGCAAGAGAATGTCTTAAAAGTTTGTAATTCCATGTATTAATGTAAGTTACGATGTCTACAGGACAATTTTCTACCGTTTGAAAGGATTTCTGTAAATAATTTTGTATTTAAATATCTCTAATTACCATTTCTGATCATTTTGTAATGTTGTTAATTAATTTTGTATTAATTTCGATTGTTTTTAATATGTTAGATTGTTTGAGTGATTGTTAATGATCGAGTAATATCGGGCGGATGCCTTTGAAGAATTCTCGTAATTTCGATAGAGACTATATAAACAGATCGCCTGGACAGAGAGTTTCATTCAGTAAGTAAGTAAGGAAATTAGTTAGTAAGTTAGTTTAGTTGACAGTATTCAGTGTTACAAAGAGTTTCATTCATTCAGTCAGTTGAGTTCACAGAGATTATCTTTGCGACTATTCAGAAGTGCATATCTGTATTGTATCTATGTTTGTGAATATCGCTGACTCGTTGTTTTGATCAAAATAAACAAGCATCTTCAGATAATTTTTTTGGTGGACTTTTTAATTAATTAAACAGTAATTAAACCACCGAAGAACCTTAATAACGTGTTCAAAATGTAAACAAACCAAATTATCTCTTAAACTAAATTTTTCCAGAGATAATGAATACACTTAAAATGATTTTTATAATGAGATTTTACTGTGGAAATGAATATAGAAAAATCTATTCAAGTTGAAAATTACTTTATACGAAATTTCTATGTCCTGCATAAGCGATTTCAAAATCGATCAATAGAGTATATTATTGCTGGGGATAGCTGGTGGGAATGCTTTTGGCAAGCTAAAGGGTACCTTGCATGTTACATGACATACTTAAAAAAAAAAAAAAAAGTTTTTTCAGTTAGAAGAGGCAGGAAAAAAAAGGGGAAAAAAAGCTAGAGATATTAGAAATTTTGCTTGTGTACAGTTACAGATTACACCAACCAAGCAATATCCCATTGGGGCAGTACTGGGTCAAGGATCACCAGGAGCATATGCATTGAGAATGCTAAATAAATTAGAGCATTATTGAATGGGAATTATTGGTAATAGTATGTGCAGTCTAGCATTTACGTCACACTTTTTAGGAAAAAATATTACCATACATACTGCCATATACAAGCCATTAAAGTGATTATTTTCTGTCAAAGACCCATCCTTCTCAGCTGATGAATTTTCTGTCAAAGACCTGTCCTTATCAAATGATGAATTTTAGGCTGAAGCTGGAGTACTATCAGTACAATATCCAGTATCAAAGTGGAAAACAAAACCATGAATCCAATGCATTGTCACATATTACATGTAATATGCTACAGAGCCAGGGAGAAGCAAAAAGGCTGTGCTGGGACAGGAGCTGCAAGCACACAAGGTCTGACTTTGGGATGTCCCCTACTTACTATAGCTTAAAAGAACAATTGTTTTGGCAAGGGATGAAGATTGCTAGTCAATATATCAGGACATGCCAAAAATGTCACCACAACAAGCTAACACAATCAAAAGAAGCCACCAAAGATTAAAGAGATGGCTGCATACATTCTTGAAATTTGCAACATTGATATCATGCAGTAATAATGGTAACAGATGCTTTCTCACATTTAAAGGTGCACTAACCAAGTATTAAGTAGTGGTACCGATCAAAAGATAAAATGCTATGAGTGTTAGCAAGGTTTTAGTCAAATAAATTATATTATGTTACTGGATTCCCAGTCTCCACTTCCAGGATTGGAACCAATTTCAACAGTAAAGCAATGAAATGAGTTTTTCAGCTCATAAATGTCAAGAGGATGTTCATCATCCTTCATCATGTAAGCTACCGTACTTTTGTATCTTTAATAATCAGCTAAAAAGCAATGAGAAAGAGGGTTAATGTTACTTCACAGTACTGCAGCTTAAAAACAAATTCACAATGCACTAAAGTCAGAAAAGTAAATAAACAGATAATAATAATAAATAAACAGTTTATAATAGAAAATCACTTTTAAACTTACCTAAATAAGCGTAATCCTAACTATCCAAAATTGTAAACAACCAAGTTGGGTTACGTGATCATATCGCTTATTTTCCAAACGTTTCGAGACTGTAAAGCACTAGTATAATAATAATTATACCAATGATAGTAAAATTCACTAATAATTTGTAGTTTTAAATAGGTTAAAAATAGTAAACATGATTTTTTAAACAATGAGCCATGTGCACTTTCCAATAAAATATTAAAACTTGAATAGGTAATTTTCGAGTTTAAAAAGTAGTTTTTATGCCACTAAATAATATCCTGTCAAACATCTTTTAAGTTTCAAGTAGTTGCAAGTCGTCTAATTAAAGATATAAGTAATTTTAAAGTCGCAATATATAACGAAAATGTGGTCACTTCTAAATTGAATATACGAACTTTTAAAGCCACTTCAGTGACTAAAAACACTTGTAAAATGCTTAAATAAATTAAAGAAAAGCTCTGTAAACTATATCCTGGTAAAACAAAGCGTAAATTAGAAAATAGCAATTTCATGCAGAATCATAAGACAAAGGTTTCAACTTTGGATTTTTGAAAATCAATAACTTTTGGAATACTTAACAGATTTGAAAGATAGTTAGCTCATTTGAATCAGCAGTCATATAAAAACATTTTTGTAATAGTTTAAACTAAAAATTATAAACTTGAAAAACTATACTCTGTAAGTCAAAATAACCATACACACTAACAAAATAAATGTTTTACGAGGATTTGACGAAATTTGGAACTAAAACCCATTAATCATAAAACACTTCTTAGGAGACGCTCTACACATAGTGATTTTCTGAGAGCCCTCTGGTAAAATATATTTCTTGAACATTTTTTGATTTTGGTAGTAAGATGCCATTCTTATAAAAGGAAATGCAGGTTGGATAGGGGAGAACAGCGAAGAACTCAGTCGTGTGAGGACATGTTGGTCGAATCAAGTGCGTTGTGACGTGGGGCATCATGGGAAGACATAGAAGCAGGAAGTAGCGTTTGGAGCTCTTCAGGGAGGCCATGTTTGAATTTTGAACTTAACAAAGCATGTGCACAGTTAGTAGGAGAGGGTAAATTTACTGGTCGGCAGTCCTGTTTTGCTTCATTTCTTGCAATCTACGTGCGATGAGTAGTCTGATGCCTTAGCTAACTGCAATAGATGTAATATGTGGAACTTTTTTCAAGAATACATTGATTTCGTGATCTGAACTTTAAAATTTTTCATTTCTAAAATACTACCTTTCTTACCTAGGGTTTATTCAGGTAAGTGGCGACCGATTCTATTGTGCAGTTAGCGATTTCTAAAGGTTAATCATGGTTCCTGAACATTTCTTAAACATTAACAGTATTATGAAGGTGCAACAGTTTAGGTGAAGAAGCCGATACTCACCCCAGTATGCGGTTGAGTCCCTAACAATCACTCCGAACCTAATGGATCTCTGGAAAGAACGCATAGAACATTTATACCATTTATGAGCCAAGCGGAGAGTAGTTGGGATGGGTTGCTAATATTTGTGATGTTCATACCACCACAAGACACAAATCACAAGTTCTTGTCTACACAATAACTGCCAACATTCCAGCAGTTTTGCAGTGAAAAACATCCTGTCCAGTGTATGATTATGACACTAACATAGAAAGGATCAAGCAAAGGATGAAGCTTTTGGACAAGGAAGTCAGGAAGTACACCTATGGTCCCGAATTCTGGATGGCTAAATAGGGATTTGAACACACATTCTCCTGAGTGCAAGGCTTCAGTGTTACCTCACACCCCCCACCTATCAAACATAACATTACAAGTTAAAAATAAGAAACACATCACAGTCCTTGCTAATTGGAGAAGTTATAGCCAAATTGGAGAAAAGTGTTAAACAAGAATTGTTAGTTAGGAACTACCATTCCAGCCATCTAGTGATACTGCCATCATCAATTAATCAACTACAGTAGATTAATGCAATTGGTACACAAAGGAGGATCAGTCAGAGCAATATACTTCCTAAATCAGTACTTATAGCAGAAAAATTTGAATCCAGTTCATGGGGTAGACCTTTAGATATAAACATACAGGGGTGCTCAAGTGCCAAGTCTTTCAATAAAACTTTATTTTTTAATTAATTTGAGGTGACATAAGGAACAAACAACTCCGTTGCACTAATAAAGGAAGCACACCATCAATCACTACCATAGAGTATGAAGATTTTCCATCTAAACCAATTTTATGCTATGTGTTGTCAAGTTTTACCTTTATCTATCAAAACAAATAAGCCTGATCACGTTTTCCAACATTTACAGCCTGTACACGAGTACTGAACAATAGACAAATAAAAACAAAACAAAAATGCCACAGCCAAACTGGACTGTAAACAATAAAACTCGGACCATTCAGATCTATGGTCAAATGTTTGTCCTTGTATCCACCCATTTGCACTGTATATGTGAAACAAAATTATTGCAAATTTGATGGGGGATTTCTAAGGAGTGTAGTCAGTAAATAAAGATAATCACAATCAAGCATCTGAGAAAGGTTGTGTGTCAGTCCATTCCAAGAGGGTCTCACAATACTGTGCAAACAAGATAAAGTAGTAAATGTGATGCTCTATGGAACGGGTAAATTAATGCTGAATCAGAACTGTAAAGGTTACTACTATGATCAAAATGTGTGACTGAGACTAATGATTATATTCAATATGTGTTACCAATGCTTCAGTCAGTTGTTGTGCAAATGTTAACAATTAACATCATTGACTTCAAAGTTGAATAGCCTATGGAGCATCTAACATGCCATTTAGATTATTTAAAAGGATTAAACAAAATTGTTAAGCAACACTCAATGCACAGAGACAACTGAGTTATCACACCAGTTCTGGAAATGTTTAACAAGGCTTCCAGGATGTTAAACCTATTGCTGACAGAGGGCCACCCACATATGAAGCCTACATCATTGCACAGGTCAATGATGACTTTATAAGACAACAGGAACAACTATAGCATATCACAATCTACTCTTTGAGAATCTGCATGATGCCTGAAAGGCACTAAGGCAAAATCAGCGCCATTTCAGAAAAAAATTTATTAATATTATAATATGAGCCACTATGTATAAGATGGTATAATGCAGTTGCATATAAAAATCCCTTAATCTTGAAAAAGATAAAACGAACCCACGTGCACTATAGTACCCAATGCCATCACTAATAAACAACTAGTGTGGTACACCAAATGGACCTGGAAAAGAGGTACCAACACACTAAAACGCCAACGATGCAGCACACCGGGCATAAACCTTCACAGCAAGGTCACTGCACATTCTCATACCCTTAAACATTTTTGCAGCAGCATAATTCTTGTTCTCAAATTACAGTTGAGATAATAATCAGCATACACTATATCACTACTCTGCTGTAGCCTTTCAGCCATCAAATCTGAAAGCTGCCGGAGAATATTTAATAGCTCGTTAAGAGTAACTTCAGTGGATGGATATGAAGCTTTGACTATTAAATAATTTTCATGTGATACCGAGCCATGAAACAATATTGACTATCCACAGGTTCATATAGTACCAATCAAGGTCACCATTCCTTTACAGGTAAAGTTCACATTAATTCCACTTAAATTATCTGTCTTAAAGGTAATCCAAAATACAGAAGTAACTCATACCAACTCGGCTTATGGCTATCACAAAGTTTATTTAATATTCAAAAGTCTTCAGGCTGGTACCATGCACGTAGTTACAGTTCTTAATCAACAATGGACTTCATTCTGAACTCAATCACAGTAATCAGCAACAGTGTCTTATTAACACACATTCACCTCCACAAACATGCTTGTCCATGAGGACATTCAGCCCTGATTCGACACTCCACGTACACAGTATAAATGGATAAGACCTGGCAAGCTAAACACATGGCCACTAATCCAATCGCACTACTAGTTGTAAGGCACTTCTGCACTAATTGATGAATTGAGAAATACTGACTTACTCAAGCATGGGTGAATCACTCATTGGTCCCTCGGCCAAACATAATCTTCTCTCTTAGTGTATCAGGAATTTATGATTCATCTAGTGTGACAGAGATTCCTTTCTACCTCAGTTGCTTCATTCCCTACCTTATTTTCTGTCTAGCACCAATGGCACTAACTATGAAACCATGAATACACTGACAGAGTAAATTGTAAGGATACCAAAAATTCACTTCAGTTGTTGCATAGTGTTAGGGGATAAGCGTGATACGGGGTTGGTATCGGCTTGTCCACCTAAGCTTGAAGTCATCCAAAAAGTTGTCAAAGTTCGGAAAAAGTTCTATAACCATGTAAAACCTTGTAGAATGCTAACTGTAATAATTAATGCAGTCGCCACTTACAGATTAACCTCCTGCAAGAAAGGTACTAAAGTAGAAATGAAAGTTTGCATCCAGATAACTGAAGTATATATTCTTAAAAATTTTCACAGAAGTTACAAATGTCACAGTTAGCAATGGCAATCGGAGAAAATCATTTGCCGAAGATCACAAGTCATGAAACAGAACAGACCGCACCACCCCGAATGAAATTGAAGGTTAAAATGAACACATGTCGGAAAGTTTTAGAGTTCTGGTTTGGCCATGCCCTTTTAGAAATGGCGCCGCTCCTCCATACTGTTATGGTCCGCCCTACCCATAAGCCACCGCGACCCCGGGCCTTCTCAAACTTAAGAAACCATAAGATACATGTGGTCACTTCAAACCGATCTGATGAACTGCCCTCCTATCCTGTCATGGCTGACTTTTATCAAAATGACCTACTGACCTAGACAATGGTCTATCTGGAAAAAGAATCTGTTACCTGAGTGCTGCCGGAAAATCACAAGATAAAGAGCGTAATGAGAAAAGTGTAGTGGTGTGTTTGGTTTTGTTTTTAGAGCTTCCAGACCGGTAAAAATGAATTTTGAAAGTTGGTTAATTTAAAACCACATTTGTTTAGAGTATTGCGATACGTCACATGAAAAATGTGACCCCGCAAAGCTTCAAAATCTCAAGTTAATATTATTTTCAAAGTGTTCCCCGGCTCCTGCAGAGTCCAGTGGTGTAAAAATCTTTTAAATCGGTTAAGGCTATCAGAAGTTATAAAATTTCTAAATTTTACTGTTTTCCCAGATTGTGCAACCGAAACTTCACTTTTTATTTAAAGTCTATTGTGGCCTGAAACTAAATTTAAATTTAACCTTTATTTAATTTAAGCACTTTAGAAAAGTTTTTATTTCGTGAAAGATGTTAGTTGGGGAGAAATTAAATTTTAAAAGTTCGTTGCTACGACGCCATCACAAAGTTGACTTTTATTTACTTATATCTTTTTTTTATTAGTTGATGGTTGTCGGAAACTTAAAGAATATTGACTGGCCGGTTATTTTACTTAATTAAATTTACTTTTAAAGCTCTGAAACTGTTTAGATGTGCTGAAACTAAATATTTAAGCTCACTCCATGTGGAGATGCTTTAAAAATCATATTTACTGCTTTAAATTGGTCTGGAACTGCGAGTTATTAGTGAATTTAATATCAGATGGTGAAATTATAATTATTAGAGTGCTTTAATGTGGTCAATTTAGTGGAATATTAGTGTTATGGTTGTGTAAACGAACTTGTGTATTTTGCTTCAGGATTATTATGGATTACGCTCATTTAGGTAAGTTTATGGTTTATGGTTTATACTCTATTAGAAACTTCTTATTTATGGTTGTTATGTGTTGTTTATTTACTTCTCTGAACTTAAAGTGTTGTTATTTCGGTTTCAACTATGGTATTGTGTAATGAATGTTAACCTCAAACTTCGTCGGATCGTGACTGAATATCGAAAATAGAGAGTAAGGTAGCTTACAATAGGTGTTAAAAAAATACAATTTTTAATAGAATAAAAATACAAAAAGACAGCTGTTAGTCACATGATATTAATGCCAATCAGAGCACATGACGTCAGTTATCAGCTTGCGCCAGTTTTGCTCCCGTGTATTTACGATTGTTGGCGATCTTTCCGTCGCTTCTTTAAGATTTTTAAGGTTTCAGTGCTGGTTATAAAACAATTGCTCTACTTATGCTCGAAATGGAAGTCGGTTTTATCAAGGCAAATGGCTCTAACTTGCCCAGAACTGAAGTGATGATGCTGGGAATGTTTTTTGCATCAAACAGCGATTCCTATTCAGCAGAATTCCGGAATGTCTAAACGTCCAAGTAAGTATATCTATTACATTATACATAATACAATTTTACGATAAAATGTTAGAATATAAGGTATTTTAGAAGTGTGTATGTTAGTGGAGCGTTTTACTTAATACAAATATGTTATTTGTGATTTTAATCAGCAGGTCTACATTTTGAGTAATTTCAAATATTTCATTATAGTATCCTTTAAAATGTGTTTAATAAGACTGTTGCTTTCCAGAAGCATGTGTAGCTGTCAATCGTTAATGTAATTACTATTTTAAAAAATCCTTGAGTGATTTCTTCAACTATTTTTTGCCGCATTGGGTTAGTTAAAGTTAAAAGTGTATTTACATTCATTCGATGCTATTTTTCCGACAGTATTTTTGTGAACATAAAGCTTTTTCTTTCTGTTTTAGAGGTTATACAAGTTGTTGTATTGCTATAAATTTATTTTGGTCATATTTTCTAAGAAAGTCACAAACTATATTTTTCGGTATTTGTTGAAGCGGGGATCCTACGATAACCATAGAGAGTCGTAAAAGACCTAAAACAGCAACGTGTTAGACACAACCTTCCGAGCAGACGCCATCATGACACATCGACCAATGGGAGATAAGTCGTTCGTGATTGGTCAGTTCCAGAGACCTCGTGTAATGCCGCCGGTTAAGCAACGATGAGTGTGGAGAGCACTTGGATAGGTGACAGCACATGCCAACTGTTAAGGCAACGTTATGTGTGGTTTTTACTTGGATGGGTGACCACTCAAGATACTGCCATGGATCTACTAAATGCCATCCAGTTGCTGAGCTACGGGGTGCAGCCACGAGATGCATTTTTTTTAAAATTTTAAAACTGCTTAACGTCTCCTATAACAACTAGGTCTTTAGAGACGGGAAAGGATGGGGGCAAGGAATGAGAAGGAATTCGGCCATGGCCTTTTGAAGGAAGCATCCCGGCATTCACCTGGAGTGATTTGGGGAAACCATGGAAAACCCAAATCTGGATGCCCAGACGGGGATTCAAACCGCCGTCCTCCTGAATGTGAGGCCAGAACGCTAGCCGTTACACCACCATGCTCGGTACGAGATGCAGAGATGCAATCAAACTGGTTTGACCCCGTCTATGGCCGTGTACATCGCCGACCAATCAAAGAGCAGCGTGAAGCTTCCCTTGGCAACAGGCTATTTATAGGAGCCAGGACTGGTTCGCGAGTCAGTCAGTGTCTTGTCCTTGTATGTAAGAGTTAACCTGATGAAGGCAACGATGGCAGTTGCCGAAATGTTGTTAAAAGAAAAAGAATTAAATAAATCAATTAACCAGCAGAAAACCCGAGAGTTATTTATTTCAACAATACGCCGGGAAAAACTAAAATGTCATAGAGACACAATTTGGTGATAGATTCTTAAGTAATTTAACGAGACAAGTCAAAATAAATTTTTGACACATCACTTAGTTCTTGACGTATACTGTCTCAAAAGAGAGGTGGTGCAGCCTCAACCAGAATAAAAATTTCGCCAAAGCCAAATTTGAAGCTGGAGTCTTCTATAAGTCTACGAGATGAATTGAATACGTAAAGAATAATAATAAAAAAAAATATCTTGCTTATTTCACTAGATATCGTATCTCCAAATTAAGTTAGTTAGGTTGATGCAACCTGCACAAGAATTTTTTTTTTTTTTTTTGCCAAAGCCACAAGGAACTACATGTTGGACATGCACAATAGGTGTTTTATTATCTTCCTAGCGGTTATGATTACGTTGAAATATGGCCTGTACCAGAAGAAAAACATCAGCAAATGACAACGCACTATACCTATAACCGATTTTTTATATTTGATACCTTGAGAACGAAGTGAGATATCAAAAAATGGAGTGGCTGCGTTGCACTCAAGTCTTGCACAAGCCCAGCCACCTACCTCTAACTTGAGAAAGGGTTTTTCACCCAATATATTGTTTTTTTTTTTGTTTGCTGCTGCCCTCCTCACTTCAACTTTGGTGAGTGTTGGGTGTTTTTTTTCCCTTTCTTTTCCATGTAAAAAATGTTATTCTTTACTTTTTGTTTGTTCCATGGAGTTACTTAAGAATTCATCATCAAATTGTGGCGACACAGTTATTATAGTGTTGCCTATGAAACTTCATGTTATTTTCCATATCATTTGACAACTGTACTAATAAAATATGTCCACACATTTACAACAATTGGCGTTTTAACATCTGAAGTTGTAATTTATTTATCGATAAAATTTTAAGTATTTCACATAGCAAAACATTGAGGAACAGATCTTATTAAACATAATAAAATATTAAGTCAAAACTTACACCAAAGTAGATTTCACAAAAATAGATTGAAGACTTTGTAGGCAAATATGCCAAGTCACGTCGTGCAAGCATTAGCCACTTTTTCGGCATATTTTCCTTGTGCAGAAAAAAAAAAAAAAAAGTTGTTTGGTGTCTTAAATATTGTGTTTACACACTGAGGCACTATACACCCCTTGTAAACCGTAGCACTCATTTTATCAATGAAATAAGCAAACTGCCTGTTTGTTTACACTGGCAGGAGCAGAGATGTGACATCACATGAGACGCCATGACATCTGCAAGTGTTTTGGCACCACTACTCAAATCAGTGCATAAAAATACAATATTTTGCATTTTCCTGTTTTTTTTTAGAAAAAAAGACATATTTTTGGGTTATAGTAGAAGCCAGCTAAAATACTGATTACGTTCCCAAAATTAATCAAGTACCCCATTTGTAGTGTTCTATTTTGTAGTTTGAGGCACTCTCTGCTCGCCTGCTACCTATACCAAAAAAGTTTGTTACTCTTTGTTTGCTTGATCAGAGTTTTTAAGACTCGCATTACAACTTCACACTTGGCCACTAATAACGTCTTAGTCTTAATTCTTGTAACTAGGATTAAGGAACAGGTTACAGTTGGTTTAGCAGTGGCATAGTAATTTAAGATTAATCATTATGTGATAAACCAATTACATAATCACAACCAACTGTGGCAAACATGAACAGATTGCAGAAACACAGAGGTGCTGAAAGAGACAATGTCCAATCAAAAGTGGCATGCATGACTGTATCAGGCTCACCCACGTTTGGATTTAACTGTCCCCATCACATTTTGAATCTAATTGGGAAGTCAGGGGCGAGACCTCCGTATAAGGGTCTCTTACTCTCATCTTTCTTTGACTCAGACCACACCAGGAATATCAGTTGTGGCTCAGTAACATTTTCAATCTGGTAGAGTAGCCATTGGAGCAAAGCAGCAAACAACCACTACAGTATTCTTCGAACTTTGAAATAGGTACTGCAACTGCAGTAGCCTGAAAGCCAGGAGAAACTATTACTAGACACAGGTTGGAAACACTGATTCGATTGTTCAGGGGATACCATGTACAGAACATGCTCATTTGTTGGTCACTGAATTCACACAAGTCTAATTATATGTTTAAAGAGAATATTTTAAAGATACAATTTGTACAGTTGTGTATATTCATGTCAAACTCTGCAGGATCTGATTATTTCTGCACCTTAAGTGTGATGCCCTTGTTGGAACCATAATTGTATGTTTCTAGCTTCATTTAAATGTTACTTTTAGCCTTTCTATCAGTAAATCACGACTTGGCTTCCAACAATCGTTAACACAAGCTGGCACCTTTTTCTTGTGCAAGGAAATGGGGAACGGCTTTGGTAGATTGGTGACTGGAACAAATTGCCAAGAGCAATGGTGAACAATTTTCCAGAAACTATGAAAGAATTAAAAATTAAAATTTGTAGAGGGCAAAAGAAGTTGGTAAAACTCCAATCAATGGATTAAAATAAATTATTTGTGAACATGGGTGGAAAGTCGTTTGTTCTTTTAACTACTGTCCTTCCAAATTTTACTCACTTGTTTCATCAGCAGAATGATTGCTACTCTCTCCATCTTCATTCTTGCGTACTACATCTGGGATGCTCAGGATATCTTGGTCCTGCAGGTGTCCAGAATTTGAGCTGTGATGTTCAGTTGGTTGATTCTCCAAATCAGCAGACATGCCATCATGCCTCGCCCACTTGGGTCCACTGGATCCCGAACCAGATCCGGAACCTTAAACATTATATTTAGGCACTACTGAAGCAGAATATGTAAATCACTAAAAAGAGGAACTAAGATTTTTAATTAGAGAAAGAGGCTTGCAGAAAGAAGAAACAGAATGGTAGGTCACATTTTGAGACCTGCAGGATTGGTTAATTTGTTAGTAGAGGGAAACATTGAAGGTAAGAATTGTAGATGAAGACAGAGATTAGAATATATGAAGCAGATAATTAATGATTTAGGGTGTAAGGGGCATGGTGAGATGAAGAGGTTAGCACAAGATAGGAAGGATGAAAGATTGCATCAAACCAGACAACAGACTGGTAAAAAAAAAAAAAGTGGTTTAAATTTTGGGCTTATGTTTTTGTTTATAAGAGAACTTCATGTTGCTGCATAAAGTCATTAAGGCTCATTAAGGCTTTAATTCCTTCTTCCCCCATGAGTCTTTACTGCTGTCTTTTCCCATGCTCAGACAACTGCTGTGACGCCATTTTAGAATCTGTTTAATGTACATTATTTTAATATTCATTATAACTTAATTAAAATCCCTTGACAAAAATTCATTTGTAATATAACCTGAGCTATATTCAGCCAAACATCTTCAGCAAAAGGCAACAGGGCAGACTACTTAAAGAGTTCTACTCCCAGTGAAAGAAATTTCACACTTGCAAATATCCTCAATTTGCATATACGGACAGAATTTAACTTTTACAACTATCAATTTTCATTCTCTTAGTTTTCTCTAGGTATCTAATACTCAGTTCTTCACATATATTTCAAAAGGCAAGTTAAAAATTCAGATACTATGCCCTTTAACAAGTAAACTACTCTTTGAGAGATTAAGGTAACTCTTGTACTGAACTGCAACTTTCTAAATACAAACAGGTAAATTAATCAAATAAATTCCTTAAGACTACAAGTTAACAAAACAAAGTAAAAACTAAGTCAACTCAGAACTTGATGGAAAGAAAGTTCAAATGCCTAAAAACCTAAGAATGTTTAGCATGACTTAAAGCCGTGCAGAAAAGAAAAAAAAATTCTTCTTGTTATTAACGTTTAGTTATGCAAACTATATGATCTACCTTATTTTAGAAACTTACAATCAGTCTCATTTTTGGAGGAAAATACTCAGTTACTCCTTGTAAAAATATTTCTCCCCAAATAACAGACTTGCATCTATGCCTACATAAATGATATTCATACAAACTTTCAATCTGGAGATTTCAGCTAATCATATTTTGGGATGTACTGAAACCAAGAACAAGATTTTTATGACTAGCTAAAATCAATTATTTGTGATCCATTATAAATGCTGCCCAAGAGTGTACAGCAAATATTTTTTTGTATATTTAGATTATTGTTATAATTTCTCACTTTTATTATCCTTATTCTTGTCCATCTTGTTTTAAAATATTTCTTTAAAACCATAAGAGAAAAAGTTTGCATGATTTTAGATTGTAATTTTATCTGGGAATTAAACACTTAAAAGTTTAAACTTCTGCTTCCAGAGGTATTCAGTTATCACAATCAGGGGATCATTAAAATTCTATTTATTAACAATATTTCTAAAGGTTGCATGTCATAGTCCTACAAGAAACACACAGAAAAATAGCTCAGACCAAAAACAGCAAGAATATGTCTTGTAGCTGAAAGGCCACAATAGCAGTATGGTGGAGCCATCTTTTTGAAATCAGAACTAGCAGTGCTTTCTACTTCATACATACAAAACAACAATGTTGAAACACTGATTATCGATTTAAGTAGCTGCATGGCCATTTCAATCTACAAACCACCAAATGCAAAGTTCCAATTCAATCTCAGCTGCAAATTTTTAGTCAGACTTTTCATGTTATTGCTTGTAACTTTAACATTTATTTATTTTTTTTTTTTTTTATTTTTTTTTTAACTGCTTTACATCTCTTAACATCCCGGACGGGGATTCGAACCGCCGTCCTCCCGAATGCGAGGCGAGCACGCTAACCGTTACACCGCCCCGCTCGGTGTAACTTTAACAGCCATAGCAGTTTCTGGTGATACAAGCATCATGAGAATATGAGGATGATGATGAGAATGAAAAAGCTGTACTAAATTGGCTAGAACATAATAAGCTGACTTTTTCATGACAGTAAACTCCCAACCTTCTTTTAACAATGGAAGATGGAAGTGGGGTTATAATCCCAATAGGTTATGCTCTGGCCCCTCAGTGTACCAAAATCGTATGGCAAAAAATATCTAACACCCAGCACAAACCAATATGCATTCAGGAATTCACAACAATCAGGCTGTTGAAGATTCCATCCCAATGGAGGTTTAATTTCAAACAAGGCAATTATTGTAAATTTGGGATATATGATTTTGAACATAGAACCTTTGGCTGAGCACTGTTTTATTTTGTGGAGGTAGTGAAAAAAAGTACCCATCTGTCAACTCCTAGACGTTTGTCCAGGTGTACATCCTAGGCATGAGCAAAGAGATCTCACTTCTCCAGCAGGAATACCTGAGCTCTTTAAAGATAAACCTTGTAGCCAACAAAGAGTGGAATCTGGAATAGCACTGCACTCTGCACTTGCAGGATTGAAGGAGACTATTGGATTGAGGCCATGGAAAAAATGAACATGTCAAAAAAACAGTGAGAACTCGTAGCAACTTCTGAAAAGAGTTAGCAATGACCTCTGTAAAACCAATACACATACTAATATAACATCCAACCAAATTCCACATTAACTATTACAAAATGACAAAGTGGAAAGGACAAAGATAGTAAGACAATTACAACTAGAAACAAAATATCTCTCCAACGAGTTTGAAATGGATGAAATAAAGCCATTAGAGGTACAAAACTGGTAAAGCAACAGGTCTCAATTGTATAACTGTGTGTCAGATATAAGATTTTGCTACCGTAGCAATGGAATTACTTTTACACCTTTATAACTGCCTATGAGATAAAGTTACCGAAGAGAGATGGAAGACAAGCTGTTAATGGTGTACTCAGCTATCATCTGCAGATTTGATGCTCACTCTTTGACAACCACAGCTGTACTGCTATTCTACGATGGCAACACATCTTATATAGCCTAGCAGTCCTTCCCCTCCCCACCACCCCATTCCATCGTTCGCGCTAGCTGCTGCTCCGTATTTCACCTATCCCATTGGGTGGGTCATTATCCGTCCTCCTTTCATCTGCTCTATACAATGTCAAGATAAGGACACTGCTGCTGACACTACTTGTTAGCTTCTTAAAGACGATTCAACTTTAAGGATTGAAAGAAAGACATTGGCTCTTTTGAAGAAGACCGGATTTTCATCTGACGTCATCAAGAGCCTTGTTCCACCAGGCAACCCAGACTCTACCGCCTCCCCAAGATTCACAACGAAGACATACCTTTATGTCCAATTGTGTCATAGGTGGTCCCACATACAGTGAGGCCAAGTACCAGATGGGAACGCTTAACCCATTTGTTGGTAATTGTCTTCACCGTGTAAAGAACTTAGCACAATTTGCTAAAACACTCCAAAAGATGTGGCTTTCGGACACTGATATCATTTTATTGTTCAGCAGGGTTCATTTGAGAGACATTATACCGATGTTATATCATATTTTTGAACTTAACATCGTAAACCAATTTTTTAAATTTATTTATTTTTTACTTTTGGTTTTATGGCTCATTGACATCAAGGTCATTAGAGGCAGGAAAGGACTGGGGACAAGGAAGGGGAAGGAATTCATACATTGTCATTTGAAGGAAGCATACCTGCATTTACCTGGAGTGATTTGGGGAAATGGTGGAAACCCAAATCTGGATACCAGGACGGGGATTTGAACCCGTGCCTTCCTGAATGCTAGGCCAAACGTTACTGCTCACCCACCATGCTCAGTTGTAGACCTCATCAAGCAGATTTTTACTTCCACTTATTTCACTTATGGTGGGAGATACTAATAATCTGTGGTGTGGCAATGGGGTCACCATTGTCACCTGCAGTTGCCAATCTGTTCATGGAGGATTTAAAGGATAAGGCAATTGAAGAGTCCATCCTTAAGCTGACATATTTCTACCATTATGTAAATGATACATTTGGCCACATGGTATCCATAGTCTTTACGAATTCCTGGACCACCTCAATGTAATTCAGTCGGACATCTGATTCACAACGGAACCACAGGAGAAAAGCAACATGCAGTACTATTACGGGTTGCCTCAAAGCCACTCCAATTGGAAAAACTGCATGGTCTCATTGGAATTGTTCCCCCTGGTATAAGACGGGACAAAAATGCCAAACAAAAATGAAGAAAGTTTAATCAAAATGTGGCTCATCCATTATCCAAACATCAACTCTCCAGACAAAGGTTTAAATATAAGAAAGGTTTACTAAGAATGTCAGCTACATTAGAGGTACTGCCAAAAGTTTCGCAGCTCAATTTGTGGTGATACATATTGCCTCATGTAGGACAATAGTTATTCACTGTAGAGATACTACTCTCTATTGGCAATTTGAACTGGAAAACATGGAGAGTGATAAACATTACATTTAATTAATTAAATTATTAATGTGATCCCTGAGTCTACATGCCTGTTACAACTGGATGGTGTGGGGGAGACACACGAGCCGTTCTGGGATGAGGCTCTTCATTTTATGGTAGCATTATAGCACCATTTGGTTTCACTTACGTAACAAGAACTAAACTTAAGCAAGGGTAATAGAAACAGTATATTTTAGAAATTTAAATTGTCACAGAGAATTTTATGAAAATCTCAAATGTTTTTAAATATTTCTATATTTTTTTTAAAAAAAAGAAACAAAAACAGATTAAATTTTTTAAAAAAGGTAAAGTACTTCAGTATTGGAAAAAATCCCTACCACCCACCATGAAAGCTGGAACACCCACTAGTGGGCAGTATGGAACAGGTTGACTATCATTGTTATACTCCACTGCTGTTATAACTATCCAAAGTTCAAATTTCTTCAGTGTGTATTATCTCATTAGCTAAGGTCTCAAATTAAACTCTAAAATCTTTAGCTAATCATCATCATCATCATGTTAACTCTGATTGCCAATTACAACAAACACTTTTGCCATTTATTTTGTGACCTGATGAAACTTTACTTTATTCTGTCTGTTTCCTTTACAATAACCTTGTAGTATTAACATTCCTCAAAAATTATCATTTCTTGTAACAATGAACTCTTTTCATTTAACTTCCTTAATAACTGAGCTTATTCAAAACTTCCATGATGTTGAAATGCATAATTATAAAAAATCTCTTTAGGTCAACCATTTTCCATCATAAAACACTAGAATTTAGTTTTACTTTAACTCTCCAAACAAAACTACTTATTTTCTCAATCATTATTGTATCCCAATATCATTACATCACATCCATGTCATTTTGCCCAAGCATTGAAATAATGTTTCAAGCTCATTTTCTCACTTGCTACAGTTGTAATTTCTAAAAGCTCTTCATGCTTTGTTTTCTGTTTGTAAAACATAATATTTTGTAGCACTATTGACTTTGTAAGACTTTGATTTCTCAAAACTTTTCTCTTATACTTGTATTGTATATTCATTTCTATTTCTATGTACTTATGATAAGGATGGAAATTAATTCTTTCCTTTTGGTTTTTTGACAGATGGCTGACTTGAGGTCTCGTGGCAAGTCTGCTGCAACAGGCACCAGGGATTGGACTATTTCTCAACAGTCAACCTGTGGGGCTTTGCTTTATATTTTTCGCCCCGGTTAAGGTCACAACCGTGGCAGGACTTGAATATTTTAACCCTCCTAAGAAGACATAAGTGAAATTATAGCAAAATTGACCTATTTTGTGGTTTTGTAAAAAGAGATTTGTGTGTTCTTTCTGTTATAATTGCAGGTGACAAGAACATTTTAACAATTGAACATTTAGTAAGAGTGTTTTTTGTGTTTTTCTCTCATTTTTATAGGTGATACAAACATTTAACATGAACATTTAAAATGGACATTTACAAAATTAACATTGACTGCAAGAAAATTTTCAAAAATGTGAGACAATTTAAGTGATAAATTGATATTATTGATGATATTGGTGACAATATTTTGCAAATTTTTGTTGAGTAAGTGAGATAGAGTGAAAGGAGTATGAATAGCAGACTAGCCCCAACCATAGGGTAATAAGAGGATGATTTTTAGGTTTTTCAGGTTTTTTTTTTTGTTTCTTTTGGGAAAATTTCAGTTAGTTTTCTGTAGAAAATAACTTCAATTTTGAAGGGGCATGTAAGCTATCTGTTAAATTTTGTAACTGCGTAACAAAATTTTATTCTCAGAACCATGAGTTAGATAGAATATTAGTGTATTTCATTTTCTAAAATTAGTTCTATGATAATTCAAGATAGGAATCAGGTTTTTATAGCTTTCAAGATAGAATTTTCTGTTACATTAGTTTTCAGCATTCGCCTGGATTGGGATTGTGAAAGTTCATATTTAAATTATTTATTTTTGGCTAAAGTATTAATGTTATGAAATTTTGTATGATAACTAAAGTTAGCGTTTACTTAAAGCTCTAGCTATTTGAATTTTTTTAAAAGAGATTGAATTATTTTTATAGTCAAGGTCAAATTTTATGTCGAAACTTTTTCTGACGTGCGATTTGATATCTGATGAGCACGCCAGGAGCTACCCATGTGAATGAGGAAACGAATCCATTCCCACGGTTTGTGAGAGAGCAGTCACTAGGAATCTTCGAGAAGCGGGAAGCACTATGTGATATAGACCCCTGTGTTTAGTTATTCGGCCTCAGTTGTACAGAAGCAGTCAGCGTGACACGATGTTAGCCTCGGTCTTGCAGGAACAGTGAACGTATCAACATGTCTCAGTTGTCCAGGAAGCGTGCGCGCAGTAACATGTAGCTGAGTAAGCCTGCAAGTTTCATATCAAGCACAACTGTGCAAGTTTTATTTTGGAATAATGCCACTTCTTTTATTCAAGTTAATCATAATGTTGCTGTAAAATAGTATTTCGCCAAGTGGGGCCTCAGGATTGTTTGAATTTACTAAATTGTGGAACAATGGGAGCATGTGATTCACTTTCATTTAATTTCTACAACTAAAGGTTTGAATTGGGAACTATTGGGGTGTGGTCTGGCTCGAACAGTTAATCGAACTTGCAAACATTTCTTTGGCTTTGTGAAATTGGAAGAATATAGTTGATCTAATGGAAATGAACTAGTTAACATCATTGAACTTTTACCTTTCCATAGTTTTTGGGGTAAAAAGCTATGTGGCGACCAGGTCATTGTATTTTAGCCAGAACTGTAGCATCCAAGGCTACGCACGGTCAGAGCTAAGATTCTAGCTTTATGCAGAACCCCACTGCAAGCTAGCATCTTACACACTTCCATGTCATTTTGCCCAAGCATTGAAATAATCTTTCAAGCTCAAGGTATATCTTGCAATACATCTTTTAATTAAAACTCTTCCATAACATGTTTGGAACATTTTCTATAAAACACCACCCTCTTTACGATACTCTCTGAGCCTAAAATATCTACAGTCACAAACTTTATTAACGCAAAAATACCCCTTATAACGCTACAACCATTGAGAAATAAAAAAACTAGTTTTGCTGTGTTGAGAGGAACTAATTTATTTCAGTTCATTGTAGTGATGTCTTTTCAAATGGGGAATGTTTTGGATGTTTAGAACAATCAGTCAATATAATTTTGAAAATAAAATTTCTGTGTTTAAGGACTTTATTTTTATTGCAATAATATATACTTTTTATACACATGTTTACGTAATAAGTGGTATGACTGGAGAGAAGAGTAACAAAAGATGTGCGAAGTAAACCTGATGTCATGAAGCATTTTAAATGATTTAACCAAATTCCAAGATTTTAGCATGATATGAAAATCGATTGGATGTGGTGCAAAAGTTTTAAGTTAATTTTCAAAGTTATTCTTCACCATGGTCTACCATTTATTCTTTAATTATAAGTTTTGGCTGTTGCAACATTTTACTGTAACACAAAGGAATATTTTCGTCTTAAAATGGTTTGAATCTTTACATAAACATTCACACACACACTCGCAACACAAAGTAACCATGTTATGAAACCTTGAATTGTTCTAGAACAGGGGTGGCTAACCCAAATGGTCTTGCAGGCCACTTTGGAAGTGCATCATAACTACGCGGGCCGCATGTAAAATTATATATCCCCACTAGAAACATTTTTTGGAGTGAAAAATTGAAACATGAGTTGTTATTATTTATTATTATTATTATTCCGAATAACCCATTTGGAGGGTACGGTAAATCAACTTTGGTTATGTTTCTTTGTATTTAATTTTCTTTGCTTCCATACTTCCTTCATTCTTTGAGAGTGTTGTTCCTTTTGTTCCTGGGTCCATTTCCTTCCCTTTATGTATTTCTGTCTCTCCTGAAAACCTGCCTTGTGAATTACTTCTCTAAAAAGTGTTCTGTTGTCTATTATATCTGCTTTCACTCCAGCATTTTTCATGTCCTTTTAAGTTTCAGTGAACCATGTGGGTTTGGATTTGTATTTGTTCAGTAGGTTGAAGATCTGTTTTGTTAGTCTATTATTATCCATTCTGTATATGTGCCCGTAAAATTTCAGTCTTCTTTTTCTCATTATAACCGTTAATTTTTCTATTTTAAAATATAGTTCTCGGTTTGGTCTTAATTTGTATTCAGCATTACTATTAGGTTTGGGTCCCAGTATTTTTCTCAAGATACTTCTTTCTACTTTTTCCAGTTTTTCAAGATCCTAATATCTTGTTAGCTTAAGCATTTCTGCTAAATACATGAGTTACTGTTGTGTTTACTGTTATTCTTTCATGTAAACATAGATAATACAACGATAATAATACCAACCGCACATTGTAAAGAAATATATAACACTAAAAATGAAATATAAGTAATATTTTGTGGAAGTGTGATGAATCTCGTGGGCCGGAAAGATGTTCAATGCTGATTTAGTAGGATATTTATCACTATTTTTATGGCTTTACACCTCGTCTACATTGAGGTCATTAGATGCGGGAAAGGAACAGGAAGGATTCGGTCATGGCTTTTTTAAGGGAAGCATCCCGGCATTCACCTGGTGTTATTTGGGGAAACTATGGAAAACCCAAAGCTGGATGCCCAGACAGGGATTCTAACCCACGTCCTCCTGAATGCAAGGCCAGAGTGTTAACCACACACACACACCACACTTGGTATCACTATTTAACCCTCAAGCTGAAACTTGAGTACTCGAGTACTTGAGTACTTGAGTACTCTTGGACAATAAACTCGCCATAAAAACCAACAATAATGAGTTTTTTCAAAAGTATTTTTTCTAACATTTACAGCTTGGAAATGTAACTCAGTGTAGTCCAAGAATTGACAGTATTAATTAAACTGGTTAATGTGAACAGTTGTGTAACTTGCACCTAACACTAAGATGAATTCCTTGTCTTTCAATCACACACGAAAAGTGGGGATTCTCAATGAGCTAAGAAAACAACCCAATTGAATTAGTTACAACTAAGTTCCACTATTATTATTTTGTAACCAATATTTAAGTATAAACAGATTGCCAAAACTCAAATGACAGATATTCAGGCGATCATACAAATCAGAGTAAGTACCTAAAGTTTTATTACTGTAGAGCATTTATTGTAATTCTTTGGATCATTCAGTACTTATTTGCAATTTATACTTCACTATTTTACTTCAATTTGTATTTTTCATGTGTAATGTTTAAGTACTTGTTTGATGATTTATTTATTTTTTAAAATTTTTTTGCACTAACACCACCAATAAGATTTATATTCTAATGCAATTGATATAAATCTGCAACTCTTATGATTTTTTATGGGTGAAGGATTGTGATTTAAGATGGATACAGTTGAAGTATTATCATTTCCATTTTTTATTCAGGATAATTAAAATCTAGTAAAACTTGAGTGGGTGGGGGAAGTGGCAGTAATTTATGCTACCCTTTACAATGTACATTTTCATGATTTACCGGTACAAACTCCAGTATTAAGATTCACATAATTATGTTATATATTTTAAGCTTGTGATTTCATTCTATAATAAATGGTTTAATTTGGAACCAACCAATAGCTAATTTAATTGATTAAGTAATTGTTCAAGAAGTTTTTGATGACATAATGACCGTAATGGTCATACTAAAATTTCATTGGCTTGCTGAAGCAAATTAATGATCGCAGAATTGACTTTTGAACATAATTTTATTTTCTCTTATTTTATATTGTACCACCCTATTTAGAACTCAGGGTGAATCTTACCTATTTAGTATTTGGAGTGAGACTTTTCATTGTTGATCTAACTAGCGAGTCCTTGCTAATTGCTTGCATGTGTAGACTCTGGGAAGTTCTCCAATAAGTCATCCAATGTACATACACATTATGAGAGATTAGGGAATTCGTCCAGTTAAGTTTGCCACATAAAGAACTGACTTAACTCTTGCCACTGCTTCTCCATGGGTAATCTGAATTTTACTCCATCTCACTATGGCTAGTTTGGTTGTAAATCTCTGAAAGATAATGAACAATTTATCATCCTTGTTGTATCGAGTGACTGATTTTCGAGTTGTAGTATTTAACATTTGTCTTGATTTGGACCCGCAGTCATGGATAGTATGAAGTTCAATGACGTTGTGAGAACACTGGTGTGGTGGAAAAGAATTTTGAAAAATTTATAAATCATCAGTAAAACTTCAAATGAAAGTGTTTTCATGTCATGAACTATTTATTCATTTAATAGAAGATTAAATTAATTAATTTTATTCTTCTAGTTCACTGGAAATTGGTAATACCATAAACAAATATGTTTCTTCAGAATTTGTTATTTTTAGAAGTGGTTTCTTGATATGATAAAAAGCCGCAATATTTATTAAGTGCACTATGAAGTATATATGAATTAAAACACAACTTAATTTCTTACAGATCTGTGAAAAAAAAAGCAGACTCTATCACTTGTCATTCTAAGCATTATCTGAAACTTTTCTAAAGGGAACAAAAACAACAATATTAAGGCCAACAATGGCACAGGAAACAATGTACAAATGGTCACTTTCCTTTGAACAGTAATCAATTCAGGTTGGATTGGCCTAATTGAAACACCAACTTTAAGTCAAATATAATGTGCAGGGAATCTGGATGCACTCAGAAAATTTATAAATTCTACTGTGTAAGCACTAGAGTCAATTTTTATCACTTATACTGCTTATCGAAGTATACCACACTTAATTTCAATCATTTTCAGAAAAATGCTCACTGTGGAAGTTGCTTTCTTTATATTGCCATTAAAACTGATTGTATGCATGTTGATTCTTGGTTGCCCGGGTGGCGCCGCATCATGTTTCTTGAAACCAACGTTTTGACCCTCAGTTTGGGGTCTTCTTCCAGGGCAGAACTGCCCTGGAAGAAGACCCTGGAATGAGGGTCGAAATGTTGGTTTCAAGAAACATGACGCGGCGCCACCCGGACAGCCAAGAATCATCTGTCTCTGGCCGCAGTAACCTACGATTACGGATTGTATGAATATCCACAAACTCTTTTCATGTGTTGTTTGGGAAATAACCCTGAACACAGACTAAGTAAGGTCTTCTGCCCAAGCTATTCAAATGGAATATTTGAAATTCTTATTTGTAGTCAATGTATTGTTAATATATATATATATATATATATAT
Organism: Vandiemenella viatica; assembly: GCA_031002005.1. NCBI lineage: Eukaryota > Metazoa > Arthropoda > Insecta > Orthoptera > Morabidae > Vandiemenella > Vandiemenella viatica. Next base: position 230,345,918 of record JARYHS010009186.1, read on the forward strand.
AAAAGGGGTAAATGGATGACTGGGGGAATGGCCACCAGAGTGTTAGCTCCATCGCAATTAATAATAATAATAATAATAAGAGGAAGAAGAATGCCACAATGCTTGGATCACAAAATGGATTAAACAAGCAAGGATATAAAGTGACATCTAGCACCATATATAAATGTCAGTAGCCAGTGCTGGCGAGCCAGTCTTCCTAACAACAGCTATTACCTATGATTCTGCAGGTGTGCACTGACAGCTTGTTATTAAGATTGTAAATAAATAAATTGTGTATGGTCTTAATGACCCAGTAACTTACCAGCATCAGAATCCCCTGTCATTCACCTTTTTAGAGCCCTAAGACCTTGTCCCTACTAATTTCTATCATTATAATTAATTAAATTTGTTTCTGGAAGAGAAGTAAAATGATGGATTGGAAATTTGTATAGTTATTTTTATCAAAGTGTAGTGTTAGAATGGGTAAAAAATGGTTTAAATGAACTAAATGACTGTTGCAATTGCACAGAAACCAGTACAGTGAATTATATTTTAATCAGATGTTTGTAATGAGGAATAGTGTGTATGCCATAGTGCTCAAAGTGATATTTTAACTGTTTGGAATTCTTTAATTTTGTTAGTTTGATTTTTAAATGCTTGTAAATATCTTTTACTTTCATTTAAGACTGTTTCTTGTGATTTCAAGTAATATCTTATAAGTATTGATTGTTTTTGTATAGTTTATATTCTTAATCTAATTTTTAGAGCTCCAGATTGACATTCAGTACCTTAATTGTATTCTAGAACATTCTATAATGGTTATATCATCTGCCAATTATACCAATTGGGCAAGCTCACTCGTAACAGTGCTAACATGAAATCTACACAATTTGTTTATTGTAAATTGCTTTAAATCTCGAGAAAGAAGTCTGATATAAAGTTTATGTAGTTTTGCTGAATTATTTTCAAGAAAATAAAACACAATAAAATGTTGATTTACATTGTTGTTAACTGCCAAAGTTCAAGAAATTTATTAATATACTTTAATGGGAATTTAAACCACTTTGTGACTGGGGCAATCTTGTAAATCTTAGTAAACAAGTTAAAAAACACTCAGTTACCAGTTACTTCAAAGCTCAACTAACCCAATAATCCTACTGGAAAAATTTATCCAAATCATAGTGTGTGCTAGTTTGCTTTATATGACGAAAGCAAAGCATTGGTTAAACTCAATTATAATCGTAAATAACACAACACCATCCATATGGTGTATTGGATTTTGTTATATGCAATTTCGGTTAACATTTCAAAAGTGAGTACTATTTTATCTTTATAGTCAGGCTATTTTACAGAAACTGATACTATGGAACAATTATATTTTTGGACACCTTTTTCTTCATTTCTCAGCTTAATGACATTACATTAAACTGAAACTTATTTTATTTCTGGAACCATGGACTGTATATTATTCAAAACCTAGTGAAAATCTAGTTTTTGCATAAACTCCTTTCTTGCAAACAGACAGACAAAAATTTCAAAACTATTGATTCAGCTATGTACCTTATTAACAAACAGTATCCCAAACTTTTTTTTTTTCAAAGTGATCCATAATGTACAGTCTTTTCATGTTTATGGTCTTATTATTCTCTGAATTAATAATTTTTTAAAAAAAGCAGATAATATTAAGATCAAATTTGAATTTGAACAAGAAAACCAAATGTAGCAACAAAATTGAAAGCAGAAGAGCTGAAATCACAGGAAAAAGATAAACATGAACAAACAATTTCTCTATCTGCCATCCCAGAAAGCTGGCTTCCATTTTCATTTCGTCCTGGCACAATCTTCATGAAACAGTCCAAAAACAAGGCAACCCACAATTCAATCTCACAGCATCTTCCTTTCCACAGAACACATTACAAAAAATGCACCCAGCCACAACTGCTTATACCAACTCTCCTTGAGAAATTTTCCCTGATATAAGCTGCTCCAATTGCCCAGGCTCTTACATTGGCCTCAATACAATCAGCTGTTCATCAGGATAAAGAGTCAAACCCAAAACCCAGACCACTCAGTTCTGTCCATGCCAGTTATATCAACTACCACAACCTCAATAACTGCTTCATGGCTAGAGAAATCAGAATCTTGATGAAACCACATCATCATGCACCTCAATTTCCATAGAAGCATTTAGGCATACTGAAATAATTAGACACCTTAAGATTTATGTTGGTCAGATAATATGTATCATTGAAAGGGATGAGCCCTAAGTGTATGTAATTCTGATTTTACTCACTTTAATATTTTATAGAAAATGTAAAAGGTACTAGGTTAATGATTTTAATTGTATGAGAACATGTAAAAAAAAAAAAAAAAAGCAGTATAGAGGTTGAAAATAGAGTTATGATCTGATTTCACAAGATTTAACTGTGTTATTTGAACACCAAAAACTTGAGATTAAACAAATAAGCAATACTGACCATAAGAAGAAATTTTAGACATGAACAATGAGATTAATTAAATTAAATTGCAATGGAGTGCATGCTCCGGTGGCGAGATTTTGTGAAGAGAGAACAAGTGGATTAGTTGAATTGATGACTGTGTTTCTCCACCTATTTTTCAAATGTTACAAAAGAAAATGGTTATGAAGATCTATAAACTATATTGAAAGACATTTCTTTTCTCTGTTGGTGTATAAAGAAGTTGAGAGTGTCACTTTAATTAAGTATTAAGCATGCTTTCTTTTACTGTTATTATAAGGAAAATTCTATGGGTGGCTCAAAATAGCCATCTCTATTGAACATCTAAATCAATTACCTTGCAGCTGATTACATGTCAGCTGCGAGGGTAATAATGCGAGGGATTATGTCTTGAATAAGAGGAAATAAAAAGGAGTAATACTCCCAAACCATTGCAGAGCACAAATGGAGCCTCCAGTTGTTTCATCGCCAAACATGTTATCAAGAATGGCCACAAAACTGAAACATAAAAGTGTTTGTCAAATGCTTATTGTTCTGGAAATCAGTCATCGAAGAAGCTGTCAAAATAAGATTAAACAGAGTTACGATTGACAGATAATTATTATTATATTTGCGGCTTTATGCCTGATCAATGTCAAGCTCATTAGAGGCAGGAAAGGATGGAGGGCAAGGAACAGAAAGGAATTCAGCCATGGCCTTTTGTTTTTAAAGGAAGCATTCTGGCATTTGCCTGGGTAGATTTGGGGAAACCGTGGAAAACCCAAATCTGGATGTCCAGATGGGGATTCGAACCACATCCTCACGAATGTGGACAACAAAAGACTGTAGCTCAGCAACACCTGGAAACTGGCACTGTCAATTCTTAGATGGAACTGAAGCAAATGAAGAGTTGATGCAAAAATGAAGTGCAGCAACTAGCTCACAGTAGACTTAGTATGAAGAAAACAGGAGGTTTACTTTCTTTTTCCTTTCCATATTAATATCGTCCATAATTGTTTGTGACTGATAAATAAAGTTATCTACTATTCCTGACATGTCATAACAACACACAATTACTTGGTTTTTAAAGAGATCACTGAGCGTCACTAGATTCTTTGATCAGAACTGGTGAAATTCTTCCTTCTGCCAAGAAGAATCTTTCTTATTTTGGGATCAGAAGCGTATGCACATATTGTGACACCATACAAATTATGGGACTGTGACAGCCATATTTAGAAGAGCCAGTAAGTTTTTTCCAATTAAGATTTCATTACATAGTCTCTCATTACAATTTCATGATTTTCTGGTACCTTTTGTAAAATCACACTGCTAATTTTTTAAAAAACCACTGGCTGACCATATTTATATATATTTATTTGCTATTTATTGCATATGATTTTAATCCAGCTTTGAGGCTATTGGTGACTGTCACCTCTATTTTCAAAGTTGTAAAGCAACTCTTACATACACGAGATATTTTATTTTTGTAGTTCAACAATGAGAAGTACAACACTATCAGTATTCCAGTTCCCATCTAACGTATCTTACTAGTGAGAAATTAGATACTGATACTTTCTTCATTCTATTTTTTTTTTCTATCAGCAATTATTTTTTTTTTCAGCCATTTATTCACTTGAAGTGGCCAACTTTTGTCAACATGATGACCGATACTATACAAATTTGTCTGATTTTCTCTCACCCAATTATTGGTATACTTTAGGATTTATTCTGAAAATAAGATAGCATAGAGAAAATCACCCCTCACTTACCACAGATGAAAGCAGGAGGCCAGACAAAAAAAACACATACAAAAAAAAGAAAGAAACAATTCACAATATTTCAGTTTGTAACCTTAATTATGTCAGAGGCAAGATATATGGCAGAGGGAAGATGTGTACATATCCAGACCTTCTACATGAATTAGGATTTATTTTGTCAATTACTTAACTATAACTTTAAGTTAGTTTCTTTTTAACCAACTTCCACTTACATATAAAAAATAAGGGAAAATCAGGAAAGTAAACTCACTATAGAGGAATGCAACTAATATATAAATATGAACACAATATATAATATTTTGATATAAACCTTAATTATGATTAGAGGAAATATGGTAAAAGGATCAGGTGTGACAATGCTTAAAATTTTCACATGACTGAGCCAAAGATGAACCAGATGGGAAAAACAGTGGGGCAGAAGTTAACCAATAATAATTGGGAGAAAGTATAATCTCTAAAGGCCTTTACAGAGATTATATTGGAAACAGTCAATACTGTTGCAGAGTAGTAGGTTTGATGTGTACCAAAAAGATGAGGTTTTTATTTGGAGAACACCGTGACCCGTGTGTGAGAATACGAGCAACTAAAGTTCAGAGTAATATGGCAATTAAGATTATCCAGGAAGCTAAGAACGTTATTTTCCCAGTGTGGCCAGATCTTCAAAAAATATCATCTATTTTTTAAACTAAGCCACATCAGAGATGGACTTGGTCTAAAGATAACTGTTCCAGGATAATGTTTGTGAATTATGCTATGTTCTTAAATTACACATTTAAAAAAAAATAATAATAATTTTATCAGAATTGTTTACTAGACACACTGTCCAAACCACACACCGGAGAAGTAGCTTCTAGGTGACCAAATAATGTTCAAAGATCAAGCTTATTACTTCCACTAACTTCTGCAGTACTGAATTGATACATCTGTGCCATTACTAGGTCAGAGCATGATCTGTTTCAGTTCAAAACAATACTGAATAGCTGTTTTGTAAGACAGAAAAAAACTGTCAAAAGTTACCACATTTCAAGATTAATAAATATTCTCACAACTCTTTTTTCAGTTTCAGGTATTAAATTCAGAAATGTTTTTATTAAAAAAAATTAATAACCACACAGATATAAGATGATAAATCAGAGCATAATAGTGGAAAATGAAATAATGACATATGCCAATACAAATTCAAAAAAATGGTAGTTAAAATATCTCAATCCTTGTTCAATTACAGTATAGAGTATTCTGCCTGTACATACTCTTTGGTAACCAGAAAGTTACAATTTTGCACCTGCTTAAACACAATGAAGTCAGCCAAGTTCAAATTTAATCTTAAGCAACAACACAGATACGATTAGCCAAACAACTGATTTATTACATGCTTCAGGTGGAGTTCGCAGTCTACAGGTTAGTAATATCAATGTTACAAAAGAAACATCTAATATATGATTGTCATAAAAGAAATTTTAAGGCATGGAAAGGTGAAAGGTTAGCTACATGAATTGGCTAAAGCAGGAGCAGGAAGTCAACCTCCCCCTCCATGCATTCTAACAGCAGGAAGGAAACACTGTGCACATGTAGTGCAAGTGGCTATAATTAAGCTGGAATATGAACTTTTGTGCCATAACTTCCACGATTTTAGAAGTAGGTCAAATGAAATTCAAAGCTTGAGCACCATGTACCTTCTTTTACATAGTTTAAAAGTACCCAGACAAAACTGAAAAATGATGGAGGAGTAGTTGTCCAGCCAGAATAATGATAGTAAAACAACACTGCTGTTTAAAAAATGGCCTGCCAAAACAATCTCATGACTTTAAGGAAATCAGGGAAGTTCTGCAAATTGGATAATGTATATCAATGGTGCTAAGATTCCTGCATGAATTTGTTTTGTCGGACAGGTTTCATCCTGTAGGATGCCTCACAACTAGAGAGATGCACAGGAACACACACTACAGAATAGTGCAAAGAAATGCAAGCTGAATTTGAGAAATGAGACTCCAAATAGGTTTCTGACATTATCACTGGTGACAAAACAGGGATTTACATGTCCAACGTGAACATTAAACAACAATCAGTACTGTGAATCTTTCCTGACTTAAACCTGACCAAAAAACTGAAGCATCCCTGAAGTGTTGGTAAGACAATGATGGCTACTTTTTCCTCCAAAAGTAGTTATGTGGCAACTATTCATTTGGAGGAGCAAAGGATTGGCACTGCTCAATGATACACCATAGTTTGCTTTCCCAAAGTTTTCCAGAGGCTTTAAGAATAACGGCCCATGACAGAAGTTTGAGAAATCTTCTTCAATGACAACAGTCAACATCACTATCTAGTTTCTGTATTGACTCATTCGACTCACCATCCTGATCTGGCTTCATGCAGCTTTTTCCATTTTTCAGTGAAAAAACTCATACAGTGGTAAGCAGTTATTGAACACTGAAGAAGCTGCTGGTACCAATGAAAGAGATCTTTCAACCAATGAAGAAAATAAGTGGAAGGAGAGCTTTCAAAAGTAATTTCTGCGAAGTCTATACAGTGGAAAATGCAGACTACAGAATGATTTTATATAAATTAGTCTGATTGAACCTCAAAGCAATCAAGCGACCCTTGCAGATTTTACATTAGGTCAAAAAGGGAGATGAATTTGAAAAAAAAAAAAAAAAAAAAAAAACGCACACAGATACAATTCATTCTAACATAAATGGAAAATTTATGATTTGAGCTATCCCTGCAAATTTAAGTAGCACTTCATTAAGAATATTAAAGTAAATTGGAAGATACGTTAAATTAGAGCAGCAAGAATGAAAATCTAACCTGTAGAATCCCTTCTCTTTGTTTTTCTTCGTCTGCGTATTGGAAGAAATGAATTAATTACATCTCTTGTAAGTGCTTCATGAGATGATGGTGTGGCACATACATCATCAATTTTTTGAAGATTGCAGATATTCTGTAACATTTAAAAATATCAAATATGTATTTGACAATAATAATGAACGGGAAACAATGGTGAAAGGCAGAATAACAATTAAGGTCCTGAGTACCCATATTAAGCTTGCTAATGTGTCATATTTACATGATTAGGTTATCACCTGAAACAAATGGTACACTGCCTGACAAAAAAATGAAGCACCAAGAACGGGAGGAGGAAACGAAATGAAACATCTCAGGTTGAGAGAATGATGCCACAAGTCTTGTATCAGGAACAGATCTGGGAATCTTGCTGACTATGGGAGTATCTCAATATGTTACACACAGTTCATAGAGACATATTGTGTGTGGACAAGTACTGCCCTGTTGAAAAATGGTGCCACAAAACTTTCACATGAGAGATAACACATGGGTACGCAAAATGTTCGTGATGTACTACTGTGCCATCAGTGTTACCTCAATCACTACCAGCCATATCTAGATTCATAACCAATGGTTTCCCTTACCATGATGCCACGAGTAACACTGCTGTGCCTCTCTAAAACATTGGAAGATTGGGACCTCTTCCCAGGATGCTTCCATACTTGCCAATGATAGCCATCCGAGGTAGTGTAGAATCACTAAAAACAATCAATTTCGTTCAGCAATGAATTGAGGCAGTAGCAACATCATTGAAGCAGCACTAAACCCACAAAAAGTAAGTGGAGCAAAGCTGATCTTCACCTATTGTATCTTCTACTAACCTTTCTATTGTTGTAGTAGTAGTAGTAGTAGTAGTAGTAGTAGTAGTAGTTGTTATTGTTGTTGTAACTCAGTTTTTTGTAAGTACATTTAATTTAATTGCAATGGAGCACAGACTCCGGTGGCAATATCCCTACACTCTCATCCTCTCCCTATCCTGCACCCACCTACACCTGCCCTCCACAAATTCTATCTCTAAATTCCTTCGAAGTTTTCGGTAAATTATTCATCATTTCTCTTGGTAACTCATTCCAATCTCTGACACCCTTACCTAAAAAAGAGAATCTTCCCACACCCTTGTGCCTGAAATCGAGTGCCAGCTTGTGGTCATGGTCATCTTTTCCCTTCCATGCACTACATTTCATACCTATTGCAATATCTTTCCATGCCTCATCACCAGTATATGCTCTGTACACTCCCATGACCCTCCTCATCCTCCTCCTGTCTTGCAATGAATCCCATTCCAGCTCCTTTATCACACAAGAGAAATTTAATGTGCAATTTTTATTACAGTCTCTAGTTTAAACAAGAACACAACCCTAGGTGTCACTTGATGTAGAGCCTCCATGTGCTATGTGTAGGAAGGCAGTTCTCCATAATAAATATTCTTGTCTGATCTTCCCTGCAGTCATAGATTTCTTGATCAGTTCTGAAACAGTTTAGTTTAAATCATTCATGATAGGTAAAATGAAACTCCTCCATCCTCATTGTTTGAACCTGAATCAGGAGTGCATTACTGAGTGTAAGTTTTCCATTTTCAATGGTAATAACAAAGGGTACAGACATTAGAAGCTCAGCCAATGGGTTGATCTATGTGCTTCTAAGCATAATGCTGTAGAACACTGGATAGAAGTGAGATCAGGATGTATTGTGTATTTTCAATTAATGTTTCCAGCATATCACGTATGTAAGATCGAACAACATTTGAGTCACAAGAGTTCCTTGAGTTGGCCATTTTTCAGGGAAACAGTATGTTATTCAATAACAAAAACCTAACTTATCTACCCAGCCCACATCTAGCACCCTTGATAAACTACCACAAAACTTACGAACCCCTTAACAGACTTCCCAGTTGCAGCTACAATTATTCTTTCCTTAATATGAATCTCCGAGTGTCCATCTTCCTATCACACAATGGCACTTATTATAAACTTCATTTCACAATTTGAAACCACTTGCAACAATTATATCAGGTGGTCATTAAACTGCAACTAAAAGTAACTTTTTTTAAAATATAATTGTGTTAAAAATTTCTATATCTGGAATCTGTCAAAAAGAGACCAGCAGTCTATCAATTTGGACCACAATAGTCCTCTCTGTAAGTTATCATATTTTTCTCTTAACTGTCTTTCTCAGTGTAAATAAATTAATTAGTTCACATAGTGAAAAAATAAAAAAAAACACATAAATAAATGTTAAAATGCAATAATTAATACACATATGACTTCATTAACCAAGCTGCTGATCGATGATATAAGTGTTAAACAGGGAACTACACATTCTTCTTCGGTAGATTTCATGAGAGAAACAATTTTATTTCTAGTTCACAATTATGTATAGCTAATTGACTTCATGTCATTTCCCATTTTTCTAATTCTAAACTAAACTATGTATATGACAGTAAAGGAAGAATATAAATTACAAAGTGAAAAGAATCATCACTTACTACAAGTGATGGCAGGTGGTGTAGAATTTAGTGTATCCGCAATGCCCTGCCGTCACCAGTGGTGATTATTTCTCTTTTCTTATTTATATCTAAAATAAACTAACAATATTTACATGCCATAAACATTCATTTCAGATTATTGAACTAAAATATGTTTCTACATGTATAAGCATTCACTTAAAACATTGAATGCATACTTTGAATGCATGAATTCAACTTGCACTGTTAAGAAATTTTAAAACTATGTACACTTTTTATATGCTTTTTGTCTTAACTTGGCATTACTAGAATGTATTATTTTTTCAGTTATTAAACTTTTAAATGTGTAAACTGATAAGTAAAATATTACACTAAACTAATGACCTATACATAGTAAACAATGAAATCAAAGGTGCTAAGTAGCAAAAAAGGATTAAATTAGGATAGGGAAATGAAGCACCACCTATCTTTAGATGATGGTTGTGGAGTGCCAACACACAGAAAAGACAAAAATAATACAAATGATACAGAAATTTTTGTGACTAGCACTTTGTCAAAAGGAGAACATTATGGGAGGTGGGTGATGTGGGATACTGCCTCACAGAAAGTCTCTGTGAGGCACATAACCCACCTCCCATAATGTTCTCCTGTTTACAAAGGGCTCATTCCGAAAATTTCTCTATCATTTGTATTTTTATCTTTTATGTGTGTTTGCACCCCACATCCATCATCTAAAGGTTAGTGGTGGCTCATTTCCCTATCCTAATTTAATTCCTATATATATGTATATATTAAAAAAGAAGGAATTAATACTTATTGATGTTACTTGAGTTTACTGACTTCTGAATTTATTGTTCCTGGAGCTAACCCCTGAATATTCAAGCAATGAGCTGCCTGTAAGAGTGAAGGAAGTTGATTTGGATCAACACTGACTTCACCACGATAGACAAACTCCAGCAAAGCCTCCAGATCATGAGCAGTTACTCCAGCTAACATGACCACCGGGTGCTGACATGGAGTGCTCTATTGACAAAATAAAACACCATTATCTGACATAAAAATGAAACATAAATCCATTCATGCAACACTCATAATACATAAACTAGAACCAACAAAATATAATTTAACTGTCATTCAATCTAACCATTGCATCATATAATGTAAGCAGTGTTGTCATACAATTTTGAAGATGGAGCTCTGTTCCATAAACCTCAGTATCCATGTATCTCGATATGTTACAATTGATCATAATTACCTTTCACAGTTTTCAAGCAATAACTGAAAATATGCAGATACCAATCATACATAAAAATATTAAAAAAATGAAAATGAAAAGTGATAAAGAGCTCAGAATTATTGTTAACCTGTACTGGAACCAGTCTGCTAATGTGAGACTGAAGGGAGAAAATACGGATGAAGTAAAAATTCTTCGTGGTGTAAAACAAGGTTGTATCCTGTCCCCCTTATTATTTAATATCTACTTAGAGTATATCTTTAGGGAGGCGTTGAGTGATGTGGAGATGGGAGTGCTGTTGAATGGAAACTGGATAAACAACATTCGCTACGCAGATGACACAGTCATTTTTGCAGACAGTCAGGAAAGCTTACAATATCTTATAGATAGAGTATCACAATGCAACCACAAATTGACATTAATATAAATAAGACAAAAGTAATCGCAATTGGCAAAAACAACAACTCCCAATGCCATATTATGATTAACCAGAAGATCATTGAATGTGTATCAAGGTATACGTATATTGGCACCACAGTAAACAACCAATAGAATTCAAGTATTGGTAAAGCTGGGGCTACATTCAATAAAATTAATAACCTTTTTAAAAGTAATAATTTATCAGTTACCACAAAGATGAGACTCTTGTGCTGCTGTGTGTTCTCTGTCCTCCTGTATGGCGTTGAAACATGGACATTAAAAGAAAATACCAGTAAAACATTAGAAGCTTTTGAAATGTGGCTATATCGAAGAATGTTGAGAATACCATGGACAGACCACACTACAAATGCTGAAGTGCTCCGCAAAATGAAAAAAGACATGGATATACTGACCTCCATAAAAACATGAAAGCTTCAGTAACTTGGTCACATCATGAGGAATAATAGCTGTTATGAACTCCTGTAATCTGTTATCCATGGGAAAATACCAGGAAAGAGAAGTGCTGATAGAAGAAGAACTTCTTGGTTAAAAAATCTAAGAATATGGACCTCCAAGACAATTACGGATTTAATCTGAGCATCAACCAGCAGAGACGAGACAGCCAAGATGGTTGCCGACATCTGGAACGGGTAGGGACCAGAAGAAGAAGAATAGGCATAGTAAAGAATGGAGGAAACATAACTTCTTTCGTATGCAAATCTAAGTAGCATGGATAAAGAACTTAAGCGGGGTATAGACAAACAAACCAGATCTGGGAAAATGGGCCCGAAATAACAGAATCCTGAGAGAGGGTTCCCCCACCGCTCAACAAGACATTCCCTCACACGACCATTCCAAGGTCCAGATATCCAAGCCGAGTTTCCCCAGCCCATTTTCAGGCAGAATAAAAACCTTTCTCTAATATTAGAAACCTGTCAGCTCTCATCAATTCAAAGAAGACAGCCTTTGTTCCATGTGCCTACTACTACACTTGGATTTTCTGCTTTTTTTTCTTATGGTTTTACACCTCATCAACATCGAGTTAGAGGTGGGAAAAGACAGTGGAATGGGAAGGAATTCGGCCATGGATTTTTGAAGGAACCATCCCAGCATTTAGCTGGAGTAATTTGGGAGAAACCATGGAAACCCCAACATACTTTTTTTTTTTAATTATGGCTTAACGCCTCGTCAACATTGAGGTCATTAGAGGCAGGAAAGAATGGAGGACAAGGAATGGTAAGGAATACAGCCATAGCCTTTTGCAGGAAGCATCCTGGCAGTCACCTGGAGTGATTTGGGGAAACCATGGAAAACCCAAATCTGGATGGCCGGACAGGGATTCGAACCCATATCTTCCTGATTGTGAGGCCAGAACATTAACCATTCACCCGCCACGCTCGATCAGATTTGCCGATTCTGCCGTTCACATATTATTTTGAATGAAATTTGTTCTTGATTTATCAACTGTTTAATACATTTATTCATAGCTGTTTGCAATAGCGCTGGCTCCTATTGAATGCAGCCTACTATTGAAGGAAAAAAAAGTGAAATTGAAATATTGCTCGTTGTTTGGGTTCCCTATATGTTTTAAGGATTTCAGTACCTCAATCGTTTCGGTAACGCACTGTTTTTCTTCAGCATCTATTTCGTTTTCCATTGCCGAATACATATTTGAAAAAAAGTGGTACGTGAAAGCATTACGAAAATTAAAAACCATAAAACATACTGAACAAAAACTAAAACACTGTAACACATAAGCCTGCCATAAAAAATAACAATGAGAAGGGTATGGGGAGGAGCGCAGCAATACAGGTCCATTACGGAGAAGGATTTAAACATGTGAGGGGAAAGTGGGGAGGACCTGATATCGGGACTATTTATGACCCATCCACCCGCCCACAACTGGTCCGATGCTACCCTTACATGTCACGTATCCTAAGGCCGAAGGGGTGGAGGGCCCGTTTTATAAGGTCCGGTTTGGTCGTCTAAACCCCGCTTAATACATATACTTTCACATATCTATTATCCTACACACACTAACAACTTTGTGTGATGATCATATCACTTTATTTTTGTAATAGCATGCCCTGATAAATTTTTGCAGCATGTAAACAAATCAAATAACCACTTTCCTTACTGGCCAAGTTACAAAAAGTGGATTACAAATGCTCCACTATAGATACTAATGAAATTTTCTTGACTGCCACATAAATAGGCGTCTTTGGGCCTTGTTTCTACATCCCATAAACTACAAAAATCTCAGTATATAAAAGCTATTAAATAAATTCTGAAAAATCATATTTTAACAATAGTAAAGATAGAAAACAAAAAAGCAAATTATAGCCTATTAAAGATTTACAAACTCTCCTACCCCATTTACCACTTTTCTTTCAGAGCTCCTCTGCCTAGCCAAAAATTTTCTTCTGACTGTTAGGTTTGTTTTAGTTACCCTACTTGTTTAGTTCGTCCTTTTCAAAGTCTCCCTTTCCATGTTTCTTTTGTCCGGTGATCTCATTCCATTACCCCCAAGTGGTTGTACCTTTCACATTGTGGTTTTTTTCTGGTATCCTTTCTCTTCATTGGTAGTGAAGAAAATTTATCTTCTATTTCATAAATATTATAGATCTATAAATGGTATCAAGGGGTATGCCACCTATGATACTGCCTTAACTCATTTGAAAATTAACTTGCAACAACATTCCTGCTCCATACAAATGCATTACTACTGAAGGCAAAGAATGGGAACAAATTTGACCACAATATTTTGAAGGAAGCATACTGGCATTCATCTGGAGTGATTTCACAAATAGAAGCAAGAATGAAACAATGAGAGCCTAATTGACACTTGTTATTTTACTTATGTACATTCACTTAAGAAGCAATATATAGAAGCACACACATGTAAATAAAATATGACTATATGATCGTATTAATCTATAGAAGCAACTGGGAGAAATCTCATGCAGTTTTTGCTGTTATGTGGTGCAGCTCTGAGAAAGGTTTATGTATTTTAAGCATTGGCTTATTGTCTATGAGATCACAGCAATAATGATTTTAGGGAATCAAATCATAGAATGGTTGGGGATCAGAGAAATTTCTTATCATACACTGCCTTAGCTATTAAAGATAGGACAATGTAAGTGGAAGAATTGAAAAGTATGAAAAGATCTAAAAAAAAAAATTTAAAAAATTGCACATTACTGTTTTAATTTAATTGCAATGGAGTACAGGCTCCAGTGGCAACTTTCCCCATCTTCCCCCTATCCTCCACCCACCTACATTTGCCCTCTACAAATTTTATCTCTAAATTCTTTCAACGTTTTCGGTAAATTATTCATCATTTCTCTTGGTAACTCATTCCAATCCCTGACACCCTTACCTAAAAAAGAGAATCTTCCTACACCCTTGTGCCTGAAATCGAGTGCCAGCTTGTGGTCATGGTCATCTTTTCCCTTTCATGCAGTACTTTTCATACCTACTCCAATATCTTTTGATGCCTCATCGCCAGTATATGCCCTGTATATTCCCATGACCCTCCTCATCCTCCTCCTGTCTTGCAATGAATCCCATTTCAGCTCCTTTATCATATCCGTCACTGATTGCATTCCAGAAACAAATCTAGCAGCCCTTTTTTGCACCCTCTCCAACTCCTGTATTTGATGCGTAAAATGAGGGGCGCATACTCAGTGGCGGCCCTAGGGCGGTGCGACCGCACCGGGCGCCGTCATATGGGGGGCGCCGAAAATGCAGTGAGAGTTCGTTTGTGCAAAAAATGAAAACTAAATTCTATAATAACACAGCTTGCTGTTCATATATTATTTTGACACACACCATCAAGAAGAGTTTATAAAATGTAAGAGTTTCAGCTTAATACATAGTCATAAAACAGAGTCAATTCGAGTTGCTACTTGAGTCACTTCGAGTTATTCCAATCATGGAAATCACAGCTCGTTCCAAAGTTAGCACCCTCCCGTGCCGCATCGCGCCTCCCGCACCTGTTACCTGCCGTTTCGGCTGTAATCTTGAAGTTCATGCATGAGGCGAGATTCAACCTATTTTTCTCTTTCACCATATTAGATCCTCGGTGATTACAATTAACGTTGGTATCGTAAATATTTACAAAGCTTGCCTGTCTTTACAAATAGAACATGTAGCAAAAAAAAAAAAAGTTTGGCGCACAATACATAAAATGATAACAAAGCAAGACAAAACTTAGAAGACTTCAAAATTGATAGCAAATTTTTTTTTTAGAAGTCATCTGAATCGTCGCCACCAGAACTAGTTCAACACGAGACGGGAGAAAACTTTTAATGGCAGTTATTCAGACGAGGCTCATGATAAAGAGCAGCATGTGCGAGAAGATTTATCTATGGCTGGAACGTCGTCTGCTGTTCTAAATATTACAAATGGGTATACAAGACATACCACCACCGTCGCTTTTTCAAAGTACAAATTATGCCGTTATTTTCAAAATTGTCGCTTATTGACTCTGCTGGCAGAGATGAAATAATTATTCGAGCAACGAAAAAATCCAAGAAAAAAATTATGGACATCATTTTTCAAATACGCTTTTTCAAAGTGTAACACCAAATGGAGAATCTTATAATAGTAGATAGCTTATTTACTCTAAATCTGTAGATATAGTATATTGTTTATATGTTGTTTATTCGACAGAAGGTCTCTTTTTTATTTGGGAAAAGAGGGATTCAATGACTGGAGTTACTAAACAGAGCGTCTCAAAACTAACGGAACTTCCTCAGATCACAATCACACCATGCTCAGTTGAATAGAAGCTTTGATTCCATTAAGTAACTTCAATGTAGGCCTACTAGACAAGCATTTGTAAATACAGACTGAAGACGAAAAATCACAGTGGGTTGCTATCCTCCAATGAATGATGTCTTGTTCAGAGGAAGCTTTGGATCTGAAATACTAAATACTTCTAATGATGGTAACGTCCTGGGTTTATTGCAACTGCTAGGAAAATATGATCCTGTGATGATGGAGCATCTCCGCCGTATTGCTAATAACAAGACTAATGTCTTAATATATTGGCAAATGTATTCAAAATGAATGAAGTTCGTAATAAAATTTTGACTATGGTTGAGTCATCTAAATATTTTTCCATCATACTGAATTGAACTCCTGAGGTAAGTCACTTCGAACAATTATCTTTGACACTGATTTTGTTGACACTATTGAAGATGAAGTCTAAGTGCGTGAGTATTTCGCTGTGCTTAAAATCCGGAAAGTGACTATTTGGGACCTGGCAGCTGGACTCTCCATGATACTTCCTCCGTGGGACTCGCTGCCCTGTTTACCATTCATACTTTGATAGTTCAATTTGGATATGAATGATTGTCGAAGCCAAAGATATGAAAATGGATCCGACATGGCAGGAGGAAACAAATGTGTCCAAAGGAAATTTCTGAATCAGTATCTTTGAGCATTTATTAATCCATGTAGGCCTAACTGTCATTAAATTTGGTAATAGCAAGTGCCGCCAAAACATCAGTTAAATCGGTTTCCTTGTCCGGATTTCTTTGAAGAATATTTGTTTTTTACTTTCGATCAACAATGCGATGGGAAGTGGTATTCAAGCACTTAGAAGTACTATCGCCAAAAAAATTGCGAAACTCGTTTCAAGAATATAGTTTCTAGCATCGCTAGAATTCGTTTACTCTTCAGTTCTTGAAGTCCTGAAACGAATTATTCAGTTGCAGTTGCAGATGCCTTGTCACTTAGCCAGATCATGGAACAATTTGAGTTCATGATGATAGTGGTGACTTGGTATAATACATTGTATCAAGTAAATATTGTAAGCAAAGACTATTCAGACTGAAAGTGGATCTATGAAAAACAGCTCGGATTTGAAAAAGAGTACCGGTTCTGATAACAGACAGCTTAGAAATTGATTCTCAGACTGGAACATTTCCTATTATTAACCCAGTCAGATGGCAAAGAAAGTAAAGATTTTTTTTTTGAGAATGAGCCGTAAATGAGATAGCGACAGATCCAGAAGAATTGTTTACAATGATCGTGTTTTAGTATATGATCGATACAATTGATTGGTCACTCTGTTTGCACAAGTTTCCAAGGACGATGCCAGGATTAGCTTCAGAGTGGGGAAAAACAATGAAAAATACTTATTGAAAATAGTTTTACCTGGGGAAAAAATACATGCATTTAACCTGTTTAAGCATTAGTCTGCGAGGGTTCTGACGAAATTTTGGTAAAGTTTATTTTTCGGTATTAAAAGTGAGAATTTTTATTTTCATATATTTTCTATTTTATGTATTTTAAAAAAATATTAAAAACTGTGAATTTGACATGTACCTGAAGTGAGCATTGTGTTTGCCACAGTAGCTTAAATAAACCTTTTCAAACATATAGTATTCCTTTTTACTGTTGTTTCTCATTCATACTGCTGCTATCCTATACGAATCTTTCTGAGGTTTGAGTTATTATCATATATAAAAATTATCTTTTGCCCTCGGTTTTGCTCGAGTAAAATTCATAAAACATTCATATACCGTACATATTCGCATCCAAATCCCACGGGAACAGCTATTTGGGATAAAAGTAGATGGCCAATACATTATTCCAAATTCATCCTAAGTAGTTCAGTCATTTCGACGTGAAACAATAAAAACATCCAGGCAAACAAACTTTTACATTTATGATAGTAGTAGGATGTAAAAACTGTATGTTATCTTCAATCTAACTATATGGACACCTTAATCATGAATAAGTGATTGCACATTGGGGCGCCACAATGAAATCTCGCACCACCTGAAAAACTTGCTAGGGCCGCCCCTGCCCATACTACACTAACATATTCGAGCAATGGTCTGACCAAAGTTTTGTAACCCAACTCCCTCATCTTTCTCATACATCCCCTCATCACTCTCTCCAACAAGTGCTGAATTTTGAAACCTTTTCCTACCACCTGTCCAATGTGTCCTGCCCAGTTAAACTTATCAAGTTTATTTACCTATAACTGAAAACTTGCAATAAGGGTCATTATCATTTAAATTAGAGGAGAAGAATAAACATTAAACAAATCGTAAGTTTTTCATTAATTTATGAATATTGATCGTAAAATAATTATTTCATTGCCTCCTTTGTTTGATGTACATAAAAAAAAGTCCATGATAGAATGCACTTTGCTTCTGTACTGTAGGAGATACGAAAAATATTGTGTGTTGCCACACAAGGCAGCATGTTGACAAGAGACGCGTACGTGTAATCATAAACTGGTTCACACAGAATAGATAACACACTTGCCCATACTGCCTTTTACATGTTTTATATTAGCTTGACACAGTGGCGGATCCAGGATTTTGGTTTGGTAGAAAAGGGGAGGAGGGCTTGACTCGGGTGAGGGTAGGCTTTAGTCTCCTCAGATAATGTGAGCTGAAATAGTAGTGGAAGGGGTCGACAACAGAAATCTCATGTCAACATTTTATTTCAGATTTCCACCATTAAAAGAACAGTAGAGCTAAAAAAAAAAAAAAAAAAAAAAGAAGTCTCCAAAATTAGGCTGTCAGGGGTGGTTCTAGATGCTTTTGGGGAGGGGGGGCCTTGAGACCCTTAGCCCCCTCCCCTACCCCTGGATCCACCACTGGCTTGATCCATATGAATGTAATGGAATCTTTGAATTCAATCTTCCACTTCCAAACAGTTTCAAATTTTCTACAAGTATTGAGATCCGAAGATAATACAATAATTTCATAGCAGGTCCAGGAATTCTCATTACTTAGATAATAACAACAGAAGAGAGTTGGGAATGCTCATGAGGCAGCCCACAATGCTTACGTATAGTAGGTTGCGAAAGTCATCTTTTGCAGAGGCAAAAGCTTCACTGAACACTAATATCGTAGTGAAATACTAATCAATTTTAAAAATTCAAAGTGCTAACATTAACTTTACACAGATTGATGTAACATAATACAAAAAATAATATATTATGGTTGAAACACTGTTGTTGATAAATTAACAATTGTTTTGGTTCTTTGATGTGCATTGTTAATGTACTGACATTTGCAGTAGTTTTCATAACCTTTTAACTTTTAAATCATCTTAACGTCTTGCTAAGAAGACCACTAATACACAATTACCATGGTTTTCACTGATTACAATTTCTTAAAATAACTCAAGGCTATTCGAGTTCTTCAAATTTCATTTTGTGGATTTCTTAAACAAATAACATCACTTATTATTATTATGCTCTTGTTTGCAGCAACATGAACTAAAAAGTTCAAAAATAAAATTAAAGTTTAAAATACACACTTTTCATAGGAATATGAACTAAAAAGTTAAAATATTCTTTGAATATAAGGATCATGTTCAACGGCAATAGGATGTCCCACAAATAAGAATAACTTAATTTTTTTTAATAGGCTTAAGATAAGAATAAAGTCATTAACCAAAAATTAACTTTAATATTTTAAAAAATCATGGCGTAATGTATCTATAAGGTTGTTAAAAACATTGCTACTAGCTATTCCTTATAGTTACATACTCCATGGTTAGATTTTAAAGCTGCCCATGTGGAAGACAGAAATTTCATATGAAGTAGTTTTTCAACCTAAAAGAATTTTCTTGCATTCATTACCACTACTAAAACTCATCAAAGAAACATCTCGTAGTGTATTTATCATACCCGGAAAATTTTAGTTTAAGAGATGATTCGATTTGATGATGTTGGTAAGCCATGTGGTCAGAGGGTGAAACTGAAAATCTGAAATAACTAATGAACGTGTAAAGTTACAGCTAATCTTTTATCACCAGTAATAGTCAGCATCTACGAGAATATTTTGAACATAAAGTAATTAGGTAAAGTTTAAGTACCATTTTTGATTAAGAGAAAGAAAAATCAAAATTTAAACTAAAAGAGATAATAGCAAGAAATTAATATCAGAGGTTAGAGCAAATTAAGAGGGTTAAAAATATATATAGGTTCCTGTAGAAATTTTAAAGCATCTGTAAGATAAACGAGATTTTTGAAATGGTTTGTTGTTATTGTTACAAAAAGGCACTTGACTGATGAAGAAAGAGAATTTAAAATTAGTTTGATAGAAACCTTTTTGAAGACTAAACTAAACTGAAATAGATGGAATAAGATATCAGTAAGCCTGGGTATTAGTTATGAGTCAAAGTATGAAGTACTTTTGGACATATTAAATTTTGCTGACATCACTGAATTTTCAAATTTGATAAATATAATCGCAGCCATCTTGGCAGTTCTCAGTTTTTTGATAGTTTTCAAAGAGTCAACTTTATGTCACTGGCTCCACGTGGTTGGTCAGCGTAGTATATTTTAAAATGCCATAGTCATACTTTTATCTAAGTTAGGGGGCTTGATGAGAGTTTGTCCTCTAGCTTGAGTGTGTTTTACCTGCAAATCTTCTGTGGAACTATTGTCCGATTGCTTTATCAAGATCTGGTAAAGACACTGTACAGTGAACTCATTTCTATTTTCCCTATCATGTTTGAAGGTATATCAATCATGTGGTGACCGGATCATTTAATGTACCAGAGGCTAACGGTCATGAATATTATTGTTCACAGTTCAGACAGTGTGCTGTTTAGTCTCCTAGTAACAGCATGTCACTTGACAATGGAGTGCTCTCTACTTACTTCAAATAATGACTCAACCTTTATGAATCTTTTTTTTAATTTAATTACAATGGAGTGCACGTTCCAGCGGCAATTTCTCTACACACAC
Organism: Vandiemenella viatica; assembly: GCA_031002005.1. NCBI lineage: Eukaryota > Metazoa > Arthropoda > Insecta > Orthoptera > Morabidae > Vandiemenella > Vandiemenella viatica. The sequence goes on from JARYHS010009186.1 coordinate 230,366,820, forward strand.
ATTTCTCCCCTTTCCTGTACCCACCTACTTTTGCCCTCTATAAAATTCAACTTTACATTGTTCCACCATTTTTCGTAAATTATACATCAATTCTCTTGGTAAATTATCCCAATACCACGATTCCCGTACCTAAGAAAGATAATCTTCCCACACCATTGTGCCTGAAATAGAGTGCCAGCTTGTGGTCATTGTCATCTTTTCCCTTCCAAGCATTATTTTTAATTCTTACACCAATATCTTTCCATGCCTCATCATCAATATATGCCTTGTACACTCCCATAACTCTCTTCACCCTCCTCCAGCCTTCCAATGAATCCCATTCCAGCTCTTTTATTGTATCACTTACTGATTATGTTCTACGATAATTTCAGAGACAAATCCTTGCACCCCCTCCAATTCCTGTATTTGATACCCAAAATGAGGGTCCCATACTAGACCAATACATTCAAGCAATGGTCTGACCCAAGTTTTGTAATCCAGTTCCTTTACTTCCAATCACTCTCTCCAACAAGTGAAGGATTTTGAAACCTTTTCCTACTACCTGTCCAATGTGTCCTGCCCAGTTGAGCTTGTTATCAAATGTTATGCCAAGATATTTACATTTAATATCTTCAACAAGCAATTCTTTTCTCTCCTAGGAGTCATTATCAACCTTAGTTTATTTATATCTGTGTCTAACAAGTTGACTCTTCTTTGCATTTATCTCATGTTTACCAACCCAGCTATATATCCTGTCCAATGAGACTGTAGTTGTTCACAATCCTCTACTGTTTTGATCCTTTTATATAGCATTATTTCATCTGCAAATAACCTAACTTCAGATAGTAAACCATCAACACAATCATTCATTAGAATAATGAATAGCAATGGTCCCTATACTCTACCCTGCGGCACTCCCATTTTTTCTTCCACTTCTTTTGAGTCTGCATCTCCTACCGTAACTTTGTGCTATATACCTTTTAAACATTCTTCTACTTAGCAAATCACTTTCTCATAAACTCAAATAGTTTTTACTTTATTTACCACAATTTTATGGCTCACTCTGTCAAAGGCCTTTGCCTCCCTTGTCCGCTTCATATCTTGCATATATCCTACTATTTAATTTAATTTAATTGCAATGGAACACAGGCTCCGGTGGCAATATCCCTACACACCCATCTTCCCCCTATCCTGCACCCACCTACATTTGCCCTCTACAAATTTTATCTTTAAATGCCTTCAAAGTTTTCGGTAAATTATTCATCATTTCTCTTGGTAACTCATTAACTCAGATTTGCATGAATATCCTTGCCTAAAGCCATGTCGACAACTGGAAAATCATTTACGCTCCTCAGATATATTTCTAATGTTGTTGCATATCAATCTCTCCATTAATTTGCCTACCACTGATGCAAAACTAATTGGCCAATAATTTTTGACTCTATTTCTCACCCCTCTTTTATATACCAGTACTACTATCGCACTTTTCCAGTCCTCTGGTTAGAAGCAAGGATCCAGACTCAAATTAAATAATATTTGAAGATAAGGTACACTGTCACATCCGGCTCTCTTTAAGGGATCTGTAGTAATATTATCTACATCAGTCCCTTTACGTTTTTTCAGCTTTCTTAGTTCCTTCGTGATATCCTCAGAATGAATTTCAAATTTTTTGTTCTGCTCATTTCTAATTATGTTGTTAAGCTAGTTCTCCAAATTTACACCCTCCCATTTCTGATTCAATGTCCCTAATGGTCCCACTAAACCAGTTACTTAAAATCTGCCTTTTTTCAAATCCTCAGCAGCCTCTTCTCCATCCTTATCTACAATTGTCCCAACACCCTCTCTCCCTTCCCCTCAGTTTTCTAACACAACCACAGAAGTTTCTAGATGGATCAGTCAGTGGCCCCCTGCACCGATAATACTCTTCATCAACTCAACAACTTATGGCTTTACACCTCGTAGACATCGAGGTCATTAGAGGTGGGATGGGACTGTGGACAAGGAATGGGAAGGAATTTGGCCATGACCTTTTGAAGGAAGTATTCTATCATTCACATGGAATAATTTGGGGAAACCTCAGAGAACCCAAATCTGGATGCACAGACAGGGATTCGAACCGGCGTCCTCTTGAATGCGAGATCAGAGTGTAAACCACTAACCCATCCCACACAGTAATACTCTTCATAAACCCAGTCTTTAGCCATCTTCTTTGCTATTAGTAGTTCCTTCTTTAGTTGTTTCCAATATTCGGTACTAAATCTGTTATGTTATCTTCTTACCAACCTCTTTAAGCTCCTCATCTCTCAATTATAGTGCATACTTCTCTTTATTTTTTGTTTAGAAATAAATATTTCTTCTCCCCTTCTTATTATCTCCTTGAACTCTTCCCACCATGGCTCTACAGTATTTGTGCCATCTTTCCATTTGCCATTCCCTGAAATGTTTCTTCAAGTTTGAAATCTGTGTGTACCTTTTTATAATTTTTCCTATTTCCTCCTCCAATTTTGGCTACTGGTTTATTAAATCCTCTAATATCCATCAGGGCTACTTCGTGATCACTTATTCCTTCATTTACTTGACATCCCACAAGGTTATCATTCAGCTTTATTGGGAAGATATTCAAAGTGTTTTGTCCCCTAGTGTTATGCTCTATGACTTGTATAAACCATACTTCCCTTATTAAGGTATTTGCAAATCTCTGTTCGCCTTGTGTTATTAATCTTATTTTCTACCCAGTAAACACTTCGTAAATTTAAATCACCACCAGTAATGACAATTCTATTCTCACCTCTGAAATCTGAGTATGAATTTAATTTCTCCCCAAGAGCCTCATCTTCATAGTCATTCTGCCACTGCGGTAAGCAGCAAATAAGCTGATGTTTCCTTTTTTATTACCCAATAAATCTGCCCCAAGTAACTCTTGGTCATGATGTATGAACACCAGTGAACTGTAATAGTTTTTTCTAACAAGTATGAAAACTCCTCCACCCACTGCTGTGCTATCTATGCGGTACACACTGTAACCGTCTGCAAAAATCCCATGGTCTAATACTTCTTCTTTTAACGAGGATTCTACACCTGCAATTACTTGTGGTTCATTTATCTGTATTAAATTTTCAAATTATATTACTTTGATCATTATACTCCTACAGTTCACCAATAACACCCTTATTACTGGCTTATGATATTTTCAGCATTAACCTCCTCCTTCCCATTTCTGCCCCAGTCAGTTATTGTTTCAGCAGCTTCATCACTATCTTTAGCATTTGTGATTAAAGGCAAAATCATAAAGAAAAGCACTTCTCAGAATTGGGAAGATATTCCAAGGAAGAGTTCAGTATGGAAGGAGAGCACAAGTACAGTTATGAGGAAATGGGAAAGTTTGTTGAGATAATAAGAATAGGGGAGGAAATGTTTATTACAAACAAGAAATTAAAGAAAAGTACAAAAGCTACACACTATAATAGGGAAGTGAGAAACCTAAAGAGGCTGTTGAGAATAGAACACAATAGTGGCATGAGACAGCAAGGCAGTTGGAAACACTTGAAACAACTAAACAAGGAATTAATACCAATAAAGAGATAAGATAAAATATGTATTTATGAAAAATATAATGGCTTCAGGAGTACCACTGAATGATGCATAATGAAATTTCTACGGCTATATAAGAAAACTGAGGAGAATGGAAGGTATTCTAACAATTTTGGATAAGGATGGAGGAAGAAGTTACAGAGGATTTGAAAAGAGAGAGATATTAAGTGGCTGATTTAATGACACCATTAAGGAATATCATTTGTAGATGAAAAAAATCTCTCTAATCAGAGAGAAGAGGAGCAATACTAAGAAACTGGTTTGCAAAAGAGTAACATGAGTTTATAAGAAGATATTCATGCGACTCTCGGTTAGTGGGCTACGTCTAAGATATTTTGGATGAAACTAACGAGAATGTCCACCATGAGAGAATAGCATCAAATCTCACCAAATCATTTGAATCAGTGATAAACACTGTAAAAACCATAAGACTGAATGAAAACATTACCTACACAGAATCGTAATCGAAATATGAACCCTAGATAAAATAAATCTTTGATACATATCAGCTAATCCTTTCAAACTTTCACCAAAATCATTCAAAAAATCAAAAATACTGTACTGAAGTGGTAACCACGATTTTGAATTGTAACCAAAACCTCCTAAATAAGTATGTACTCTATGATCTTGTTGAGAATCAAACACTACATGTCTTAATCCATAAATATTTTCTTTACAAATCCTGTTCTGGTAATAACTTCTTCGGGACAGATGGTAGATCGGAATCCTATGACAATAAAAATACAATCGAACCTGACGCCGGTATATCATTAGTAGAATTATCTGGTTCTACCTTAATAGGCGACAACCAAAATTTACGATCAGCATACACACATAACAAATGTCTATCATAAGCATTATCAGTTATATTGTTATAATTTCATATAAGTATAATCAGACCTTTCCATGAAATTGATTTTGAGCTAGAAACCTTAACATTAGTGGGGAATGGTGCACCCTCAAACGATCTTTTAAGTTCCATATCATACTTTCTCCATCTTTCATAATAATATTCTTCAAAAACTATAGCTTTATGTCTTTCACCCAAATTTTGAAAAACGAAATCAGATGGTGTAGGTTCAAATATAGAATTCTTATTTTTAGTGTAATCTAACAAAATATTATCTAACGAACTGTTCCCAACACCTGAAAGACCCCATAAATACAAAACCCATGAAAAACCATGCTTTAAGCCATTATTCCACCAATTTACTACCTCACCTGCCTTATTTGCATAAGAAAGGTCCAATGGTCTAAATCTAATGAAAGTGCACTGTTTTGACCAGGATTTACGAAGTGTGAGCTGCCACATGTTTCCATTTTCCTGGGAAAAAAAAAGGGGCATGGCCTGAAATATTGCGTTTTTCTCATTTGACATGGACCAGATATAAGTTACCTTTCCACATAAAAAGAAAGCAAAGAATTGGAGTAACAAATGAGGTGACACTGAAAATGGGAGTGCAGCAAGATATTGCACCGGGGCAATTGCTGTTCATTATTAAAATGAATTATTGTATTTAATTTAATTTAATTGCAATGGAGCACACGCTCCGGTGGCAATTTCCCTACATACACAACTTCCCCCTATCCTACACTCACCTACATTTGCCCTCTACAAATTTTAACTTTAAATTCTTTTAACGTTTTCGGTAGGTTATTCATCATTCCCCTTGGTAACTCATTCCAATCCCTGACACCCTTACCTATAAAAGAAAATCTTCCCACATCCTTGTGCCTGAAATCGAGTGCCAGCTTGTGGTCATGGTCATCTTTTCCCTTCCATGAACTACTTTTCATACCTACTGCAATATTTTTCCATGCCTCATCGCCAGTATATGCCCTGTACACTCCCATTACCCTCCTCATCCTCCTCCTGTCTTGCAATGAATCCCATTCCAGCTCCTTTATCATATCTGTCACTGATTGCATTCTGCGATAATTTCCAGAAACAAATCTAGCAGCCCTTCTTTGCACCTTCTCCAACTCCTGTATTTGATACTCAAAATGTGGGTCCCATACTACACTACCATATTCGAGCAATGGTCTTACCAAAGTTTTGTAACCCAATTCCTTTACTTCTCTCGTGCATCCCCTCATCACTCGCTCCAACAAGTGCAGAATTTTGAAACCTTTTCCTACCACCTGTCCAATGTGTCCTGCCCAGTTTTGCTTGTTATCAAATGTAATGCCAAGATATTTACATTTCAAGTCTTCAGCAAGCAATTTTTTCCCCACCTTATATTCATAATTAACCTTTTGTTTTTTATTTGTGTATCTAATAAGCTGACTCTTCTTTGCATTTATCTTCATCCCATGTTTACCAACCCAACTAGATATCCTGTCCAGATCACCCTGCAACTGTTTACAGTCCTCTATCGTTTTGATTCTTTTATACAGCATTATGTCATCTGCAAACAATCTAATTTCAGATAGTAAACAATCAATACAATTATTCATTAGAATAATGAATAGCAATGGTGCCAATATGCTACCCTGCGGCACTCCCATTTTTACTTCCACTTCCTTTGATACCGCATTTCCCACCCTAACTTTCTGTTTTCTACCTTTTAAAAATTCTTCAACCCAGCAAATCACTTTCTCATCCACTCCAATAGTTTTTTACCTTACTTACTACCATTTTGTGGCTTACTCTGTCAAACGCCTTTGAAAGATCTAGTGCTACACGATCAATTTGGTCTCCCTTGTCCATTTCATCTGAAATATCTTGCATATATCCCACCAACTGAGATTCGCATGAATATCCTTGCCTGAACCCATGTTGCCTACTTGAAAACCACTTACGTTCCTCACATACATTTCTGATGTGGTTGCATATCAATCTTTCCATTAATTTACCTACCACTGAAGTCAAACTGATTGGCCTGTAATTTTCGACTCTATTTCTCACCCCTCCTTTATGTACCGGTACTACTATCGCACTTTTCCAGTCTTGTGGTAAGCAGCAAGTATCCAATTTAAATAATATTTAATATCTTGATTCTCCAGATGCTTTGCATCGATTTCTTAAAACCTAATGTTTCAGCCGTCCTGCTGTGGCATTCAACAGAGGATTGAAATGTTAGGTTTAAATAAATTGACACCGCTCCACCCAGAGCACCAAAGTTATTACAGACAACGGCCACTGAGGTCTGTGTAATAATTGTGTTTAAGGTTTAGAGTTGTTCGTAAATGCCTTAATATTACTTAATGGTATTAAAAATGGAAATTACTGTGAACAGCTACAGGGTGATCTGGACAGATTATAGATTATCTATATGGGTAGGTTGACATCGTATGAAGATAAGTACTAAAAAGAGTCAGCTTATTAGGTACACAGGTAAGAAACTAAAGGTTTTCTATGATTATAGGCTGGGAGAACTGCTTGAAGACATAAAATGTAAATACTTTGGCCCAACATTTGATACTAAACTGAACTAACAGACACATGGAAGGTGATGGGGAGAGGTTTCAAAATTATTCATTTAGTGGAGAGGTTGATAGTGGGATATACAAGGGAAGTGAATGGATTGAGTTACAAAACATTAGTCAGATTATTGATTGAATATGGTGGTGTAGTATCGGACCCACATTTTGGGTATCAAATTCAGTTGTTGGAAGAGGTGTGAAGGATGCAACAAGATTTATTTGTAGAAATTACCACAGAACACAATAAGCAACTTGTATGACAAGGATGCTGGTTTTAGAGTAATTGGAAAATAGATAAGGGTGAAAAGAATGCTCGGAGTGTACAGGGCACGTGTTATTTTTTAGGCTTGGTTGGGTGTTGATTGAAAAGTTATAAATGGTACACTGAAAGTAAAAGATTGCCATTACTACAAGCTGGCACAAGGAAACTGTAATAAACTATCAGTGGAAAGGCTGAACAGTTTACCCAAAACACTGAAAAACTTAAAATTCGCAAACGGTGAGAAGGTGATGAAATTGCACCAAAAAATCATGAGAGGAAGTAAATGTGCAGTGAAATTTCAATAAGGGCAGATGTGTTATTATAATATGAGATGTTGGCCATCAAATCATAATTGCTACTGCTGTGATTTCATAGACATATCTACATGGCTAACAGTGAATGGTATATGCACTGGTAACTTTAGTGTGAAACATTTTCTATGGTACATATTTCTTCCACAATTAATCTCCAACAAAATTGCCATGGAATGTGTAACAAAATTCAAGATCAAACTGACAATTCTTTCTCTTTTCCTCAGGGTTGCAGTGACACCACCAACACTGCCAGTATTATGAACCACCAATGAATTAAACTATTGCTGATTTTCAAGTAATGTCTTTTTTATGTCAGAGCAACAAATATCAGATATGTTTCACTTCCTAAATATGTTAAATGTAAACTCAAATAGTAGCTTGATAGGAGTCGAGTCTATGTCACGATTCATTATTTCGCTAACATGCAATTCAGTGGACTGTATTGATACATGTGTGATTGAAGCTTTTATTCTGTAGTGGCAATATTCGCAGACATTATGATTAGGTTGAAAGGATGCTTAGCCAGGATGACAATTGAAACTTCTGGTTACAGCATAGCACAATAGTTATTATTAATAATTTAAGCGGTTTTCATGGGAGGCATGTTATGGAGTGTATTGTGATGTAAACTCCCACGATTAACATTAGTACCTTTAGCAAATCCATTAGAAAAGGGCTTGCTGCACTGAGAACTACTTTATGGGCAGGAAAACTTCTCCCACCTGCTGCTATCGTCACATCAACTAGATCACCATGGCACCTTAACAACTGCACAGCAGAAGTTAACGACGTTCCGAATTCTCCCCACGACAGGCTGTATAACTGGCTGCCCATTTTCTCGGACTGTTTATCCTGCAAACACACATAAACATCCATTTGATCAAATAACCTACCAAAGGAAGATTACAGTTTGACGTCAAGCATTAATAACTATTACATATGCGCTGTCGAGTCAAAAATTTGTTGCAGATAAGTTAAAAAAAAAAAAAAGCCTAGACAATTAGCCGTTATACATTTCTCTGCTCCCCTTTGTGTTTACTGTTTACAATCTGGCTGGGCCGTATGTATCGCACAACAGCAGAAAAATAATTTATAAACTTCGTGTTCTACTCAAGCAATAGGACAAAAGATTTTTAAAAAAATTGTGACAAACATAAGCGATTTCATGTTTTTAATTAACTAAAACGTACAAACAGAACCAGAAGATATCTTAAATCGATTCGTATTGGAAAACCGTACACAAAAATTTGTAATCTGACAGGCTTAACAGGCTTGCAAACACAACAGCAGGGATAACAGAACAGGACTCGGTGTTTGAATGGCCCAAATATAATTTTTCTTCACGGAACTTTTAAGCTATAATTAACACAATCTTGTTCTTAGTTACTAATTATTCTCTCTTTCTGAACGAAAGTAATTTAGAATACCCATGCTACAGCACAATCTTTAATTTGAATAAAGTTTGTAATCGTACCTGCAGAAAAAAAGCGGAAATTTTAAACTCATCTTTATATTTCTTCTCGAAATATTATATTTTGCCCTGATGAATTATTTTTATTTTGTAGCTTATGGCTTCACACCTCGTCGACGTTGGGGTCATTAGAGGCGGGAAGGGACTGAGAACAAGGAACGGGGAGGAATTCGGCCATGGGCTGTTGAAGAAAGCATCTCGGCATTCGCCCTGGAGACTCTGACATTGGGGAAACAATGGAAAACCCAAATCTGGATGATGCCCTTCTCTGTAGGATCTCGTTATACCAGCCAGCTCCTTGTGAAATTTAACAATCTGAATAATGCGAATCGCTTTCTCGATAACTTGAAGGTCTGCCGCATCTTCCGGCAGGTAAAATAGTCTCTACTTGTGATTTGAAATATCCATTAGGCACAGGTTACCGAGTTTTCCGACTTGGATCAATCAGTGTATAAACATGTAGGATTACCTGAAAATTTTGCAATGGATTCCATTACCACTTCCTTCTTCCATAAATTTTATGACCAGGATGGTATCCAGTTTCATCTCAGCGTTTAAAATTCTGTAGGAGTATAACGGAAGGAGATGTGTCCTATGAATTAGTTTACTGTATTCTTTTTATCTCCGTTAAGATGAGATAAAAGCCGTCCTCTTTTCCAGATTCACCTTTCCGATTGCTGTTCCGCTAGAGAAGATATTTTACCAATGAGTTGTTTATCTTTTATATAGACTAGTTTTAGGATAAACTTACATCATGGCACCGATACCCACCCTGAGCACTCGGTACTGGCATCTATTAATTTTACTCAGAAACAGATCCGAAACAGATATTTCCACAGTCAAAATGCGGTCGGATTAATGAACAATATAGAATCAATGTAAGTTTAACAAACTGCGTACCAAGATTTTCCTGTTAGTCGTCGAATAACGTTTATCATAGCTTCGCTCTTCTTGGGTATGTACTTTGACCATTTAAAAATCTTAAATCAGAGATGTGAAACAGTTTTCCTCACTGGGAAGATAAAAGGCTCTAGTCTTAAGGACGTCCGCGACGTGTAAATAAGAAGATAAACTATTTGAAGCATTAACGTTCCGTACTTTATTTGTATTCAATTTCTGATTTTAGTCGAGATTTTGCATCTTTAACTGTATATAGTGTATCTAACCAGATTGCCTGTGGACATTGGGTGTAGTCTTCCAATAGCTCTCCGATTAGGTATATTTTCAGAATTCATCATCTCAGCAAATACCATCAATGGTGTGGAATCATGATTTTAGTTCATGAAGTTCTATTGAAAATGAGGGTAGGAACCTACTGATTATAATGCTGATTTTAGTGCCTGGTGGAATGAAGTTATGGTGATGACTGTAACCTCCATTCTTGACCTTCATGAAAGTAGAATCAATGAATTTACTGTGTACATCATCCCCGCCACCACTCTTTTTGTAGTTGCATTTTAAACCTTTTTTGCAAGCCTGCAATAACAAAAAATTTGTATAGATACATACATCATCCGATGTTGAATCATATTACAGTTCGGCATTGTATTCTCATGAAGGTCATTGCTGTATATATTAAAAAAGTAGTGGTGACATAATTGAGCCTTGCGGTAACCCTTTTCAGGACATTTTTTCTCCATACGTTTTGTTCCCGTCTAGTATGATCAATGTTCTATTATCGAGGAGCAATCAGGTTGCCAACGAATCTGTCTGGGAGTGCCATTCTTCTTAAATCACAATCAAGGATAATAAGAATAACGTTTCCATACGCCTTATAAGAGTGGATAATATGACTGCACAGCATAGCCGAATATCCGTGACTAATTTTTCACTTGTTCCCTTATCTGATAATAGGCGTTTGTGTTAAATGTACCATCCCAGCCTATCCTTGATCATTCATTAAATGATTTTCAGGGAACGAGACAAGATTGAAATGAAGAGCTGTTTGAGGGTTCTGTGTTTGGTTTTATGATTGGTATTACCCTTATAGTTTTAAGGAATGAACGCGGGATCTAGACGCCCATATTGTGTTGGAAGTGAATTAATTTAATTTAATTGCAATGGAGCACAGGCTCCGGTGGCAATTTCCCTACACACCCATCTTCCCCCTATCCTGCACCCACCTACATTTACCCTCTACAAATTTTATCTTTAAATACTTTCAACGTTTTCGGTAAATTATTCATCATTTCTCTTGGTAACTCATTCCAATTACTGATACCCTTACCTAAAAAAGAGAATCTTCCCACACCCTTGTGCCTGAAACCTAGTGCCAGCTTGTAATCATGGTCATCTTTTCCTTCCACGCACTACTTTTCATACCTACTCCAATATCTTTCCATGCCTCATCGCCGGTATACGCCCTGTACACTCTCATGTGTCTCCTCATCCTGTCTTGCAATGAATCCCATTCCAGCTCCTTTTCATATCCGTCACTGATTGCATTCTGCGATAATTTCCAGAAACAAATCTAGCAGCCCTTTTTTGCACCCTCTCCAAATCCTGTATTTGATACGCAAAATGAGAGTCCCATACTACACTACCGTATTCGAGCAAAGGGCTGACCAAAGTTTAGTAACCAAATTCCTTACTTCTCTCGTACATCCCACCACCACTCTCTCCAACAAGTGCAGAATTTTGAAACCTTTTCCTACCAACTGTACAATGTTCCTACCCAGTTAAGCTTGTTATCAAGTGTAATGCCAATATACTTACATTTCAAGTCTTCAGCAAGCAATTCTTTCCCCACCTTATATTCATAATTAACCTTTGGTTTTTTATTTGTGTATCTAATAAGCTGACTCGTCTTTGCATTTATCTTCATCCCATGTTTACCACCCAACTGGATATCCTATCCAGATCACCCTGCAACTGTTTACAATCCTCTATCGTTTTTGATTCTTTTATATAGCATTATGTCATCTGGAAACCAATATAATTTTAATCAATTGCGATGGAGTGCACGCTCCGGTGGGAATTTTCCTAGTCATATAATTACATTTTTTCTCTGTATTGTTCTTTATTATTTTTAATTATCTTGTATACTTTCATCGTTAAATTCCTCCATCACCTACTTTTGCAAGATACGAATTTTAATTCCTTTAGCTTTTCTGCTAAATATACATCACTTCTCTTGGTAACTTATTGCAATCCCAGATACCCTTTCCAAAAAATAAAATTTTCCCCCTATCCCATATGTATAAAATTGATTACCAGCTTGTGCCCATAGTCATCTTTTTCCCTTCCATGCACTACTCCTAATTCTTTCACCACTATCATTCCTAGCTCCATCACAAACAAACGCTTTGTAAACTTCCAGCAGTCTATCTACCATCCACTTATCTTCCAGTGACTCCCCAATCCAACTCATTTATCGTATCAGTAACTGATTGGGTCCTGCGTTAATTTCCACAAACACGTCTAGCTGCTCTCCTTTGCACACCCTCCAACTCAGTATTTGATAGCCAAAATGAGGGACCCAAACATTATCTGTAAATTAATGATATTTCCAGTCATTGGTATCTTTTCCAACATAACTTGACGAATTTGATCTCAGCCCTAGGAGGAGGTGTTTCATTTAATGAATGTGCTATCTAGTTCCTCAAGGAAAACAGTTGTGACAGAGAATGTCCCATATAACTATTTCGAGTAGGTGCTGGTTCTTCACTGCACCACAGAATCAATTACATGAGCAGATTCGTGGCTGCGGGCGATGGCAATCACCTCTACCAGCATTTTGTCTCCGATTTCACCTGTCTCCATACCGTTGTTGGAGAGATTCTAAAATTTAATGTTTTCCAGAAGTCTTTCCATTGTCCTCTGTTATTCCTCTTAAGTATCCGATTCGTAATTTCTTTAGCCTTACTGAGAAGAATGTAGTTGGCTCCAGTTGAATGTTTTTTGCACCTTATGGCCTGGTAGCATTCCTTGTTTCATAATCTAGAGTAGGCTCCCTGGCGTGAAAACTTGGCTTAAATTCCAGAATGGTTGTAGAGGCAGTTTGTTCCACTGCTGTCACGAATTTTATATAAAACTAGTTAACCCAACAGGTCCAGACACTAAATCTTCTGGGGAAACATCTCGCCCAGAGTGAGGGGAAGTTCTTACAACGTTGGTCGTATCTCCTTCCAGATCAATGTTTGGTTGTCCTGACTGTGTTTGGCATCTTCGGGTGTGTCGTTCCCGGATTGACTGCATTTGCTAAGACTTGCGTCATTAGCAAGGATTGCTGTTGTAGCAGCTGGATGATGTCATGGTGGTTGCAGCCCACCTGGTGACGCAGATGGTGGGTAGCGGACTGCTTCTTTACCGCCGCGTGTCGCTTAGATCCGGTTACAGCTGGATGTAGGCTGGGTGGATCTGTGGTAAATGAAGGCACCAGCTCGTTGATGCGAGGACGCCTTCGTGTTGGCGCGCAGGTTCTTCTTAATGGGGGCAGCCGCTGTAGCATGCTGGGTGGGGGCCATCTCATGGGACGCTGCATTCGGCGACTCTGTGAGGTTCCGCACACCTGACACAGCGCTCCTCAGCGGTGCAGTCGCGGGCCATGTGCCCATTGCCCTACCAGCTGAAACACTGCGCCAGGGCTAGAGGAGGTTTCTTCTTGAATTCAAGGCGGACCTTCCGTCCGAGCATAGTTTTTGTACGTTGCTCCCGCGGTACGCGATCCACAAGCTGGAACGTATATAGCGGAAGGCGCTTATCGGTGCCTGGGCGGCGCATTTGATGAACTGCAGAGGCGACGATGCCGCCGCTGGAGAGCTCGGCAGCTACCACTTCCTCCGGAACATCTACAGGCAGGCCCCGAACGACCATCTCGGTTGATCGTCGTCGAGGGATCTGTGGGTCCTGCGTTAATTTCCTCAAACACGTCTAGCTGCTCTCCTTTGCACACCATCCAACTACTGTATTTGATAGCCAAACTGAGGGACCCAAACATTATCTGTAAATTAATTAAATTTCCAGTAATTGGTATCTTTTCTAACATAACTTGACTTGGCTTAAATTCCAGAATGGTTGTAGAGGCAGTTTGTTCCACTGCTGTCACGAATTTTATATAAAACTAGTAAACCCAACAGGCTTTGTTCTTTCCTAATTTCAGTAAATATGTTTGTGATAATTTTTTGAATTTTTGGAAAGCTGTTGAAACTGTGTAAACAAAGTAAAAACGAGAGGAAAAAAAAATATTTCAGATTGCTCATTGTATTATTAACAGTTGTGTCCATGGATATTCAATTTGAGGAGTACATTCGGAAGTACGTCAGTAGGAAATTTTACATGAATTTTATCGGCAGTACACGACTGAAATGCTAGAAATGTGTCAAGTACCTGGAATGTTGATCGACTTGGAACCATGCGGTTTTGTTTCAAAATTTATGTCACAGTTAAATTAAGTGAGAATTTCATGTTAACCAAATGACTTATTTTCTTCCATTGAATTTGAAATCTGAGTGAATCCTAATATGTTTTTAATTACATTCCGATCATCCAACCACCAAACCGGTTTTGATTGTTTCGTAGATCCAAAGACTTTTTATGTGCCATGATGATCAATTTGCAATGCTGCAGAACTTTGGCCATCGCACAGCTCTCCGAAAGGTTGCATGTTCCAGTTTCATTATTTTGAATATTCAATGCAAACTTGAATGCTGAATGAGCTGTTTGACCGCCTTCGAACAACGTAGCTGCAGCGAGTGCAAGTGAAATTTCATTCTGCGAGCGAATTGTTGCCAAACTCAACGAAATCAAAAACGTTTCTCCAGTTCCACCAGGAGCGTCCAAGAAGAAAATCCCTGCAGATCCATCGTACACAACTTTAATGAGCATATTCTTGTTGACGATTCAACAGTGGAACATTCGTTCGAACCGATGCTCTCAGTGCATTACAATAATATTGTCCTTCGCGTTTCAACTCTTGATTAAATTGAATCGTGGATCAGACGATTGGGTGCTGTTATAATATTTTTACAATATTTGTTAGTAAAAATATTTTATCGAAATGGATCACTATTACCCCACACAAAGCCACTTTTATCTTCCCAACGATCGCAATGGCTGGTTTGAACCAGCCATTCTAGAGCTATTCAAACATGTGCTGACGTCCACGTATTTCTCTTACATAGGGTAATATTACAAACAAGTGGAGGGGTTGTCATAGGATCGCCACTTTCTTCTATAGTTGCCAACCTACACATGGAGTATTTCGACGAAAAAGCACTGGAAGTCGACATGTTTTTCCCGATATGTCGATGACACATGTATCGTGTGGCCCCATGGTAACAGGGAATTAAACAAGTTCCTAAAACGTCTAAACGAAATTCATCTCGACAATGTTTACGATGGAAATGGAACTTGAAAAGGACGGCTGCCTACCTTTCTTCTACATCATGATAGAAAGAAAGTGGGACGGAACGCCAATGCATAGCGTACATACAAAATTGTCCCACACGGACCAGTACTTTGGAGCCACAAGCTTCCACCATCCTGTACAGGATAACACCGTTTTAAAATGCATTTACATAGGAGTAGGACAATTGCTGACAAAGACAGCCTACCACAGGAATTGGAACATCTGAAAACTGCGTTTAGGTTAAACGGGTACACCAAGATGCAGTTAAAAAAGGCAATTGATCGTAGGCCAGAGAAAATTCCAGTTCAACAAGAAGAAACGCCTATGTCCACCGCTTTTCTGCCAGTCTCTGGAAACACTTCGGGGAAAACTGGCAGAATTCTCACACAACATGGAATAAAATGTTTCTACCGACCACCAGCCAAAATACGGGACTATCTCCGTTCTGTTAAGGATAATCTTGGCCTTCGTGTTCACAGCATTCAATGTGAGTGTGGAAAGACTTACATCAGCCAAATTTTCGCGGTGTACAAAACTAGTGTGAAAAACACAAACGCTATCTATGCCTAGGACAATACAGCAAATCAGCAATCGCCGAGCGTGGAGGAAGGAATATATGGAGACGATGCAAGGAACCTTCAACACGTACTAGAGTGAAACCGGGTAGAGAGAAGTGGGGTGGGGAGGCCGCCATATTTCTTGGCCGCAGAAACCCGGGGAATAGGCACAAAAACCTCACGGGAATCGTAAGTTGTTGTTGTTGTTGTTGTTGTTGTTGTTGTTGTTGTTGGGGCTTAAGGGCGCGTCGACAACGGGGTCATTATCGGCCAAACAATATCCAGCTAAGCGATGTGGATTAAAATTTACAGTATTACGGTCTGTATGGAGGTCGGTCACACAGACGCAAAATATAAATAAAATACTAAAATGTTGGCTGTAAAGGGGCCATTAAAAATAAGAGCTTCACAAACCAAGTCTGGTGGCTGTAAAGAAGCCAATCAGGTATAAAATATTAAAACTAATAGTACGAAACTATGCACATGGTTGAGTGGCTGTAAAATGGCCACTCATACCCCTCAATGTTTTTATTTTTGTGGCCTTAAGACGCGTTGACAGTAAAGTCATTAGCGCCCTAACAATGAGAAGCTAATAATTTGGCTGAAAAACAGGGGCGTAGCTACTATGGGGCTAGGCGGTGCAGTGCAACGGGGCCCTCACGTTCAGGGGGCCCCAAAGCGCACCTCTAGGGGCCCCACGAGTACAAGAGCCCCTCACTAACGGCCCTCGCTGTGCTCAGGGGGGCCCCAACCACTGCTCAGGGGCCCTAAAGAATAATTCAAGGGCCCTCATCCTCAGTTCAGGGGGCCACTACCAGCACACAAAGCAAAAAAAAGTCGCCCGTCTGGCCTGAGGGCCCAAAATAAATTTTTTGCACCGGGGCCCTTGTTGACCTAGCTACGCCACTGCTGAAAAATATAATAAAATACCATCTGCATGGTCGACTGTAAAGCGGTCGGCCATACAGACAGCAAATAAAATAATTCATAAAAAAAAGTGGCTTAAAAAGGGGCCACCGGGACCAAAGACCGTACAGCACCTGGATGGTTGTAAAGGGCCAAACAGGTTCACAAAAGCATGAAAAACGCTACATGTCTCGTTGGCTGTATAGTGGCCAGTGAGACAGGAATTACAACAATATAAAAAATTAAAACAAACACATGGATGGGTGGGTCTTCGACATTGCCTGCTGAGGAACGGGACCAGGCTCGTCCACCAGCATTTCTATATCTTCTGGCTCCGAAGAGACAGACGACTCCGACTCAGTTGACTCCTCTGTCACCTGCTTATTCTTCTTCTTCGCCCCTTTTCCCTTCTTCTCCGTACTACTTGGTAGTCTGGAAGGGACGAAGAGGGGGATTTCACAAACTGAGTCGGGTCCGTATGTCTAAACTTCGGGCCACGGATCTTCTGATTGCCTCCATTCACTTGTAGCAGTTGGAAATGCTACCACCGTGACAGCACGTGGTGGTATTGGAGGTGGCGTTAGTTTCACCATCACAGCTGGTGGATCCTGTTTCGCTGCTGCTGGTGTGGTCGAGGACGCAGACGTGTTGCTACCAACGTTTGCGGTCTTAGATGTTGCGACCTTAACGGATTTGGCACCGTATTTGCACTGACATGAGCACGTTGTGCTTGTGCTCATGTCTATAACAGTCGTCTGGGTAGCAACACTCTGTTTCCTGACGGGAGTTGAAGCCATCTTAGCAAAGCTAGTTCCGAAAATAGGAGCGGCGAGGTCTTGGCCTCCTCCTTCGCTTCTGCGTAAGGTATCCGCTCTTTGGTCTTCAACTCCTGTATCTTCCGCTCTTCAGATACACTTGACACTCCCTGCTCCAGGCGGGTGCGAACCGGAGCAGTTGACGCAAGCCTGTGGAGCGTACAACTAACACCCGGCTCATGTGCGCCCTTCCCGCAGTTACCACATGTTGGATTTCCTTTACATGACGCCGTCGTATGTCCGAACCGCAGACACTGGAAACAGCGCATCGGGTCCGGAACACACGGACAGACGTTCGAATTAATGTACCCCGCTTTGATGTTCTTTGGCAGTACTGGAGTGTCAAACGTCAGGACGAAGGTGGCAGTCTTTTCAAGACTGCCACCTTCGTCCTGACGTTTGACACTCCAGTACTGCCAAAGAACATCAAAGCGGGGTACATAATTCGAACGTCTGTCGTGTGTTCCGGACCCGATGCGCTGTTTCCAGTGTCTGCGGTTCGGACATACGACGGCGTCATGTAAAGGAAATCCAACATGTGGTAACTGCGGGAAGGGCGCACATGAGCCGGGTGTTAGTTGTACGCTCCACAGGCTTGCGTCAACTGCTCCGGTTCGCACCCCGCCTGGAGCAGGGAGTGTCAAGTGTATCTGGAAGAGCGGAAGATACAGGAGTTGAAGACCAAAGAGCGGATACCTTACGCAGAAGCGAAGGAGGAGGCCAAGACCCTCGCCGCTCCCTATTTTTCGGAACTAGCTTTGCTAAGATGGCTTCAACTCCCGTCAGGAAACAGAGTGTTGCTACCCAGACGACTGTTATAGACATGAGCACAAGCACAACGTGCTCATGTCAGTGCAAATACGGTGCCAAATCCGTTAAGGTCGCAACATCTAAGACCGCAAACGTTGGTAGCAACACGTCTGCGTCCTCGACCACACCAGCAGCAGCGAAACAGGATCCACCAGCTGTGATGGTGAAACTAACGCCACCTCCAATACCACCACGTGCTGTCACGGTGGTAGCATTTCCAACTGCTACAAGTGTGAATGGAGGCAATCAGAAGATCCGTGGCCCGAAGTTTAGACATACGGACCCGACTCAGTTTGTGAAATCCCCCTCTTCGTCCCCTTCCAGACTACCAAGTAGTACGGAGAAGAAGGGAAAAGGGGCGAAGAAGAAGAATAAGCAGGTGACAGAGGAGTCAACTGAGTCGGAGTCGTCTGTCTCTTCGGAGCCAGAAGATATAGAAATGCTGGTGGACGAGCCTGGTCCCGTTCCTCAGCAGGCAATGTCGAAGACCCCACCCATCCATGTGTATTGTTTTAATTTTTTATATTGTTGTAATTCCTGTCTCACTGGCCACTATACAGCCAACGAGACATGTAGCGTTTTTCATGCTTTTGTGAACCTGTTTGGCCCTTTACAACCATCCAGGTGCTGTACGGTCTTTGGTCCCGGTGGCCCCTTTTTAAGCCACTCCTTTTTTTTATGAATTATTTTATTTGCTGTCTGTATGGCCGACCGCTTTACAGTCGACCATGCAGATGGTATTTTATTATATTTTTCAGCAGTGGCGTAGCTAGGTCAACAAGGGCCCCGGTGCAAAAAATTTATTTTGGGCCCTCAGGCCAGACGGGCGACTTTTTTTTTTTGCTTTGTGTGCTGGTAGTGGCCCCCTGAACTGAGGATGAGGGCCCTTGAATTATTCTTTAGGGGCCCCTGAGCAGTGGTTGGGGCCCCCCTGAGCACAGCGAGGGCCGTTAGTGAGGGGCTCTTGTACTCGTGGGGCCCCCTAGAGGTGCGCTTTGGGGCCCCCTGAACGTGAGGGCCCCGTTGCACTGCACCGCCTAGCCCCATAGTAGCTACGCCCCTGTTTTTCAGCCAAATTATTAGCTTCTCATTGTTAGGGCGCTAATGACTTTACTGTCAACGCGTCTTAAGGCCACAAAATAAAAACATTGAGGGGTATGAGTGGCCATTTTACAGCCACTCAACCATGTGCATAGTTTCGTACTATTAGTTTTAATATTTTATACCTGATTGGCTTCTTTACAGCCAACCAGACTTGGTTTGTGAAGCTCTTATTTTTAATGGCCCCTTTACAGCCAACATTTTAGTATTTTATTTATATTTTGCGTCTGTGTGACCGACCTCCATACAGACCGTAATACTGTAAATTTTAATCCACATCGCTTAGCTGGATATTGTTTGGCCGATAATGACCCCGTTGTCGACGCGCCCTTAAGCCCCAACAACAACAACAACAACAACAACAACAACAACAACAACAACAACTTACGATTCCCGTGAGGTTTTTGTGCCTATTCCCCGGGTTTCTGCGGCCAAGAAATATGGCGGCCTCCCCACCCCACTTCTCTCTACCCGGTTTCACTCTAGTACGTGTTGAAGGTTCCTTGCATCGTCTCCATATATTCCTTCCTCCACGCTCGGCGATTGCTGATTTGCTGTATTGTCCTAGGCATAGATAGCGTTTGTGTTTTTCACACTAGTTTTGTACACCGCGAAAATTTGGCTGATGTAAGTCTTTCCACACTCACATTGAATGCTGTGAACACGAAGGCCAAGATTATCCTTAACAGAACGGAGATAGTCCCGTATTTTGGCTGGTGGTCGGTAGAAACATTTTATTCCATGTTGTGTGAGAATTCTGCCAGTTTTCCCCGAAGTGTTTCCAGAGACTGGCAGAAAAGCGGTGGACATAGGCGTTTCTTCTTGTTGAACTGGAATTTTCTCTGGCCTACGATCAATTGCCTTTTTTAACTGCATCTTGGTGTACCCGTTTAACCTAAACGCAGTTTTCAGATGTTCCAATTCCTGTGGTAGGCTGTCTTTGTCAGCAATTGTCCTACTCCTATGTAAATGCATTTTAAAACGGTGTTATCCTGTACAGGATGGTGGAAGCTTGTGGCTCCAAAGTACTGGTCCGTGTGGGACAATTTTGTATGTACGCTATGCATTGGCGTTCCGTCCCACTTTCTTTCTATCATGATGTAGAAGAAAGGTAGGCAGCCGTCCTTTTCAAGTTCCATTTCCATCGTAAACATTGTCGAGATGAATTTCGTTTAGACGTTTTAGGAACTTGTTTAATTCCCTGTTACCATGGGGCCACACGATACATGTGTCATCGACATATCGGGAAAAACATGTCGACTTCCAGTGCTTTTTCGTCGAAATACTCCATGTGTAGGTTGGCAACTATAGAAGAAAGTGGCGATCCTATGACAACCCCTCCACTTGTTTGTAATATTACCCTATGTAAGAGAAATACGTGGACGTCAGCACATGTTTGAATAGCTCTAGAATGGCTGGTTCAAACCAGCCATTGCGATCGTTGGGAAGATAAAAGTGGCTTTGTGTAGGGGTAATAGTGATCCATTTCGATAAAATATTCAGTTACTAACAAATATTGTAAAAAATATTATAACAGCACCCAATCGTCTGATCCACGATTCAATTTAATCAAGAGTTGAAACGCGAAGGACAATATTATTGTAATGCACTGAGAGCATCGGTTCGAACGAATGTTCCACTGTTGAATCGTCAACAAGAATATGCTCATTAAAGTTGTGTACGATGGATCTGCAGGGATTTTCTTCTTGGACGCTCCTGGTGGAACTGGAGAAACGTTTTTGATTTCGTTGAGTTTGGCAACAATTCGCTCGCAGAATGAAATTTCACTTGCACTCGCTGCAGCTACGTTGTTCGAAGGCGGTCAAACAGCTCATTCAGCATTCAAGTTTGCATTGAATATTCAAAATAATGAAACTGGAACATGCAACCTTTCGGAGAGCTGTGCGATGGCCAAAGTTCTGCAGCATTGCAAATTGATCATCATGGCACATAAAAAGTCTTTGGATCTACGAAACAATCAAAACCGGTTTGGTGGTTGGATGATCGGAATGTAATTAAAACATATTAGGATTCACTCAGATTTCAAATTCAATGGAAGAAAATAAGTCATTTGGTTAACATGAAATTCTCACTTAATTTAACTGTGACATAAATTTTGAAACAAAACCGCATGGTTCCAAGTCGATCACATTCCAGGTACTTGACACATTTCTAGCATTTCAGTCGTGTACTGCCGATAAAATTCATGTAAAATTTCCTACTGACGTACTTCCGAATGTACTCCTCAAATTGAATATCCATGGACACAACTGTTAATAAATACAATGAGCAATCTGAAATATTTTTTTTTCCTCTCGTTTTTACTTTGTTTACACAGTTTCAACAGCTTTCCAAAAATTCAAAAAATTATCACAAACATATTTACTGAAATTAGGAAAGAACAAAGCCTGTTGGGTTTACTAGTTTTATATAAAATTCGTGACAGCAGTGGAACAAACTGCCTCTACAACCATTCTGGAATTTAAGCCAAGTCAAGTTATGTTAGAAAAGATACCAATTACTGGAAATTTAATTAATTTACAGATAATGTTTGGGTCCCTCAGTTTGGCTATCAAATACAGTAGTTGGATGGTGTGCAAAGGAGAGCAGCTAGACGTGTTTGAGGAAATTAACGCAGGACCCACAGATCCCTCGACGACGATCAACCGAGATGGTCGTTCGGGGCCTGCCTGTAGATGTTCCGGAGGAAGTGGTAGCTGCCGAGCTCTCCAGCGGCGGCATCGTCGCCTCTGCAGTTCATCAAATGCGCCGCCCAGGCACCGATAAGCGCCTTCCGCTATATACGTTCCAGCTTGTGGATCGCGTACCGCGGGAGCAACGTACAAAAACTATGCTCGGACGGAAGGTCCGCCTTGAATTCAAGAAGAAACCTCCTCTAGCCCTGGCGCAGTGTTTCAGCTGGTAGGGCAATGGGCACATGGCCGCGACTGCACCGCTGAGGAGCGCTGTGTCAGGTGTGCGGAACCTCACAGAGTCGCCGAATGCAGCGTCCCATGAGATGGCCCCCACCCAGCATGCTACAGCGGCTGCCCCATTAAGAAGAACCTGCGCGCCAACACGAAGGCGTCTCGCATCAACGAGCTGGTGCCTTCATTTACCACAGATCCACCCAGCCTACATCCAGCTGTAACCGGATCTAAGCGACACGCGGCGGTAAAGAAGCAGTCCGCTACCCACCATCTGCGTCACCAGGTGGGCTGCAACCACCATGACATCATCCAGCTGCTACAACAGCAATCCTTGCTAATGACGCAAGTCTTAGCAAATGCAGTCAATCCGGGAACGACACACCCGAAGATGCCAAACACAGTCAGGACAACCAAACATTGATCTGGAAGGAGATACGACCAACGTTGTAAGAACTTCCCCTCACTCTGGGCGAGATGTTTCCCCAGAAGATTTAGTGTCTGGACCTGTTGGGTTAACTAGTTTTATATAAAATTCGTGACAGCAGTGGAACAAACTGCCTCTACAACCATTCTGGAATTTAAGCCAAGTTTTTCACGCCAGGGAGCCTACTCTAGATTATGAAACAAGGAATGCTACCAGGCCATAAGGTGCAAAAAACATTCAACTGGAGCCAACTACATTCTTCTCAGTAAGGCTAAAGAAATTACGAATCGGATACTTAAGAGGAATAACAGAGGACAATGGAAAGACTTCTGGAAAACATTAAATTTTAGAATCTCTCCAACAACGGTATGGAGACAGGTGAAATCGGAGACAAAATGCTGGTAGAGGTGATTGCCATCGCCCGCAGCCACGAATCTGCTCATGTAATTGATTCTGTGGTGCAGTGAAGAACCAGCACCTACTCGAAATAGTTATATGGGACATTCTCTGTCACAACTGTTTTCCCTTGAGGAACTAGATAGCACATTCATTAAATGAAACACCTCCTCCTAGGGCTGAGATCAAATTCGTCAAGTTATGTTGGAAAAGATACCAATGACTGGAAATATCATTAATTTACAGATAATGTTTGGGTCCCTCATTTTGGCTATCAAATACATGAGTTGGAGGGTGTGCAAAGGAGAGCAGCTAGACGTGTTTGTGGAAATTAACGCAGGACCCAATCAGTTACTGATACGATAAATGAGTTGGATTGGGAGTCACTGGAAGATAAGTGGATGGTAGATAGACTGCTGGAAGTTTACAAAGCGTTTGTTTGTGATGGAGCTAGGAATGATAGTGGTGAAAGAATTAGGAGTAGTGCATGGAAGGGAAAAAGATGACTATGGGCACAAGCTGGTAATCAATTTTATACATATGGGATAGGGGAAAATTTTATTTTTTGGAAAGGGTATCTGGGATTGCAATAAGTTACCAAGAGAAGTGATGTATAATTTAGCAGAAAAGCTAAAGGAATTAAAATTCGTATCTTGCAAAAGTAGGTGATGGAGGAATTTAACGATGAAAGTATACAAGATAATTAAAAATAATAAAGAACAATACAGAGAAAAATGTAATTATATGACTAGGAAAATTCCCACCGGAGCGTGCACTCCATCGCAATTGATTAAAATTATATTGTTTCCAGATGACATAATGCTATATAAAAGAATCAAAACGATAGAGGATTGTAAACAGTTGCAGGGTGATCTGGATAGGATATCCAGTTGGGTTGGTAAACATGGGATGAAGATAAATGCAAAGACGAGTCAGCTTATTAGATACACAAATAAAAAACCAAAGGTTAATTATGAATATAAGGTGGGGAAAGAATTGCTTGCTGAAGACTTGAAATGTAAGTATATTGGCATTACACTTGATAACAAGCTTAACTGGGTAGGAACATTGTACAGTTGGTAGGAAAAGGTTTCAAAATTCTGCACTTGTTGGAGAGAGTGGTGGTGGGATGTACGAGAGAAGTAAGGAATTTGGTTACTAAACTTTGGTCAGCCCTTTGCTCGAATACGGTAGTGTAGTATGGGACTCTCATTTTGCGTATCAAATACAGGATTTGGAGAGGGTGCAAAAAAGGGCTGCTAGATTTGTTTCTGGAAATTATCGCAGAATGCAATCAGTGACGGATATGAGAAAGGAGCTGGAATGGGATTCATTGCAAGACAGGATGAGGAGACACATGAGAGTGTACAGGGCGTATACCGGCGATGAGGCATGGAAAGATATTGGAGTAGGTATGAAAAGTAGTGCGTGGAAGGGAAAAGATGACCATGATTACAAGCTGGCACTAGGTTTCAGGCACAAGGGTGTGGGAAGATTCTCTTTTTTAGGTAAGGGTATCAGTAATTGGAATGAGTTACCAAGAGAAATGATGAATAATTTACCGAAAACGTTGAAAGTATTTAAAGATAAAATTTGTAGAGGGTAAATGTAGGTGGGTGCAGGATAGGGGGAAGATGGGTGTGTAGGGAAATTGCCACCGGAGCCTGTGCTCCATTGCAATTAAATTAAATTAATTCACTTCCAACACAATATGGGCGTCTAGATCCCGCGTTCATTCCTTAAAACTATAAGGGTAATACCAATCATAAAACCAAACACAGAACCCTCAAACAGCTCTTCATTTCAATCTTGTCTCGTTCCCTGAAAATCATTTAATGAATGATCAAGGATAGGCTGGGATGGTACATTTAACACAAACGCCTATTATCAGATAAGGGAACAAGTGAAAAATTAGTCACGGATATTCGGCTATGCTGTGCAGTCATATTATCCACTCTTATAAGGCGTATGGAAACGTTATTCTTATTATCCTTGATTGTGATTTAAGAAGAATGGCACTCCCAGACAGATTCGTTGGCAACCTGATTGCTCCTCGATAATAGAACATTGATCATACTAGACGGGAACAAAACGTATGGAGAAAAAATGTCCTGAAAAGGGTTACCGCAAGGCTCAATTATGTCACCACTACTTTTTAATATATACAGCAATGACCTTCATGAGAATACAATGCCGAACTGTAATATGATTCAACATCGGATGATGTATGTATCTATACAAATTTTTTGTTATTGCAGGCTTGCAAAAAAGGTTTAAATGCAACTACAAAAAGAGTGGTGGCGGGGATGATGTACACAGTAAATTCATTGATTCTACTTTCATGAAGGTCAAGAATGGAGGTTACAGTCATCACCATAACTTCATTCCACCAGGCACTAAAAATCAGCATTATAATCAGTAGGTTCCTACCCTCATTTTCAATAGAACTTCATGAACTAAAATCATGATTCCACACCATTGATGGTATTTGCTGAGATGATGAATTCTGAAAATATACCTAATCGGAGAGCTATTGGAAGACTACACCCAATGTCCACAGGCAATCTGGTTAGATACACTATATACAGTTAAAGATTCAAAATGCAAAATCTCGACTAAAATCAGAAATTGAATACAAATAAAGTACGGAACGTTAATGCTTCAAATAGTTTATCTTCTTATTTACACGTCGCGGACGTCCTTAAGACTAGAGCCTTTTATCTTCCCAGTGAGGAAAACTGTTTCACATCTCTGATTTAAGATTTTTAAATGGTCAAAGTACATACCCAAGAAGAGCGAAGCTATGATAAACGTTATTCGACGACTAACAGGAAAATCTTGGTACGCAGTTGTTAAACTTACATTGATTCTATATTGTTCATTAATCCGACCGCATTTTGACTGTGGAAATATCTGTTTCGGATCTGTTTCTGAGTAAAATTAATAGATGCCAGTACCGAGTGCTCAGGGTGGGTATCGGTGCCATGATGTAAGTTTATCCTAAAACTAGTCTATATAAAAGATAAACAACTCATTGGTAAAATATCTTCTCTAGCGGAACAGCAATCGGAAAGGTGAATCTGGAAAAGAGGACGGCTTTTATCTCATCTTAACGGAGATAAAAAGAATACAGTAAACTAATTCATAGGACACATCTCCTTCCGTTATACTCCTACAGAATTTTAAACGCTGAGATGAAACTGGATACCATCCTGGTCATAAAATTTATGGAAGAAGGAAGTGGTAATGGAATCCATTGCAAAATTTTCAGGTAATCCTACATGTTTATACACTGATTGATCCAAGTCGGAAAACTCGGTAACCTGTGCCTAATGGATATTTCAAATCACAAGTAGAGACTATTTTACCTGCCGGAAGATGCGGCAGACCTTCAAGTTATCGAGAAAGCGATTCGCATTATTCAGATTGTTAAATTTCACAAGGAGCTGGCTGGTATAACGAGATCCTACAGAGAAGGGCATCATCCAGATTTGGGTTTTCCATTGTTTCCCCAATGTCAGAGTCTCCAGGGCGAATGCCGAGATGCTTTCTTCAACAGCCCATGGCCGAATTCCTCCCCGTTCCTTGTTCTCAGTCCCTTCCCGCCTCTAATGACCCCAACGTCGACGAGGTGTGAAGCCATAAGCTACAAAATAAAAATAATTTTCATCAGGGCAAAATATAATATTTCGAGAAGAAATATAAAGATGAGTTTAAAATTTCCGCTTTTTTCTGCAGGTACGATTACAAACTTTATTCAAATTAAAGATTGTGCTGTAGCATGGGTATTCTAAATTACTTTCGTTCAGAAAGAGAGAATAATTAGTAACTAAGAACAAGATTGTGTTAATTATAGCTTAAAAGTTCCGTGAAGAAGAAAAATTATATTTGGGCCATTCAAACACCGAGTCCTGTTCTGTTATCCCTGCTGTTGTGTTTGCAAGCCTGTTAAGCCTGTCAGATTACAAATTTTTGTGTACGGTTTTCCAATACGAATCGATTTAAGATATCTTCTGGTTCTGTTGTACGTTTTAGTTAATTAAAAACATGAAATCGCTTATGTTTGTCACAATTTTTTAAAAATCTTTTGTCCTATTGCTTGAGTAGAACACGAAGTTTATAAATTATTTTTCTGCTGTTGTGCGATACATACGGCCCAGCCAGATTGTAAACAGTAAACACAAAGGGGAGCAGAGAAATGTATAACGGCTAATTGTCTAGGCTTTTTTTTTTTTTTAACTTATCTGCAACAAATTTTTGACTCGACAGCGCATATGTAATAGTTATTAATGCTTGACGTCAAACTGTAATCTTCCTTTGGTAGGTTATTTGATCAAATGGATGTTTATGTGTGTTTGCAGGATAAACAGTCCGAGAAAATGGGCAGCCAGTTATACAGCCTGTCGTGGGGAGAATTCGGAACGTCGTTAACTTCTGCTGTGCAGTTGTTAAGGTGCCATGGTGATCTAGTTGATGTGACGATAGCAGCAGGTGGGAGAAGTTTTCCTGCCCATAAAGTAGTTCTCAGTGCAGCAAGCCCTTTTCTAATGGATTTGCTAAAGGTACTAATGTTAATCGTGGGAGTTTACATCACAATACACTCCATAACATGCCTCCCATGAAAACCGCTTAAATTATTAATAATAACTATTGTGCTATGCTGTAACCAGAAGTTTCAATTGTCATCCTGGCTAAGCATCCTTTCAACCTAATCATAATGTCTGCGAATATTGCCACTACAGAATAAAAGCTTCAATCACACATGTATCAATACAGTCACTGAATTGCATGTTAGCGAAATAATGAATCAACTCCTATCAAGCTACTATTTGAGTTTACATTTAACATATTTAGGAAGTGAAACATATCTGATATTTGTTGCTCTGACATTAAAAAGACATTACTTGAAAATCAGCAATAGTTTAATTCATTGGTGGTTCATAATACTGGCAGTGTTGGTGGTGTCACTGCAACCCTGAGGAAAAGAGAAAGAATTGTCAGTTTGATCTTGAATTTTGTTACACATTCCATGGCAATTTTGTTGGAGATTAATTGTGGAAGAAATATGTACCATAGAAAATGTTTCACACTAAAGTTACCAGTGCATATACCATTCACTGTTAGCCATGTAGATATGTCTATGAAATCACAGCAGTAGCAATTATGATTTGATGGCCAACATCTCATATTATAATAACACATCTGCCCTTATTGAAATTTCACTGCACATTTACTTCCTCTCATGATTTTTTGGTGCAATTTCATCACCTTCTCACCGTTTGCGAATTTTAAGTTTTTCAGTGTTTTGGGTAAACTGTTCAGCCTTTCCACTGATAGTTTATTACAGTTTCCTTGTGCCAGCTTGTAGTAATGGCAATCTTTTACTTTCAGTGTACCATTTATAACTTTTCAATCAACACCCAACCAAGCCTAAAAAATAACACGTGCCCTGTACACTCCGAGCATTCTTTTTCACCCTTATCTATTTTCCAATTACTCTAAAACCAGCATCCTTGTCATACAAGTTGCTTATTGTGTTCTGTGGTAATTTCTACAAATAAATCTTGTTGCATCCTTCACACCTCTTCCAACAACTGAATTTGATACCCAAAATGTGGGTCCGATACTACACCACCATATTCAATCAATAATCTGACTAATGTTTTGTAACTCAATCCATTCACTTCCCTTGTATATCCCACTATCAACCTCTCCACTAAATGAATAATTTTGAAACCTCTCCCCATCACCTTCCATGTGTCTGTTAGTTCAGTTTAGTATCAAATGTTGGGCCAAAGTATTTACATTTTATGTCTTCAAGCAGTTCTCCCAGCCTATAATCATAGAAAACCTTTAGTTTCTTACCTGTGTACCTAATAAGCTGACTCTTTTTAGTACTTATCTTCATACGATGTCAACCTACCCATATAGATAATCTATAATCTGTCCAGATCACCCTGTAGCTGTTCACAGTAATTTCCATTTTTAATACCATTAAGTAATATTAAGGCATTTACGAACAACTCTAAACCTTAAACACAATTATTACACAGACCTCAGTGGCCGTTGTCTGTAATAACTTTGGTGCTCTGGGTGGAGCGGTGTCAATTTATTTAAACCTAACATTTCAATCCTCTGTTGAATGCCACAGCAGGACGGCTGAAACATTAGGTTTTAAGAAATCGATGCAAAGCATCTGGAGAATCAAGATATTAAATATTATTTAAATTGGATACTTGCTGCTTACCACAAGACTGGAAAAGTGCGATAGTAGTACCGGTACATAAAGGAGGGGTGAGAAATAGAGTCGAAAATTACAGGCCAATCAGTTTGACTTCAGTGGTAGGTAAATTAATGGAAAGATTGATATGCAACCACATCAGAAATGTATGTGAGGAACGTAAGTGGTTTTCAAGTAGGCAACATGGGTTCAGGCAAGGATATTCATGCGAATCTCAGTTGGTGGGATATATGCAAGATATTTCAGATGAAATGGACAAGGGAGACCAAATTGATCGTGTAGCACTAGATCTTTCAAAGGCGTTTGACAGAGTAAGCCACAAAATGGTAGTAAGTAAGGTAAAAACTATTGGAGTGGATGAGAAAGTGATTTGCTGGGTTGAAGAATTTTTAAAAGGTAGAAAACAGAAAGTTAGGGTGGGAAATGCGGTATCAAAGGAAGTGGAAGTAAAAATGGGAGTGCCGCAGGGTAGCATATTGGCACCATTGCTATTCATTATTCTAATGAATAATTGTATTGATTGTTTACTATCTGAAATTAGATTGTTTGCAGATGACATAATGCTGTATAAAAGAATCAAAACGATAGAGGACTGTAAACAGTTGCAGGGTGATCTGGACAGGATATCTAGTTGGGTTGGTAAACATGGGATGAAGATAAATGCAAAGAAGAGTCAGCTTATTAGATACACAAATAAAAAACAAAAGGTTAATTATGAATATAAGGTGGGGAAAAAATTGCTTGCTGAAGACTTGAAATGTAAATATCTTGGCATTACATTTGATAACAAGCAAAACTGGGCAGGACACATTGGACAGGTGGTAGGAAAAGGTTTCAAAATTCTGCACTTGTTGGAGCGAGTGATGAGGGGATGCACGAGAGAAGTAAAGGAATTGGGTTACAAAACTTTGGTAAGACCATTGCTCGAATATGGTAGTGTAGTATGGGACCCACATTTTGAGTATCAAATACAGGAGTTGGAGAAGGTGCAAAGAAGGGCTGCTAGATTTGTTTCTGGAAATTATCGCAGAATGCAATCAGTGACAGATATGATAAAGGAGCTGGAATGGGATTCATTGCAAGACAGGAGGAGGATGAGGAGGGTAATGGGAGTGTACAGGGCATATACTGGCGATGAGGCATGGAAAAATATTGCAGTAGGTATGAAAAGTAGTTCATGGAAGGGAAAAGATGACCATGACCACAAGCTGGCACTCGATTTCAGGCACAAGGATGTGGGAAGATTTTCTTTTATAGGTAAGGGTGTCAGGGATTGGAATGAGTTACCAAGGGGAATGATGAATAACCTACCGAAAACGTTAAAGAATTTAAAGTTAAAATTTGTAGAGGGCAAATGTAGGTGAGTGTAGGATAGGGGGAAGTTGTGTATGTAGGGAAATTGCCACCGGAGCGTGTGCTCCATTGCAATTAAATTAAATTAAATACAATAATTCATTTTAATAATGAACAGCAATTGCCCCGGTGCAATATCTTGCTGCACTCCCATTTTCAGTGTCACCTCATTTGTTACTCCAATTCTTTGCTTTCTTTTTATGTGGAAAGGTAACTTATATCTGGTCCATGTCAAATGAGAAAAACGCAATATTTCAGGCCATGCCCCTTTTTTTCCCAGGAAAATGGAAACATGTGGCAGCTCACACTTCGTAAATCCTGCGGTCAAACAGTGCACTTTCATTAGATTTAGACCATTGGACCTTTCTTATGCAATAAGGCAGGGTGAGGTAGTAATGGTGGAATAATGGCTTTAAGCATGGTTTTTCATGGGTTTTGTATTTATGGGGTCTTTCAGGTGTTGGGAACAGTTCGTTAGATAATATTTTGTTAGATTACACTAAAAATAAGAATTCTATATTTGAACCTACACCATCTGATTTCGTTTTTCAAAATTTGGGTGAAAGACATAAAGCTATAGTTTTTGAAGAATATTATTATGAAAGATGAGAGAAAGTATGATATGGAACTTAAAAGATCGTTTGAGGGTGCACCATTCCCCACTAATGTTAAGGTTTCTAGCTCAAAATCAATTTCATGGAAAGGTCTGATTATACTTATATGAAATTATAACAATATAACTGATAATGCTTATGATAGACATTTGTTATGTGTGTATGCTGATCGTAAATTTTGGTGTCGCCTATTAAGGT
>JARYHS010009186.1:230399556-230666612 GCA_031002005.1 Vandiemenella viatica
AGGTTTGGGAGAGGACTATACTAGTGTTTTCAGACCGAAATGCAACCTCTCCTTCACGTGGTGCACCCTGTTTGCATGGAAGAGGCTCTGGCGACTGAAAGATTCCCGGTATAAGGATCACGAACTGCTTGCCAACGGCCTCTGAAAAGAGGGTGGAAGAGCGGGGAGCGGTTCAGGGCACCCTCTTGCCCTTGGGGTTGGAAACGGCCCATAAAGGCAGATGAATCAGAAATGATCAATGGCATGGGGATGCAGAAGGCAGCGGGAAACCACTGCATTAAAGACCCAAAGGGTATCCCGAGGACATGTAACCCTCTCAAATTACATATATCATGATGGCTTCTTCCTGGGTAAAATATTCCGGAGGTAAAATAGTCCCCCAATCGGATCTCCGGGTGGGGACTGCTCAGGGAGGAGTCATCAGAATGGATAGAAACATTCTACGAGTCGGAGCATGGAATGTTAGAAGTCTGAATAGGGCAGGAAGGTTAGAAAACTTAAAAAGGGAGATGGAACAACTTAAGTTAGATGTTGTTGGGATTAGTGAGATTAAATGGAAGGACGCACAAGATTTCTGGTCTGGGGAACACAGGATAATTAGCACACAAGCTGTCAACGGAGTCACTGGTGTAGGGTTTGTAATGAACAAGAAAGTAGGGAAACCGGTGAGGTATTATGAACAGTTTAGTGACAGGATTAATTTGATGAGGTTAGAAACGAAGCCAGTTCCAACCACATTAGTACAAGTATGCCTACGTCACAGGAAGATGACGAAGAAATAGAAAAAATATACGCTGAAATCGAAGAATTAATCCAATATGTGAAAGGGGAGGAAAATTGAATAATCATGGGTGATTGGAATGCAATAGTGGGAGAAGGAAAAGAGGGGAATACTGTAGGAAGTTTTGGTCTAGGAGAAAGACATGAGCGAGGAAGCAGGTTGCTAGAATTTTGTGAAAGATATAAGCTAGTAGTGGCGAACACACTGTTTAAGAACCATGCAAGAAGAATATACACCTGGAAACGTCCTGGGGATACAGGCAGATATCAGCTAGATTATATCATGGTCAAACAGAGATTCAGGAATCAAGTGCTGGACTGTAAAGCGTACCCAGGAGCAGACATAGACTTGGACCATAATGTGATAATAATGAAGTGCAGGCTGAAATTCAAGCGAATAAGGAAGCAGTATAAGCAGAACATACTGGATGTGAATAAACTGAAACAATCTAACACAAGAGAAATATTTGCAGAAATGGTAGACTTAGGTCTAAGAATTAACTGTGAAAGGAGCTCAATGGAGGATGAATGGAATGCATTAAAGACCGAAATAATGAAAGCGGGCATAGAAACATTAGGCTTTAGGGAACAAGCTGCCTGAGAACCTTGGATCACAGAAGAAATTTTGCAGCTGATGGATCAGAGAAGAAGGTACAAACATGCTCAGGATGAAGCAGGAAGAGAGTAGTACAGGCAATTTAGAAATCAAATAAATAGGAAATGCAAAATAGCAAAAGAAAAATGGCTACAAGAAAAGTGTGAAGAAGTAGAAAAGGAAATGGTCGTAGGAAAAGTAGATGTTGCATATAGAAAGATCAAACTGAATTTTGGAGAAATGAAGAAAAGAGGTATGAACATTAAAGCTGCCGATGGGAAACCTCTTTTAAGCTCAGAAGATAGAGCTAACCGATGGAAGGAATACATTGAGAAACTGTATGATGGGGACGACTTGAACAATAGTGTATTGGAAAAAGAAGGCGATGTCGACATTGATGACTTAGGAGATCCTGTTTTGAGGACAAAATTTAATAAAGCTCTGAATGAATTGAAAGCAAATAAGGCAGTTGGAATTGATGAGATCCCTGCAGAACTTCTTAAATCCCTAGGAGAGGAAGGAATCAAAAGATTATTCAAGCTGATATCAAAAAGTTATGAAACAGGAGAAATTCCAACTGATATTAATAAAAATATCTTCTTCACACTTCCAAAGAAAGCACAAGCCGACAAATGTGAGAATTATCACACCATTAGTCTAACATCACATGCTTCAAAATTACTGACCAGAATAATATACAGAAGGATGGAAAGGGTAGTAGAAGAGATAGTAGGTGAAGATCAGTTTTGGTTTAGGAAAAATCGTGGTACAAGGGAAGCAATTCTGTGTTTAAGATTAATACTCGAAAGGCGGATCAAGAAAAACAAAGATACTTTTATGTCGTTTGTTAATTTAGAAAAAGCTTTTGATAATGTTAGGTGGGTCAAGATGTTCAAAATTTTAAAGAAGTCGGTCTAAAGTATCGAGATAGAAGAATACTCTATAAACTATATAAGAATCAAGTGGCTGTAATAAAAGTAGAGAATCACGAAAGACATGTATCAGTTAAAAAGGGTGTGAGACAAGGTTGTAGTCTATCCACGTTAATATTCAACTTGTATGTAGAAGAAGCAATGAAGAAAGTCAAAGAAAAATTTCCATGTGGCATAAGTTTTCAGGGGGAAAAAATCGGTATGCTACAATTTGCTGTTGACATTGTCTTGTTAGCAGAGAGGGCTGAGGATATTGTGAAGTTATTGAATGGCATGAACAAAATACTGAAGGAAGATTTTGGACTGAATATAAATCAAAGTAAGACAAAAGTGATGAAATGTAGCAGATATGATACCAATACTAGCAGATTAAATATAAAAATAGGATCGGATGCAATAGGAGAAGTGAGTGAGTTCTTTTACTGGAGGAAGCAAAATTACAACCGATTGCCAAAGCAGGAATGATGTTAAAAGCAGAATAGCACTAGCAAAAAGAGCCTTCATGAAAAAGAGAAACCTTTTTGTTTCAAATATTGATCTAGGAATTAGAAAGAACTTCTTAAAACTCTTTGTGTGGAGCACAGCACTTTACGGTAGCGAAACATGGACTTTAGGAATACCGGAAAGAAAGAAACTTGAAGCATTTGAAATGTGGTGCTACAGAAGAATGCTGAAAATTAGGTGGACAGACAAAGTAAGAAATGAACGAGTTTTGGAAATGATGGGTGAGAAAAGAAGTTTATGGAAGAAGCTTACAGGAAGAAGAGACAGGCTTGTAGGTCATATTTTGAGACATGCTGTATTGGTTAATTTGTTAGTGGAGGGAACAGTTGAAGGTAAGAACTGTAGAGGAAGACAGAGATTAGAACATATGAAGCAGATAATTGAGGACGTGGGTTGTAAGGGGTATGTAGAAATGGAGAGGTTAGCACAGGATAGGAAGGGATGGAGGATTGCAACAAACCAGTCTAAAGACTGACGACAGCAAAAAAAAAAAAAGCCTAGGTGTGACAAGGTTAAGTCAGTTCTGATTTCCAGTGTTGGTGATTTTTAGTAGTTTTTTTACTTCTTTTGGTAGTGTAATGTAAAAATTATAAAGTAGCTAACATAACATCTAAAACAAAATAATTTTTAATTATAATATAGGACTGTATCAAACTCACAAAACTATTCTCTGTTATAGTTTGTATCCAAACAAATCTAAGATCTGAACCACACTTCAGATTTTTTGGATTATGACAATCTATTGTTCATGCTACTGTGTAACAGAAAAATACCTATATAAGAGTGTAGACTTTCTTATCATTGTATGTAGATGAAATTTTGAGAGTACATATGTACAACAAGACATTTTGGTGGTCATATTCTCTGCCTCCGTTGTCAAGTGACTGCTGTCTGTAATGGTTTGCTTATATAACGCATAGAACCGTTAAATACTGGCATGGTTGTTGGCTTTAAGTGTTGGCATTGATTGTTGATGAGGCAGATAGAGAGAGTATTCTGATGTAATCTCATTTTCTCCAGGCTTCACTTAATTGAAATCCAGCATCTCTGTTTACTAAATTACCCAATAAACGGGGTAACAGCTTCCGAAAAAATGCCGTTTCCAGTAACCTCACGTGCGTGCGAGAATTTCTGTAGCTTTAAAATCAAAGCCCTGTCCCATGCCGATGCCATGCTCGGCAACTACTGACTTGTCAGTTTGACCCCGGCAGTCATTGCGTAAATGCCCAGTGTAACTTTGGCTTATGCATCATATGGTTTGCATGATGCATAAATCAATAAATTAATGGATTCACTCCCTTCAACTGAAATTCTTTTTAACATTTAGTCCCTTAATTGCAAGTTCAATATGAAGGATGATTTCAGCCCCACCTCCCAGTTCCTTCATTTGATTCACTTAAGCTGTAGCTCCATCTGCAATTGAATACAAATAGACAAACAATGCCACCCTGCTACCAAGATCAAAACAATTTCTACATACTTAGCGTAAGCTTAGTTTAAAGCCATCTTTTGCACCTATCTGATTACAGCCACCTAACTTTTTAAAATTATAAATAATCATTAGATCTGATTTCAGTTTAAACAACATGTCTGCTCATTTTGCAAGTATTGGGTGACTTTTTAAAAGTTTCGGATTATTTTAGTTCCTCAAATACTCTTTATAACACTACATTGGCTTTCATGACACCTTTCCCTTAATCCAAACAGTATGTTCATTGAATCATTAAAATTTTTTGGGGTAATGTTAACAATTCCAGTCACTATTTCTTCTCCTTGCCACATTATTCCACATCCCATTAATTTTTGTTAGCAGAAAAACTGTTTTGCATGCCATAAATTAAAATATGCCAACATATCTGCATATTGATAGATCTGGTATGAAGCAGCTTTTTACTAATGGAATATGTGAATAACTGATGTGAGTGGAGACTTTCCCGGCATACTGATGCAATAAAATCCTCTCGGATGTCCCGCTGGATGGTGTCGTAGAAACACTACATTTCGACAGATAGCTCTGTTGTCTTCAACAGGTATCTTCTAGTTGTCGCAAGCTGACTGTCACCACCTCAACTGGCTTAGCCACCTATTGAGCTACCTTTATTTCTTCAACAGTGACACACAAAATCTTGGGCTCACTACGATGCCTGTTCCCCTGCCGCCCGGATGTGCTGGGGGAGCGCAAAGCTGGAAGGCCCACTTGCTCTGGCTCGTCGAGAGCGCCAGCTTAATACGCGGCCCGCTGCAGCTAATAACTGGCGCCATTTGCACCTTTCCGCCCGGATGCGTTGACGGTCTGTGATGCTGGTGGGTCCGCACTGATTGGCCGCAAGCACTGGCTTAATCCGCGGTCCGCTGCGGTGCCTGACTGGTGTCACTTGCGCCCTCTACACCCTGTTGGGCAGATCTGCTTCACTCTCATTGGAGATCGCTAATGATTGGTCTCCAGGCTTCGCTCAGATAGAGCCCACCATCCCTATTTATGTTGTCGTCATTTAGCCGGATCTCCAATGCCTCGTTTATGACCGAGTCCCAGAAGGAAGAGGCTCTAGCCAGCACTACTGTCTTGTTGAACTCTAGCCTGTGTTCTTTGTCAAAAGGCATGAATATTAATCTGGCGATCTCGACCAACCAGAACGAGTGGGCCTTCCAGGATTGCGCTCTACCAGCACATCGGGGCGGCAGGGGAGCGGGTGTCGTAGTGAGCCCAAGATTTTGTGCGCCATTGCTGAAGGTATAAAGGAAGCTCAATGGGTGGCTAAGCCAGTCGAGTTCGTGACAGTCAGCTTGCGTCAGCTGGAAGATACCTGATGGAGACAGCAGAGCTAGCTGCCAAAACGTCGTGTTTCTACAACACCATCCGGTGGGACACCCGAGAGGATTTTATTGTATTATGTGAAAAACTGCTTCTGGAAACTGGAGGACCACTTACCCCACTTCTCCTTGAAGTCATGGCAACAATGGGACTCCATGTATTTGAATGTGGATTATACCGCTCGGCGCTGGACAGCTCCATGCAGTCATCTCTGCCCCCGACAGCGTATATTAGGTTGTTGAACACGGCACAACCCAAGTGCTTGCGTCGTGTCGACATGGGGGACACAGGCGACCACTTGTTCTGCCTAGGGTCGTAGCGTTCCACTAAGCACAAAATTACATAAAATTATACCCACCCATTAAAAAAAACGTAAACATAGATTCTGAGGTGGAACTACAGAACAATAATGATACGATTTTTTTTTTTTTAAAATTACCTCAAACAGTTAATTAGATCTGTGTTCCTTGCATTAAATGTTTACAATCTGTAACAAAGCAGTGCAATTTAGGAACCTTTTAAATTGGGATATTTGACTTTGGTTATCTTGTCAGGTAAATGGGTCCTCTAAGCACATTACTTTTTAATGTACCAGGTGTGTAAATATGAAACCGGATTTGCCAATAGATGGCTCTAGCTATCAATGCAGTTACCATCAGATTGTAGCATTGTCACCATTTTCTTTTTTTGACAGCCATTTTCAACCCACAACAATACAAGTTTCATATAACAGTGTGGTTTTCAATAATGTTGAACATTTTGAGTTTTGACCCTCCAAACTACAATTTGTGGACATCATCGATTTTCTGTAACCATTTAAATAAAACTGCTGCAGAATGGCGTCAAATGCTTGTCGAAGCTTACGGTGAGCATCCTCTCGGTAATCACAGTGTTTTGAGTGGTTTAAAAAATTCAAAAGTGGTGATTTTGACGTGAGAAACAAAGACAGTGGAAGACCTCCAAAAAAGTTTGAGGACAGCAAGTTTCAAGCATTGTTGGATGGGGATGGTGCCTAAATGTAAGAACAACTCACAGACCAATTAAATGTAACAAGGAAAACTGTCTCCACACGTTTAAAAGCGATGGGAAAGATCCAGAAGATGGGAAAATGTGTTCCACATGAACTGACTGACAGACAGCAAGAAAGGATATATTTCGAGAACCCTAAGCGTAAAAGATCATGGGTAGCCCCAGCTGAACCGTCAACATCAATGTCAAGGCCAAATCGCTGTGGAAGGAAGACAATGCTCTGTGTTTGGTAAGATCAAAATTGTGTGATCTATTACGAGCTACTTAAAACCTGGTGAAACTGTTAATTCTGAACTTTATCTACAGCAAATGGTCAATTTGAATCAAGCATTGCAGGAAAAACGACCAGAATACCAGAAAAGGTAACCCAAAGTGATTTTGATTCACGACAACGCACCATCACATACAGCAAAACTGTACGAAAATGGCTCAATGACTGGTTTGCGTCAAACGATAAAAAAAAAAAACTGGCATGGCATTCATAAATTTCCATAGAGATGGGAAAAATGTATATCTAGCAATGGGCAATGCTTGAAATAAGGTACTTAGTACCATTTTCATACAATAAAGGTGTATTTTTTATGAAAAAATTTCGGTTTCATGATTACGCACCTGGTAGACCGTGATGAAAAACGTTCAACAAACCTGAAAGGTATGGGAAAGGTACAATTCCTTCTGGTAATATTTCAGAGTAGTCCTATACTGATTTTTTTATCGCTGGTTTTAGAGTGAACAATTCAAGAGACAAAGTACTTTCCTTATTGGGAAAATTTATTAGATAAATTCCATGTACTCCATCCAGGAACACAGCTTCCCCATTAAAAACACATTTCAATATTCAACAAAGAAGAAGTTTGCCACAAAAGGAACAAAATATTCTTCTGAAGTTCACACCTCTTTGGTTGCAGTCCAGAATATTTAAACAGCATCCCTCACCTGTATTAAGGGGACACTGTCCATCTGATCCTCCTATGGCATACAGAAAACCACCAAGGACAGCAACAGCAACACCAAGTCGACGAGTTGTCATAGGCGCCACCTTGCTCCATTTATTTTCTTTTGGATCATATCTGTTGAAAAAACAAGCATCATCATCATCATCAATATGGAGACAAGAAAAAATTCTTAGAGGGTCGCAGATGGATCAGAGAAATAAGAGAAGACTTGAAGGAAAATGACACCATAAGTACAAGAAAATTAAGCATATAAACCTCTGCTCCACATTCATACGATAGACACGAATCTTTTCATCACAAGAAAGGACATCAAAGGAGATCTAAGCACAGAAGTACTGGCAGGACTGCAAGACTAGAACATTTCCTTCAAAGAGATTTAATAATGAATTAACTAAAATTGATTCTATGTGCTCAAAAAAGAATAACAAAAGTAAAGGATACAGATGATAAAAACTAACGTGGCTTAACTGTGACAGCAAAGAATCAGCTGTGATGAGATCATTTCATGAAGACACTGTAATAGGACGAGCAGCAAGTTTGGTAGTGTGGCAATGCAAAGCCATTAAATTTTTAAAGTCTACAGCTGAATAAACAATAAGTAAACAGGTTTAGATGTGATCACTTTTCTTCCTTTTGTCCACAAAGCTGGCAGCATACCAGGAAGCTACAATGCAAAACTGATTATGACACTAAAAATAAAAACTTATATTACATTGTTGGCTGGAAGAACCAGTTCGGTTGCTCAGCTGCCCGGGTGACCACTTTGATATACTGCACATTCTGCCTGTGTCATGGCTGTACCTAAAACTCAAACAGAATGCAAACCACAGAGCATACTCACATTAATGAAGGTAAGCCTGTAACAATTCCTGGCCTCTCAAGTATTTGTACTCAAGACCCCAAAGGTAACAAAGCATCTACCAGCATGAGCTCACACATCAATGAATTTACAGATGACTATACCAGCATGAAGAATCCTGTAGATAACATTAATAAAGCCAATGGATATATGGGCATCAGAATCACGAAGAGTAGAATTGATAAAGTAATTTTGAAAATTGATTCTAAATTTGCTGATTCAGAAATTAAATTATTTGATTCACAAGGAGATCATCAGACATGTTAAGAGCGGATTACAATCCCCTTCATATGTGTCTGTGGCACTCATTTCTTCAAATGCACCATATTTTTTTTTTTTTTTTTTTTTTTTTTTTTTTTTTTTTTTTTTTACATATTCGCATGTAAATATACCAAAGTCTATTGTTTTAAGTGCCTGTGTGGTCTAGACAGTATGGTATATACTTCATAGCTTTTGAACTCTGGTTCAAATCCCCACAGTATTAAATATTTTTTTTTATTTTTTTTTATTCAGATGTTATTTAGCATAATTATTTTAATTTGATTTCAACTTCCATTTATATACTTTTATTGCATGAAATAATATTTAAAACAAATAACACTACAAGTGGGTGCTTGAACTTCCGCGGTCATTGTCGACGTTATCTTGGTTGTGCAGGTGGAACCGTGTCAATTTATTGAAACCTAACATTTCAGCCGTCGTTCTGTGCCTTTCTTCAGAGGACTGCCATGGCTGTAATCACTGCAACTTTTATATATATATCCCGAAGAGCACACTAACCATTTGGAGTGATGTCACTGAATCTCCCGCTGCCAGTCTGATAGTGGCTTGCCTTCCACATTTTCCTAAGCAAGCATAACCATATTTGGCATCTTTAAAATATCTTTTGAGTTTACTCAGCCTTTCCTTGACTCTCCATCCAGTCTCACCGATACACACCTGGCCACAGCTACAGGGTGTTTGGTATATGCCAGTTGTCTGCAATTTCTGCCTCCTGTCCTTAATCTTTGAGCAAATCAAAAAATTTCCTAGGAGCTCTGTGTACTGGATGGATATCTTTCTTTTTTATCCATTACCCTTGGACATAAGGTAACACTGCCATGGGTCCATCTGTCTTCTGGCTTCTTCTGAGAGTGCCGGAGTACAGCGTAGTGCTCGAGGTTCCAGCCTTGCGATGGCATTATTGATAACGTCAAGGATGTAGCCATTGACCAGAAACGTCTATTTCAAAATTTCTCTTTCAGCGACTGTGCTTGCTTCGTCACTAACTATGGAAGCA
This sequence comes from Vandiemenella viatica, assembly GCA_031002005.1. Taxonomy (NCBI): domain Eukaryota; kingdom Metazoa; phylum Arthropoda; class Insecta; order Orthoptera; family Morabidae; genus Vandiemenella; species Vandiemenella viatica. Next base: position 230,409,303 of record JARYHS010009186.1, read on the forward strand.
CAGGTGGTTAAAGTTTTAAGAAATCTGCGTTTCACTGCCGGATGGTGGTGAGAGGCTGTATGCAAATAGTAATTCGTGTGTATTGGCTTACAATATACTCCGTGGCCCAGAAGGCCATCTACCTTCCACTTCAGGATCACATCTATAAGAGGAAGTTGTTTGTTTAACTCAACTGCCATGGTGAACTTCATTTTATTGTGGAAACTATTTAAATGTTAGGAAATTGCCTGGACTGATTCTCGTCCATGATACATATTCAGTGTATTCATCTCAGACTCTCGTACCTTCAGAAGCAAATTTTCTCACTCACTTATGCTTGAAATCAACCGCTATCTGATGTTCATCTCATTCCTTGCAAGTGTTTTTTATTTTTTTATTTATTGCAATTTTACCAATATTCACTCACACCTCAACAGCAATGTGAGTGCAGCTTTTTTATCATTTTGACATTACTAAATATTCTGGAAACATATGGATAATGGATGGGGTTTAAAAATAAGATAGAATAGGGAAAACTAATCCACCATTTACCACAGATGAAGGCAGAAAAAGCGAGATGAAAATGTAAAAAAAAAAAAAACAAAACAAATTGCACAATATTTTGGTAAGACACCTTAGACATGTAAGAGATGAGACATATGGCAGGGAGAAAGATGTGATCACATTCTGACCTGCCAAATGAATGAAACAAAGGTGGAAAACATGGGGGGTGGGGGGAGAAGGTGGAACAGTGATAAAAGTGGAACAAAATAATCTCTGCAACGAGTAGTTAAAAAAAATTAAAAAGTATAATTTTATTTTGATCGGATATATGAGTAAATAAATAAATTTAGAAATATATATAAAATAAACGAAAAATATACGCACATATAATATAACTGACTATAAAATTGAAAGATAGTAAGTGACAGGTGTGAGTCAAGGATATGTTAATTGGCAAGTTCCCATCAACGGAGTTCTGAAGGGGTGGTAGTGTTAGGAAAAACTAACAGCTTTTAACAATACAACAGTATCGTCGGAATATCGATATTGATAAACGCGAGAAGAGCATCACAGGAAAAGATGGCACCAGTCTGTTACTAGTTGTTGAAAAGCATGAACGCGTAACACCTGCTTTTAACGAAAGAACAGTGCGATTGTGGTACGGTTATGCTGAAGGAAAGATACATAGCTTCCGCCCAGTATCTGAAGTATTCCAGAACATCGGTGTCGTGACTGTGAACTTGGTAAAGACAGTGCTATCAGTGCGCGTGAAATGGCGGATAACGTTACGATGGGTATACGATGGCCTGAACATTTTCCTAATATACGAACTGTGCAATCTTCGGAATACGGTCAAATTAGGATATCAATCACTGGTGTTTTACCTTGGCAAGCTGTATCAGTTTTCATTTTATTAAAAGTGTATACTGTGTTCATCTCAACATGTTGTTGTTTCTTCATGTTGGTAAGCCAACAACCTATCCCATAATCAGCCAAATTGGTCAGTAGAACATACAGAATTGTAGCTACGACTGATATTTTATGGCCCGTGAACAGTGACTGACGAACTACAAATGCATTTACTGTTAGTATTACAGCGAGGACAGACTGTAAAACAAACCACCAATCAGCTCAATGTTTATTTACCAATTTAAATGGTTACATGGCTTTACCGTGACAGGACAGTGTGATTAAACCATGGTAGGAGTTGACATTAATTAGTCACTGCTGGTGGGAAAACACACTAACAATTAGGAAGTGGATGGTCAACAATCAATGATAGAACTGTGTGCCATAGTAGCAACGACCAAAGCAGTTCATGTGCGAAGAAGAGGCACTGCACAACAGCAGAGGCGACTTCGAGCAATCGACCACTGGACTTCGAGGTATGGTGAGACGCAATAATGAGAAGCAGATCGAGCGGAGTGACTTGAACATGAAAGGGAAATGCAAGATTTTATTTTATTTTTTGTAAGAGACACAAACTGACATAAGCAATTTGCAATTTTAAATTTTTTCTGTATGATAACCTGCTTAATTTTTTCTAATCGTCTTTTAAACTTGGAATAAAATTACTGAGAGCATGAATCAGAAGTGTTTTCTTTGTACGAATTATTTCAAATAATATCAAAGGAATCATTGTCAGTTTGAGTTGTAAATTCTGTTCTATAATTCATGCTAATGGCTAATCAGTCATACGCCAGTTAGAGTTAAGAGATTCTTCTCCAAATATTTCTTGTCGATTTCAGCAACTGAAGTTCCTGTTATGTTTTTTAAGCAAAAGTGTATAACTTGTTTGCCCAAGAATACAATTGATTTGGTATTAGTGTTTGGTCTTTGTGATATATAAAATACTTGATTGCGTTACAATCTTGCTGGTGCAGCTGTTGCAGTTTCTCCATACTGAGAGGTTTTTTAAATTGTTAGTGTCACATACTCTGGAGAGGGTGTAAACATGGAAGAGGTCGCAGTACTGAGGGATACGCCCTTGGGAGATCTCCAAAGCGTCGCCACTGACCTATCGAGGTACCCTTTGCTTGCATATTTAGAGATTTGGCGTCAAAAGGTGGACAGTATGATAGACCATTGGTGTCAAAAGATGTGAAGTAATTTTTGAAGTTAGAATCTATGGACAGTAGTTTTCAAAATAAGTTAGAGTCTATGAAGTCAGATATGGATAGTAGGTTTCAAAAGAAGTTAGCGTCTATGAAGTCAGACATGGACAGTATTCTTTGAGATAAGTTAGCACCTATGGAAAGTAGTTGTCATGACCGTGGTGAGAGGGATAAAAACTTGTTTAGAGAATGATGGTCATCAGCTGAAAGAGATTAGGGTCAATTTGAAGCAGTTTAGGGAAGGTATTTTGAGTCAGACAAGTTGGCTAAAAGCAACAGATAAGTCTTGCCAAGAAACTGTGTATAAAGAGACAAAAATTGTGACTGAAGAAGATGAGGTACTGGGAGTGACAATTTGTGATGTGGGTGGAGCATTATGAGAAATAACTGCAGAGAAATCTGAAACCTTGCCGAAGACAAACCAAGAAACAGAACAGATAGTAATGAGCGAAGAATCTGACCAATTACTGAAAGAAGAAAAGCACTGAGAGATTTATGGAAGAGGAGAAGGTATGCAGAACAGCTTTTGCAATGAAAAGGAAGATGAATACCTAGTAGAAAATTGTGATGTTGTGGATGATAAGAGCAGAGGTACTGATGTAAAAATATCATGGTATCAAAAGTATAGACGATGTGATGCAGGTGAAGGAAGTAACCAATCTCAGGAAGAAAAGAAAGATTTTACATATCTTCCATCATGGGCATGATATAAACAAAATGACGAGAGAGAGAGAAAAAGAGAAGTCGATCTTTGTTATCCGCAGATGAAAGAAGTAATATTTGCAGAAAGGAGGTAAGATGGAAGAAGCGGAAGCTGCATTTGTATGATGAAGCAAAGAATGTGAATTGGAAGAAGGGAGGAAGAAAAGAAGAAAGTTGGAAGAAGCGAAAGAGGAAGCAGATGGTGCATTTCCATGACAAAGCAAAGAATGTGAATAGGAAGAAAGAAGAAAACATGTTCAGTGAAGGGGGTCAGGCACAGTCTTCAGATGCCTCACTATGTATTGTTGAAACACCCATGCATACCCTTCCTTTGTATTTCGTTAGGCTTAGATCATCATGTTTGTTTTGTCTTTCCAACAAGAGGTAGTAAATCCAATCCATTGGTGGTAGGGTATCCTTACTTTGTCATTTCCTGAGTGTAACACAGTTGTGCGCAGATAAGCGACTTGAACCTCAGTTTATCCTACATACGGTGAAGGCTATGTGCTTATGCTAGCTTGTGTCTCATGATAGGGTGAACAGTGTTGCGATTTATATGGGAATGACAGAATGAACTTGTTAGTGTTGAAAGAACTGATGAAATATGTGGATGTGTACTCATAATATTTTATAGAACATTGAATATGGAGGGAACGAAGTGTGAGAGAAGGTAGATAAAAATAAATGTACATTAAGCGAATGTATTTTGATGTATTTTCATTTTGTGTGTTTATTTTAATGTTTATATTTGATTGTTTTGTTAGGTTGTAAATGATACGCCGGGTAAACACCAGCAATATTGTTCACTGGGTTATTGTGTTAACATAGTGTTGAAAGAAATATTTTGTCAAACACATCTTTCTCCAAAAGGTTATTCGGAGGGCTGTAACGATACAACAGTATCGTTGGAATATCAATATTGGTAAATGTGAGAAGAGCATCAGGGAAAAAAAGATGGCACCCATCTGTTGCTATTGTGTGAAAGCATGGACACGTTACGCGAGCAACCGGCTTTTAACGGAAGAATGGTGCAATTACAGTAACGGTACGTGTGTTGGTGATTATGCTGGAGCAAAGCTAAGTAGCTTTTGCTCAGTATCTGAAGTATTCCAGAACGTTGGTGTCGTAACTGTGAACTTGGTAAAAATGGTGCTATCAGCGCGTGTGAAATGGCAGACAGCATTATGATGGGTGTATGTTGGCTTAAACATTTTCCTAATATATGAACTGTGCAATCTTCGGAATACGGTTAAATTAGGTTATTAATCACTGGTGGTTACCTAGGTGAGCTGTAACAGTTTTCATATTATTAAAAGTGTATACTGTGTTTATCTCAACATCATGTTGTTCCTTCGTGTTGGTAAGCCAGCAACCTATCCCGTAATCAGCTGAGTTGGTTGGCAGAACTAGCAACGACTGATGTATTCATATTTCATGGTCTGTTAACAGTGACTGAAGAACTACATCTGCATTTAATGTTAGTATTACACCGAGGACAGACTGTAAAACAAATCACCAATCAGCTTCAATGTTTATTTAGGCAATTTCTAATTTAAATGGTTACAAGCTCTAACTGTGTAAAAGGTATTGAGGTTGTTAGAATCATGTGATGAATTGCCACTGGATAGTCTGGGTTGGAAGTGTAAACTTTTTGCCTGTGGCCATTCATCCTGTAGGATAGATGTTGAATGGTGAGACCGATGTAGGTAGCAGAGCAGTAGAGACAGGTGAGTTGGTAAATAAGGTGAGTGGTAGTGCACATAGCATGACTCTCCTAGAGCTCCACAGGTATCTTTCCCCTGTAACAGACCCCACTGTAAAACATGCATCAACCACCACCACTTCCTGTCACAGGAGAATCCTTTCTATAATTGGACATGCTATGTGCACTATCACTCACCTTATTTACAAACTCATCTGTCTCTACTGCACTGCTTCCTACATCGGTCTCATCACTCAATAACTATCCTAATTTTAGTGTATTGGAAATAAATAGTAAAACCCACGCAGAGAGAAAGAAGTGAATTAAGAATACAATTGGCACATACAAAACCAAAGAGTTTTGACAATATAGTACTATTGAAAGTCTAAATCAAATATACAAGTTTTTCACGCTGTTTCAACCAAGTAGAACAAGTGTACATGGTAATGTGCTTGCCTTTCCTCCTCACCCCTCCTCCCATAGTAGTAAAACATAGACATTTGTGTCTTTCAACATATCTCAAATTTCATTGAGCTTACTGCAGTGTTCTCAGCCACCAGCGCACACACAAATAAACACGCAAGAGAGTAACATAAACTTGGAAACGAGTATGGCCGACGACTGCAGTGTTAAACTCTGATGCAGTGGTCAGATTAATATTTTACATGTATTCTACCATATTATATTTTAGAAAACTAGAGAAATAATGAAACTGGTGGGTACCTCATAAAGGAGAGTTCATCTGAGATGTAGTGTGTTTTGCAGTGCCCATCTTTTTAGTACAAACGAATAATTATTTCTTGTTCCATTCCCTATCATATAATATATCACAAATTCTAAGTTAGATAATTAAACAATAAGTTTGCATATTAGTTTGGTAATTTTTGTTTAATGTCTGGACAATATGACAATCCACTTACAGATCTAAAATAGAAGTGATAGCAACATATATTCTATGAATTAAAGAATAATATAATGATATAAAAATAACAGAATAGTAGAACAGTCACTCAATTACCTACATTTATTTAAACTGCTTAACGTCTCTTAACAGCAAGGTCTTTAGAGACGGTAAAGTATGGGGGGCAAGGAATGGGAAGGAATTTGGCCATGACCTTTTGAAAGAAGCATCCTGGCACTTGCCTGGAGTGATTTGGGAAACCATGGAAAACCCAAATCTGGACGGGGATTCGAACCGGCGTCCTCCCAAGTGCAAGGCAAGAACGCTAACCGTTACACCACCATGCTCAGTTCAATTATCTACAGATCAAACGGGTGAGGTGGTACAAGAAAAACATTTTGCAAAAAAAAAAAAAAAAAAAATGGAGGCAGCTATCAAACCAAGAGAACACTTAGCCAAAACATATTTTGTAACAAAACTATAGAGGTGTCAGTATTATTCATTTCAATGGTCACAGGGATAATACAGAGGAAAAGTTAGAAGTAAATACTGAACTCAAGATATTAAAGACTTTGCAGCTTCCAATAGTACCCGCCAATGTGGGCGTGTGTACGAAAAACCACACACTGGATCAGTTTCGAGCCCTGGCTCCCACACATCAGCCTTCTTGATTACAATTTTTAGGCCATTTTCTCCCATCAGTGAGAATGCTGGGACAGTCTCAATCTCCACCTCATTAACTACACATTACACAAACAAAAAATATATTTAGTGCACACAGAACATAGTTACACAATTCGCTGATAGATAGGGACACTTCTGCTTCCTCATAAGACTATGACAGGCCTAACAAGCTGGTAGTTTGACTGATAAATATGCTTTCAACATTAGAACAAGCCTCTGGAAATGGGAAATACCAGGGCTGACCCACAAAAGTGGAACAAGACCATAAAAAAGATGATGCTTAGCTTCCAATAAATAACTGAAGCACCATACACACTCCAACAATATTTAAGTTACCTTTCTACATGATTAAGGCACTGCACACCATCCTGTCCTCCAACAGCATACAGAAATCCATCCAGCACTGCCACACCAACACTTGTACGGCAAGAAGTTGTAGGAGCCACATCACATGACCACTGGTTTGTTTGGGGGTCATATCTAGAAACAAACGTTTAAGTTTTTTTAATTGTTTTAAGAATACATGGCTAACATCACTACAAAATCAAAAAGGACTTCACCTCTCTATGCTATTGAGATATGACTGCCCATCATGACCTCCAACTGCATACAACAAATCGTTCAATACTGCTACTCCAACACCACATCTTCTCTTGCTCATTGGGGCAACCATTTTCCAGTCTGAAGACTGTGGATCAAATCTCTCAACTGATGCTATGGCGTCTCCGCTGCACCAACCTCCAACTGAAAAAATTGTAGGATAAAATACAACACAAGCTAAGAAAAGATAACAGGCGTCGACAAGAGAAGAATCAAAATCCTGAAGGTAGTGAAAAAGCAGTATTAAATGAAAGCAAAGGAACTTTCACCCGCAATGATGGTACAAGGGATGGTTACTATAGAATTAACAGTCTAACAGTGAAAATAGAAAGTTAAAAACGGAATCTGGCAGTCGTTTATTTAGCATTACTAATCATTCACATATTATTAATCTAATCTGTATGATTTTATGAAATAAAATCATTTGTGTTAATCCCTCCATTTTTCAATTGCTCACACAATTAAAAGAAACAGGGGGAAAAAATAAAGCAGGTGAAATTATGTTTTCAATAAATCCAGAAGTGACTTCAAATTGCCTGTTAGTAATGACATCTTTAGTGTAACTCAGCCATCCCATTGTTATTTTTGCTAAATGGTGGTTCCTCTTTCATCATCATAATTCTCCAGCTCCAGTCTCCTGGGTGCTGGTTACGAACACTCTCCACTTCTTCCTGTCCATGAACAGTTGATGTTCCTGAACAGTCTTCCAATCAAGCACTAAGTCTTCTAAATCCTCCTTGATTTGGTCTATTCATTTCTTTTTGTGCATTCACACACGCATCTTTTACCTTGGATGTTCATATTAAAGTAGGCCTTTGCTCTTCTTCCTCCTACATACTTTGAACATGTCCATACCTCCTCAGGCGAGAACGCTATAAGGATTTTGCCACACTGATGTTTATACCAGCCTCTGCACGGTTGATTTCATGCCTTATTTTGTGGTTCCTCTTTCCTTTTTTAAATATCATCATCATATCATTGTGAAAAACGGGATATTCATTTACTTTATTTACTACGTGAAGAAATTCAATTAACATCTCTTCAGATCTCAGAATCAGAATTATGCCCAAATACTTTGTTGTTACAGAAATGGGGGAGGGAACATGGAAATGTTGCCTTGACCCGAAAACAAATCTAGCTATTTAATTGCTTGCAATTTTGGTAGTGTAAATAGACCTTTGGTAATTAAATTTCTAAGATTTTTGTTTGAGAAGGATACAATTTATTTACTAGACGATTGTGATGAAAATGGCCTGCATGTCTTGCGGTATTTACAGTCAAGAATATTATTTTAACTTTTAACTAAATTAAATTGCAATGGAGCACACGCTCCGATGGCAATTTCCCTAAGCACCCATCTTCCCCCATTCCTGCACCCACCTACATTTGTCCTCTACAAATTTTAACTTTAAATTCTTTCAACTTTTTCAGTAAATTAGTCATCATTTACCTTGGTAACTTATTCCAATCCCCAATACCCTTACCTAAAAAAGAGAATTTTCCCACACCCTTGTGCCTGAAATCGAGTGACAGCTTGTGGTCATGGTCATCTTTTCCCTTCCATGCAATACTTTTCATACCATCACCAGTATAAGAGAATCTTTAGGTTTATATATACACCAGAATTTGAACAAAAATATTCTTATATAGATTTGGAAACATTAGATGGAGGAGATATGTTACACACATTAAAGTTGATATATATGCAGCCTAAGTCAATGTCAACTCAGTAGCATTTTAACTCAGTTACAACAAGCTTTGAAATATACCATTAGCACAATCTTCTGAACTAATTTTAAAACTTCAGGTAAGTTTATCATTTAAGCAGAGACGCACAACAAACATAAAGATACACAACTGTGTAATTTTTGTAATTTTAAAAAAGTCACCAATCTGCTACATTTATTTTGTAAGAATAAAATAAAATTTAACATAAAAATAATGTGTTTAAGGCAGAAAAGTTGTAATCCCCCCTCCCCCCCCCAATTTAAATAATGTGTCAGTTTTATGAGTATTAAAGAGTTAAAATTAACTACAAGATGTACACATGATTCAAATGAATCATTACAAGAGCAGCACAACTGGGAGGAAACAAATAAGAATAGGGAATTATTTGGGGATGGGGCATGGAGTAAATGGTCACTACCATTCAAACAACCTGCTAACAACCAAAATGTGTGTTATAAAATAAGGAATATCCTAGGATTTTCCTTTACTATACACAAAAACTACAACATATAAACAATTTGCTGAGAAGCATCTTTTGTTTCTTTGGAGTCAAATATCAGTCTACATACTCGTGAAGTAAAGAAAGAAGCAAACACTCATCATTAAAAAAACATTAAATTGTAGGTAGACCGTCACACTTAATAATGTCTTGTTAAATACAAGATACGAATAAAACATTAAAAAGTTTACTGTGTGATACAACATTTACTTTCCATTTGTATAGTCACAGAAGGAAAAAAAGTAAAGATACTCCTTGAGCAACATACCCCCAAAATACAATAAAAACTGTCAAGTGTACAAGTTCTCCTAACCACGTCCTCTGAAGTATGGTGAAATCTCTTTCACATTTAGACAGCAAGATTTTTTAATCCAGGAATCTTTTTAATGCAAGTTTCATCCAGATTTTCAAGAGCTAGGAAAATTTATCAAACACAAAAATTACAAACTGAAAATTTTATTTTGCACAAAAAAAAAGAGCTCTCATTTACCAACTCACTACTCCAATTTAAAATAAATAGTGTGAACCAAAATCTGAAAAGGATTCAAAGGTGATACCAGAAAATTTATTATATATAATTCATATATAACTAGACTATGTGTTGTCAATGTTACATTTAAATGATCAAATATTTCATTATTTCTTTTCCGCATTTGATATCACAATTAGTGATATTTCCTATCCTACAATAGAGAATAACAATGAAAAAATCTAATTTCACAGCCCAACAATCAAAACTAATATCACTAACTAACCAAACATTACTGATACAAACTGCCAGCAGAGCAATCAATAATTACAATTTCCAGTTTTCACTAATTAGTGAAAATTAAGTAAATTTAATTTCTTCTCACAGTCGAAATGTTTACCACGGTAACATCTAACAAAACCCAATTTGTATTGATTCATGCCTATGTTCAAGAGTGTTCTGGAGCACACTGGGCTGCTGTACTACCTGGATAATTGAACCTGAAACAATGTTGCTGCTCAGTCAGTCAACTTTAACTTGCCGACTTGTATTGGATAGAAGAACTGCTTGTATATTTTGTAAACCTCACAAATAGCTATTTTGAATGTTTCTATGTTGACTATGACTGTGTTCATCACTGTATAATGTGCTGTTCAAACATGTATCACATTTTTCGGGTGTTACAGCAGCTCTAGTTATATAAACAAGCGTTTTATTTTAATAAAGTATACAAGCATGCCTTTTATTTTTATAAAATATGTATGTATTGTTTTTGGAAATTAAATGTAACGTACAAGATTAAATACTTCTTCTGCCACATCATTAACACTCTAAGAGAAGAAAAAAGAAGTTGGCTTCACAAAATAAAAGAATGAAACAAAACAAATTAAAAACAACAAAATACACCAAAAGTATTTTTGTCAATTTACAAATCTAGTTGCAAATTAATTATTGTAAGAAGCCTCTCCATTAATGGTTAACATTAAACCATAAGAATGGTACCTGCAAAGAGAACTTCACCCCGTCTGGTTGGTTTTCTTGGCCTTGTTCTGGGACCCTGCATGAGTGGTCTTTCTTGAGGAAGGAGTAAATAATTTTTGGCTTCATCAACTAGGTCTCGGCAGGCTTCATCACTTCTTACTAGAAGATCAGAGCCAACAGTACCTACTAGAAACTTTGGGCTTAGCAGGGGTAAACGTACATGCTGCAACACCTGTAGGTGGGGAAAAAGCACATTTCAAAAATTTAATAAAAATCAGGAGATAGTAGATCAAGAAAGGGAAATAAATTATTGTAATTGGTGATAGCATTTGAATAAAAAAATACTCGCACAATTACCTGTGCTAAATGCTGTCTCCTCTCAGATACATTGTACTTCACCCAAGACATTACTGCACTGAAAACCTGTTCCTCGGATCGTACATTCAATTCATCACTTGAAATTATATCTACAAGCTGACTTACTGGGAGTAGTAAAAACTCTTCACTTTCCATAACCTGGTGAAATGATTTTGAATAAAAAACAAAAATATGCCTAGTAAAAACAGAACGACGTCTAGATCAGTAATTTTATCATGATGATACCTCTTGAAAGTTGTGCTGAGTGAATTTGTCTGCTATCCTGAGCAATTCTCTACAAGAATGTGTATCTGCAAATGCCCGGATACCCAAGCAATTAGATGGGTCCAACTGTCGTTTGAGGAACTCGCAGCAGATATCTTGAATTTCTGCTAACTGCAGCAGACAAGCTGTAGGAAAAGAAAATTAGTTATTTTTTTGGTCGACAAAAGTATTTAAAATAAACAATAGCAAATTTTTTAAATGAAAGCATTAAAAGCCATAACTTATTAAAGTGCAGTGTACTATTATTAAATAATTGCATAATGCCAAGAATGATTTTTTTTTATTAAGCACCCAAAAATAAATATGATGTGGCACATAAGCAAAGAGCAGAAGGAAATGGCTTCAGAAAAACCCAACACATCAAAATCCTGTATAACTGTTTCTTTTCTCCATATTATATATTACAGAAAAATTCAGAATTTGTCTTATCCTACATATTCCAATCAGAATTAATCTTACTACCTTTTTCTACTTTGGGAAACCATAATCCAGTTACTGAAAAATATGGAGAATACTGCATGATAGAGTTGTGTTACTATAATTCACAAACCACTGCACTAAAATAAGGCAGGTAGGACTGAGGGAGAAGTGGCTATGGAAGTAATGTCTGGGGAACCCGACAAGGGACACAGAGGGAGGTAGTGTGGGTACAAAAGGGATGCCCTAAAGTACAAAAACAGGTGGCAGAAATGGCACTTGCAATTTTGTAAGACTGTAATGTCTCTGAGATCCAGTTCCCATTTACTACCACATTTATTAATGACTAAGTTTGTACTTAAATAAAGAAGCGAAGTGATTAGTATTTTAGAATTATTTCATGAATATATGTTGTATGAAAATGCTGTGAATGAACTGAATTCTAAATGTGTTCAAAGTATTACAGGGGCTGTCACACTAATTAAAGAGCATCAATTGACAATATTGTGCCAGCCATCATGTTAAAACAGTTTATATATTAGTTTGCAAATGTTTAATTTCACCAGTACAATGCTAAGTGCTTGTAAATATTATGTAAACTTATTTAAAATTGCATTTTTGCAGACATTGATTTTTTTTTTTTTTTTGGTACAAGTTCTATTGATTACATAATTGTTAGTGCCTCAGAAAAGACTGTAGGCACTTTTTCTGTTATTGAGAATTTTCTACATTGAGTATGTAAACTCCGGATAATCCCAAATTGTGAATCTCACTCGGAATAATGTTAACATGACTATGTCATTTGTGTAACAATGTTCTTCTGCGATCCTTGGATGAAGTCTCGTGTACTTTTTGCACATTTCTATGGAATAAAAATAAGTTAAAATTTATCAACAGTTTCATTACTTGAAAAGTTGCCTCTCAATTCTGTGGAGAGGTTTTACATACTGTACCGGGGAGTCAAACTCACCTGGCAACTAGATAGATATGTAAATGTGCAGATGGTAGAAGTTGGTAGAAGCACAACTATTCAGAGATCCTTCACAAAATGGCAATGAATTGGATCCTCATCTAACTCTCTTTATAACACTAGTATATGTACTAGAATAGCATATTTAAAAAGACAAGGAAATACACAGTATTCAATATACGAATAAAGAAAATAGAACAAACAGATATTGATTAGTTGGTACAACTAACTTACCACTATTGCACCAGTTCTTACATACAGGTCTATGCCAAAAGTAGTAGGACTGATTTTTTTTTTTTAAATTATTGAAGATATCTATACAATTCCTTAAGCCTCTTCGAAATAGCACCCTTAGGCAGTTACACACATCAAAAATTACGCTCTTGCTATTGGCTGTACGCCTTCTGGAAGTCGGTTTCGAGGACGCTGTTGAGAGCCCTCGTCGATGCTGCTTCAACGTCCTGGATTGAGTCAAACCGCTGTTCCTCCAGCTGCCTTTTCATCCGTGGGAATAAAAAAAAAAGTCAGTTGGAGCCAGATTGGGACTGTAGGTGGGGTGCAGCAACGTGGCAACGCTGAATTGGGTCAACAGTTGCCTTCTTCATCCTCCTGTCCAATGAAGGCTCGCATGAGCAAATCAAAGATCAAGACAATGCTGATCGTGTTTTTTGACCGTCGCGGGGTGATTCATAAGGAGTTCGTTTCCCCTGGGGAAACTGTCAATTCGAACTTTTACTTGCAAGTGTCAGCCCGCCTGTGAGACCGAGTGAATCGCGTCCGACCAGTCATCTCCACCAACTGGACTCTGCATCACGACAATGTGCCGCGCCAAGGCCACAGAGAAACAAGCCCGAATTGACATTGCCGCGTTGCTGCACCCCGCCTACAGTCCTGATTTGGCTCCATCTGACTTTTCTTACTCACATGGATGAAACTGACTTCCAGAAGGCGTATGGCCAATGGCAGCAGCGTAATTTTTGGTGTGTAGCTGCCTAAGGGTGCTATTTCGAAGAGGATTAAGGAATTGTAAAGATATCTTCAATAACTTTTTTTAAAAAAAATCAGTCCTACTACTTTTGGTATATACCCTGTAGGCCTCACCACACAGCAACTCTCTGTTAGAATGAATGGCCACAGACAAACAGTCCACACTCGCAACCTGTACCTTCCAGTACAAGAACATGCCAATAGCCATGATTTCAACAACCTCAATGACTGTTTTACTGTGAGAGCAGTCAGAGTTTTCCCCGACAGCACCACTGCAGCAGAACTCCGAAGATGGGAACTAGCATACCAGAATATCCTGGATACGAGACACCCACCTGGACTTAACCACCATTAAAATCCAATTAACCCATCACTACCTTTTTTTCCCGTGTTTATACCGTACCCTTACTACATATGCTCATTTTACCATCACCTGCAATATATTAAATACACTCCTGCAAATTGAAATAAGAACACCGTGAATTCATTGTCCCAGGAATGGGAAACTATATATACACATTCCTGGGGTCAGATACAACACATGATCACACAGACAGAACCATAGGCACATAGACACAGGCAACAGAGCATGCACAATGTCGGCACTAGTACCGTGTATATCCTCCTTTCGCAGCAATGCAGGCTGCAATTCTCCCATGGAGACGATCGTAGAGGTGCTGGATGTAGTCCTGTGGAACGGCATGCAAAGCCATTTCCACCTGGCGCCTCAGCTGGACCAGCGTTCGTGCTGGACGTGCAGACCGCGTGAGACGACGTTTCATCCAGTCCCAAACATGCTCAATGGGGGACAGATCCGGAGATCTCGCTGGCCAGGGTAGTTGACTTACACCTTCTAGAGCACGTTGGGTGGCACGGGATACATGTGGACGTGCATTGTCCTGTTGGAATAGCATGTTCCCTTGCCGGTCTAGGAATGGTAGAACGATGGGTTCGATGACGGTTTGAATGTACCGTGTTCAGTGTCCCCTCGACGATCACCAGAGGTGTACGGCCAGTGTAGGAGATTGCTCCCCACACCATGATGCCGGGTGCTGGCCCTGTGTGCCTCGGTCGTATGCAGTCCTGATTGTGGCGCTCACCTGCACGGCGCCAAACACGCATACGACCATCATTGGCACCAAGGCAGAAGCGACTCTCATCACTGAAGACGACACGTCTCCATTCGTCCCTCCATACACGCCTGTCGCGACACTACTGGAGGCGGGCTGCACGATGTTGGGGCGTGAGCGGAAGACGACCTAACGGTGCGCGGGACCGTAGCCCAGCTTCATGGAGACGGTTGCGAATGGTCCTCTCTGATACCCCAGGAGCAACAGTGTCCCTAATTTGCCGGGAAGTGGCGGTGCGGTCCCATACGGCACTGCGTAGGATGCAACGGTCTTGGCGTGCGTCTGTGCGTCGCTGCTGTCCGGACCCAGGTCGACGGGCACGTGCACCTTCCGCCGACCACTGGCGACAACATCGATGTACTGTGGAGACCTCGCGCCCCACATGTTGAGCAATTCGGCGGTACGTCCACCCGGCCTCCCGCATGCCCACTATACGCCCTCGCTCAAAGTCCGTCAACTGCACCTGCACATACGGTTCACGTACACGCTGTCGTGGCATGCTACCAGTGTTAAAGACTGAGATGGAGCTCCGTATGCCACGGCAAACTGGCTGACAGTGACTGTGGCGATGCCCAACCGCTGCGCAGGTAGCGCCCTTCGATGGCCAACACTGCTGTTCCTGGTGTGTCCGCTGTGCCGTGCGTTTGATCATTGCTTGTACAGCCCTCTCGTAGTGTCCGGAGCAAGTATGGTGGGTTTTACACACCGGCGTCAATGTGTTCTTATTTCAATTTCCAGGAGTATATATTATTTCAGACATTGCATACCGATATCGATAGTCTACTCCTTAGTCGTTCCCCCCCCCCCTCCCCCCTACACGGTTAGTCATTAGGTAACGTTCGTTGTGTACACACGTTCCGAGCCTAATGGTCCGTTTTTCTACTTGTGAACAAGGCAGATGCCGAAATATTGTGTAGTTGTTAGTCAGCATAAATGTTCCCTCTCATTGCATCCGTCCACTTTGGTATGTGGTGGGTTAATTTCCCTTTCTTTTCTTATTTATATCGCCTGGAAGCCGCTTCCATTTTCTTTAGTTGCATCAATTTGTATATTTTAACATTTTGATGTAATTATTATTATTTAATTGCAATGGAGCACAGCCTCCGGTGGCAATTTCCCTACACACCCATCTTCTCCCTATCCTGCACCCACCTACATTTGCCCTCTACAAATTTTATCTTTAAATTCTTTCAAAGTTTTCGGTAAATTATTCATCATTTCTGCTATTCTGGTGGCCAAATTCCATTTATCAACAATAATGACTTGAGATATTTTAAGCATACCTCAAGTATCTGAATATCTTGTAATCTTGAAGGTCATGTATGGTTCTTTCCCAACTCCACTATCTTCTGTATTAGTGACCACGTTACTCCTACCGAGTTCAGTTCAGGTCTGAGATTTAAGCATATGAAGTGTTGACTGCTTGTAGCATAAAGAACTCACTGTCACCAGCAAGCCTAACCCCAAATGAAAAACTGTCTTCTGCAATTACATCACTTAAGGGTGTAAATAAATTAAGTTTAATGGCAGTAGACTGATGTGAAAGCAACACTAAAAATGTAAGATTGTAGTTAGAAACTGTGCAAGCTTATGGCCTGGAAAGTACTGTGTACCACAAGAACCTAAGAACCTGTCTGTCTGGAAGTACTATGTCTGTCATTTACAACTGGTTTGGGTTGATATTAAAAGTGAATGTCAAATCATAAGCACAGTGAGTAGCTCAGTTGGTTAAGGTGTTTGAATGGGGAATGGAAGATCCCCGGTTTGAATCCCGGTCTCAGCTGGAATTTTTACGAACCTCAAGTCTGACCTTCACCTCTGGCAGAGTTTTGCTTTTTTCATGTGAAGCGTGCTAGCATGCTCTGTTGTTCAGATTCCACGTAAAGCTGTAGGCCCCCTATCCGCAGAAGGATTATTTAGGCAGGGCAGCCAAACAAACCTTCGGGACGTCTCCTCCAACAAAGCTATACATTACGTTAGCGTATTCTGCAAGGTTAGTTCCGACCTGAGATAAAAGAGATAAATGACTGGTTGATATTGATTAAAGGTGGTATGATATTAAAAGAAAGTATATGGTTAGGCTCAGGCTATGAGAGATGGTTGGCTACAATTTATCCCTTGTTAACTGCTCCTGAAATCACTGGTTCGTGGCCGCACGCCACCTCGTATTTGACATCACCTATTTCAAGTCAATCCATTTGGAGATGACCGCTGTCAGCGAATAAGCATTCTGTGGAGCACAAACACCTTTCTGCTGAGTTCGTGTCAGAATGCCATGTCAAACTCATAGCTTGCTAACTTCAGAAAATATTACTTACACCAAATATACCATTTCTCTTTAGCAGCTCCAAAACGACACTGACACCATATTATTATCCCTAAAATAGCAATTTTAATATTTCATGTATTCTACCTGGGTGGGGAGTGGTGGGGAAGATGGATGAGGAAAAGATTGGTAAAATTGAACATTCCACTTGTACATTTCATTTACTGTTCTACAGAAAATGTATTTACCTGCTGGAAGAAGTGTCTGCACATTTCCTTCTTCAACTACAATGTGTGAAGTATAACAGAAGTCAATTAAAAGTTCCATTGCTAATTCATCAATATCACGTATGGTAACTTCAGTCTGCCGTGACTCTGCCAACTCTCCCGTAAACATTGCACGAAAGTAGGGACTGCAAGCTGACAATATTACCCTGAGAAATAAATAATTTCTGAATAAATACATATGAAGATAAAATGAAAAATAAAATTATCACAATATTTATGTCAGTAATAAATAATTTATTAAAATGTTTTCGAACTGTGCTGTAAGGAAAAATATATTTTTTAAAAAAAAAGAAATATCACAACACTTGTGTACGTTTATTAAATTCTCAAGTCATCAACCGATGTTCGTGCAACAAAGAGACAAAAGCCATTTTAATTAATTAATAAAGGCTGTCTGAAATTAATCTAAAGCTTCATAAAACAAGTCAAAATATTTCTTATTAGATTCTACTTGCTGAAATTAAACCCTTTATATTATACAGGGCGTTCGCCGGGAAACGCAACCCACTGTTAGCGCTACAAGGAAGAAACTGCTCGCGGCGAGCGAGCGGTCAGCTCCCGGCATTGTTCGACCGTCGGCCGCGGACTATTTCATAAACTTGTATGTGCTAAGCATTTAAATGTGACGTAATTCATTAGCTTACCTTATAAAAGATGCTGGAAGTGTTGACACTCTTGTGTAATGCACATTTCACATCTTCTGAACATATTTCGAGACACACGCTGCCCTAACTGACTTAATGATTTTTTGGGTGACTGTTCTAGTCGAAAAGCGATATCGTCAATTTTCTCCTCTGTGAGAATACGGTTGACCGACAGTCTCTTTTTGTTAAAAAATGAACCCGTTTCTCTTACTTTTTTAACCAGACGCAGAATTGTTGATTTAGCTGGCAGTAAAGCACCAGGATATTCGCGACGAAATTTACTGCGACATTTTTTAAACGACTTCTTCTTCACATATGTATCGTAGAGAAATATTCTTTGTTGCAAACTGTAACGTACCATAATTTTACTCACACTCAAACACGGTACAGATTAGTAAGAGTATGAAGCCCCAAACCAGCCAAACCGCAAAGAAACGTTTATTCACAACACTGATTAATAAGAGACTGAAGTCACAAACTATCTACAATGCAAAGAAACCGTTCTTAACAATGTAAGGGTCACTGCACTGCACTGTTGGGGCAGCGGAGGTGTTAAACAGTGCGGTGATTCACGGTGGCGTGTGGCGGAAACTGCTGGCTCCGCTGTCCGAGCAAGTTGCCGACGGCAACAGACTGGGAGGGTTGCGTTTTCCGGCGAACGCCCTGTATTTACACAATAGTATTAATTAAAAACTTTGATGAAACAAAGGTACTTCTTTAATTAACTGTTTTATACAGTAATTTAAATACACATATTTTATTTATGACAAATCTGTAACAGAAAATATGATAAAAATAATGGTTAAAATTTTCTAGAAACAACCTTCCCATTCTAATATATTTTCCATTAATTTTTTTAGTTATTTAGATACAAAAATGTTTACTGACAGTGATAATTATTAAAAACTTCTAAAACATCAGAAACAAACGAAAAATTCCACTCAAAACATAAATCAATAACTCCAATTATTGCAGAATTCATTGATCTTAATAAAAAAAATAAGCCTCAGAGGCTAAAATTGCAGAATTATTGAAAAATGCAGATGTTGATGCAGTCAAAAACTTGACAAATATATTTTAAAAACACAGAAAACTGAAGAGCTGTCACAAGAATGGAATATGGCACAAATTCATCAAATTTAAAAAAAAAATGTATAAAGGACATGTTAACAAGTATAGAAAGATATAACTTTACCAGTGAAATACAAAATATTTTCCAAATTTTTGGAAAACACATTGAAAGGTCAAAATGAAACTCAGTCAGGAAAATAACAACTGAATTTAAATGGAAGATTTTTAGTGGAACTGATAGTAAAACCTGAAATTAGTAATATAATATAGAAGAAAGGGAGCCACAGACATAGCTGTAAATTTTCGAAAAGCCTATGGCTCAAACAACACCCTTTATAACCCAAGAAGAACTTAATGCTGTTGACATACAAATTTCAATCATAAATCAAACTCTAAAAAACAAAAATTAAGACAAATTCCAAAGAGAAATCACTAAATCGTAAAGGTTAAGATGGCTTAGCTGTATTATTCTACAGTTGTGTACTGGGAAAATTATAGAGTGGAGGGTAAAGGATTCAAGAAACTAGTATAAGGAAAAAATACAATATGCATAATAACTGTCCATCTTTTACACATGATCTAGCAGTCCTGACAAAAAATGGGATGGAACAGAGTGAATACATTTTCTTAATGAGACAGCAGAAAAATTAGGCCTACAAATTATTTAAAAAATCCAAATAAAAAAATGTAAGATAAACAAGTGTGTTAAATTTAAAATATCTGGTTAAATAATCCAGCCAAATACACTAGACAAATTAGTCAATCAAGCAGAAAAATGATCTGGCTTACTGGCTTGTGTAATGAGAAATCTTTAAGCAAAAACACAAATACACTATAATACAGTGCTCAAGCCAGAAAGTCTTCATGCTGCACAATGTCTTACAAGAAAACACAAAAATGAAATATGAAGAAAAAATAATATTAAGAAAAATTATAGGGAAAAAAATACAAGAATGGGAAATGAAGAGTAACAAAGAAATATAAATAAATGAAAATAAAGGGGTGGGCAACTACTTATAGTCATCTGTAACAAACGGATGCAGAACAATTCACAATTCAACTACTTTGATAAATAAATAACAATAAAAACAACATGTGGATAGGTCATTAAAGACCTAAGAGAAATGAAAATAAGGAGGAAGGTTGAGGGAGAAAAAAATCAAGCCTTTCAGGAAAGAGAGAAAAAAAAGAAGAGAATTTCCATGACTGTAACAAATAAAACCTAATGGAAAGAGAAAAGGCAAAAAAGAAGTTACAGTAAAAGTCCAGTTATCCGAGTTCCGATTATCCGAGCCGCCAGGTTAACTGAGGCAGATTTTTGAAGTATGATAGGGAGCTTTTATGAAGATATGGAATATTTTTCCAACTAGAGTGTGTACGATATTAAGCGTAGTACTGTAGCTCTTGCATGTATCACCTGTTGCTGTGTCGAGTACAAAGCACAGCAGCCGACATAATGATGCTACAGCGTTGGCACTATTCTTCCGCTAATAAGAGAAACAAAATTATGACGCAGAAGACAGTTAAAGACTTTTTTGGAAAGTGATTGTAATTAATGTACAAAAACAATTGTATTCCTTCAAAAATTAGTATTACACTATAAATAAATTGTATTATTTCAGTTTTAATACGTTTTTTTGATTCATTGTAGCCTCTTTCCTTGACCTCCGGTTATCCGAGTTTTTCGTTATCCAAGGTGATCCCGGTCCCGTTTACCTCGGATAATTGGACTTCTACTGTACTATGAAAACATTTTGCATGGTCAGTCTACAGCTATAAGCGAAAATGATAAAAAGGCAATGTGAAAATGAACAAGCTTAGGAAAGTAAACCTATCACTTACCAAAGTTTGAGGCAGGACTGCTGCAATGGCAAAATAAGGCCAAACACAAGTACACACATTCTGGGCTATGCCTATTCCTTTGTCATATGATGGAGATATAAAGCACATGGTAAGGTCAACAGGTGTCTATGCACTAAACTCTACATGAAATACATAAACCTGCTTTTGTTGGAGACAAAATGAGGGTGGTGATGGAGAGCAAAATGAGATACAAATTGCTTTGGAATTGTATTATCAGTAACACCAATAAGTTATAACTAAAAATATTATAAAATAATGATCTGTTTTAAAAGTATATAAAAAATTACAGGATTATCAGTTGCAAGGCATTACCAGTGATAAGAATCTTAGTACCAACTATCATATATATCATTCCTGACAGGTGTTTTTTGTTGTTTTTTTTGCTAACAAGCCACATCTCCCTTCATACCTAACCGAAATCAATAATTAATGAAGTACCATTTTAAAGATTGAAGTCTCCAGTTTGGTCACATCATATTTTAAGAAAGGATTTTTTTCTCTCCAAATATGACCCTTAAAGAGCAAAAATATCATTCTTTCTAAGAAGGTTTATTTTTTTTATTTTTTTTGTATGAATGACTTATCTCCCTCAATATCTAACCGAAACTGATAAATGAATAAGAAAGGAATTTTTCGGAATTTGACCCTTAAAGGGCAAAAGTATCAATATTTCTATATTGCATTTTTCTGTCACAACCCATTTATCTCCTTTGATATTTAACCGAAATCAATAAATGAGGTATCATTTTAAAGACTCCATTTTAAGTCTCTACTTTGGTCACATCATATTTTAGGATGTTTTTTTTTCTGAATTTGACTCTTAAAGGGCAAAAATATAATTATTTCTAAAATGTGTTTTTTTGCCATAAGCCATTTACCTCCCAACTAATAAGGCAAGGACATGACCTCTGGCCAACCGATTTCGATCAGCTTCAACATAGAGGTTGAAGAGTCACCCAAAACAGAGTCCTGTAAAAGGGTTTAGTTCAACCTTTTCAAAAGGTGGGTGCGCAACCTTCCGCGGTCGTTGTCAATGTAATCTTGGTTGTCCAGGTTGAACCGTGTCATTTTTTCAAAACCTAAAGTTTCAGCCATCATTTTGTTGCCTTCTTCAGAGTACTGTCATGGCTGGATCTGCTGCCGCCTATATATAGCTCCCGAAGAACACGCTAACCGTTTGGAGTGACGTCACTCAAACTACCGCCGCCAGCGTGGCCGGTCTGATGGGGGCCTGCGTCCCGCGTTTTCCAATATGGTCATGCTTGATCATGAAAACGCGGGACGCAGGCCCTCATCGGACCGGCCACACTGGCGGTGGTAGTTTGAGTGATGTCACTCCAAACGGTTAGCGCGTTCTTTGGGAGCTATATATTGGCGGCAGCAGATCCAGCCGTGACAGTACTCTGAAGAATGCCACAAAATGATGGCCGAAATGTTAGGTTTCGAAAAAATGACGCGGTTCAACCCGGACAACCAAGATTACATACTTTTCAAAAGGTCTTGGTCAAAAGTCATGGCTACTGTATCACTTTTGGACTAGCAGGAATTGAAATAATCAAAAAATAATAATTTTCATGATGCATATAGAATCCAAAAACTAACAATTTTTCAATTGACAGTCTTCAAGAAACATACCTCATGCGTGTTGAACACATTTTGCACAGGAATTAATTTGACTGCACTCCGTATATAGAATAAACAAGATGGAAATCGATGCATTTTAATGTGACCCTCGAGAGAACAACAGAATGGAAGAAACAAAGGTCATGCACCTGTCTGCCCAGAGCCAGATCAGGTAAACATACTTAACAAATTCCTACTTTTTTCACACAACTATATTTACAATAATATGTACTACCGAAAATGTGTGTTTGTGAAGAAATAAACTCCACAGAAAAAAAAAAAAAAAAAAAAAAATATGAGTATGCACAACTTGAGACCTTCGCACCATAGACCTGACCTATTAACCACTAGATTACATACAACACTGCAAGAGGTTAAACCTTATTTGAATACAAGCCATGGCTGAAAATATTTTCTGTGATTTCTCACAAACTATTAGTTTGTGGTCCGTATAGACATTTATGAGAATTATTCACTTCTGATTATCTTCAGTTTACCTCTAATCCAAAAGTGATACACAATCACCTGATTTTGATTTTTTTTTTTTTTAGAAAACTAGGGAGTGTTGATGTAAATGAATATGACTTGGTTTTGAGTGGTTCTTAGTTGCTGTGTAGAATAGTGGTTTCCAAGGGTTTTTTGTACCATTCCCCCTTCTATAAAAATATTGCTTCCTCCACCACCACCTCAATTTATTAATAATAATCTAAATGCATACCTTTCAGTACCAATGACATGTCAGAAGAAACTCATCAAGTATGTGATGTTAAGAATAAATGTTTTCAAGCCTAAGAGACAGCGAAAGAAACATTGTACTTACGACAGGTTAAGAACATTTGGTGTACGAGGTTATTCAATAAGTTTTGTCATTCAATAAGAAAAACGCAATTTTATTGTTTGAAATACACTTTATTATTCAATAATGTCCTTGAACTTCAATACATTTGTTCCAGTCATCTTCTAATTTATGGACTCCATCTCACAAGTGAGAATCCAGAAGACTGTAGGCTTCCACGACTGCTATTACCTATTCGTTTGATGAAAATTGTTTGCCACGTATGATTTTTTTTTAGAAGTGGGAACAGCCAGAAGTCAAGGGGAGCCAAATCTGGTGAATAGGGTGGATGTGGCAACAATTTGTACTTTCTTACTTTTTTTCTTCTGTAAACCAGGTCTTTATTATGAATGTTTACATCCACATGGTGCAGATGGTTACAATAATAATCTGAGTTATCGTTTTACTAGTTTGGAGGTAATGCATGAACAAAATTCCTTTTGCATCCCAAAAACTGATGCTAACACCTTGGCCAAATTCTGGATCCTAACTCAATTAGGAGCTGATGTACTGAGTTCACATCACTCCTTAGCCTCCTGTTTTGATTCAGGGTCATGGTGGTAGACCCAAGTCTCATCCACAGTGATGAAGCAACACACAAAATCCTAACACTACAAATGTTGCTGAGAAAGTTGCATTCGAATGTGTTTTTGTTCCATTGTTAGCAAATGTTGCGCCGATTTTGCACACAGCTTTTTGAAACCAAAAATTTCAGCCAAAATATTACTCACGGTGCCTAATGATGTGCCTAGAGCTTCTACTAAATCTCTGTTAATCGATGAACTTCCCAAACCACATCCTGTATTTTTGCTACGATTTCAGACGTCCTTCACATGGATCCATCTTCAACCCTCGTATTCAGCAACCCATCTTTCTACTGTTCTAATTGAAGTTGAAGAGTCCTTATATACTTTTAACAATAGTTCATGAATTTGTTTTGGTGGTACACCTTGTAACACAAGTTTTAAGAGTGTAGATTTGGTGAACTGTTTTGGTACAGGGGTTGATCTGGCAAAGGGTATGTTAGCTGGCAAGACAGAACAGGGTAAAACGGAGAAAATAAGAGTGGACTGGCTACACCAAGAAGTAATCTCTGGTGTTCAAGGTATTAAAGATTTTTTTTTTTATCTGCTTTACGTCTCTCTAACAGCGAGGTCTTTATAGACGGGAAAGGATGGGGGGCAAGGAATGGGAAGGAATTCGGCCATGGCCTTTTGAAGGAAGCATCCCGGCATTTGCCTGGAGTGATTTGGGAAACCATGGAAAACCCAAATCTTGATGCCCGGACGGGGATTCGAACCGCCGTTCTCCCGAATGCGAAGCCAGAACGCTAGCCGTTACACCACCACGCTCGGTGGGTACTAAAGAAACACATGATTGGTTGGTTAGATCATGTGATGACCAAAAAGGAATTATGATTGGCTGCAAGACGAACAATGAGAGAGACAGCTATGTTGTAAGAACAGTATTTTCCAAGTGTCCGAAAAAGGACAATGTGTCAGTTGCATGGTAGCGGATCCACATGTGAACCATGTGGAATGTTTACCGAGTTGAGGCCGTTTTTTATTATCTCGCCTAGCAATAATGTAAGACTGTTGCATCCATATGGTAACCTGATCAAATCGACGTGTGCTATTTAGGAAACCAGGTTTCCTAACTACAAACCTTTCCTTCTTCAAGATGAGGTTCGATGTCTAAACTTTCACTATAATGTGAACTGGTACCAGTCTGAGCATTTGTGTTTTGAAATAAACTGTTTAAATATGATCTTTTAAACTCTGCTGAACATTCTTTAGTAGTAACCTTCTAGTGACAAACATTTGCATCAGTAATTCTAATGAATTTCCTGAATCCCGTGTAGCAGGCATTATTAACTTTCAAATCTGTGAAAAATCTTACCCAGTGCTCAGCAGTATACCAGTACATTCCTTACAAGGTCTAAATTATTTCTATCATCTCTGTTAAGTCTTCAAGTAATAATCAGGTACAGAAGAGTGCTTTCTGAAGTCTGTGGCAGTGTAACAACAACTTGTGAGGGCTAACAACAAGTATAAGGCTGCAAGCACACACAGCGCACCAAATCATACAGCCATAGCCCACATTTTATCATTTCAACCTTCCAAAAATAAGAATTTTACTACTGCACGACATTCAATTTTTTCCATTTTACCAATAAACTGTAACACATCAACTTTGAACAGCTGTAAATATACGAATAAGTTATTAGATCTGCATGAAACTTCACACATGTTCATGAAAAAGTAGTACCAACTTTATAAAAATAAAACAATCAACCTACGAGTGCTATCTCTTATTGAATGACAAAACTTATTGAACAACCTCGTAGAAGCTTATTGAAATTGATTGTAAATTAAGAATGGGTGGTTGTTTTTTGAAAGACTTAGAAATGCATAACCATGAAGTTGATTGAAATTGGCATTGACAATGGCTGGATGGCTTACAAATCTAGGTTATTGGTGAAAACCATTTGTGTGTGAGTGGTCATCATGATGGTCAGCTGATTGGCGATGGGACCAATATAGCACTATAGCAGTGGAGGCATGTGATGCGAGATAACTAGGAATTGTGTTTTGCTATGCCAGTTTACGTAAAATTCAACCAACTTAAAAAGGGCTACAAAGGCAGAGCTATCTAAGACTTATCAGAAACAACCACATCTTCTGAAATCTGCAGAAGAAAACTATCTTGCTAGCATATCCTTGACACCAAACAATAACTGTCCACTATCTCTCTTGATTTCCTATCTCCCATCACAATTTTTAATGCACTTAAGATAACCTGAATAGCTGATTTTATTTATTATTTTCTCATAGGGTGATATCCCCCATCAACCTTATTTTGACTCAAACAGTCACTAGGAAATTAATTTCTTCACACTGTAGGGTTTAGTGCATTCACACCTGCCAATCTAGCCAATGCACTTCACTTCTAGAGTATAAAGGGATAACCTGAAATACTGGGTACGTTTAGCATCACAACCTCCTCCCTCCAAATTGGTAAGACTGTTTGTTTTTATCAACATCTGTTTCAAAACTGTAATTATAATGTCTTTACAGTAACACAAATGGCTTCATGCAATAGTTTCAAACTTCAAGATGGTAGAAGATGCCACTTTTGCACTGCCGTACTTCAAGACTTCATGACCAGTTACTCAACATTTTGAATTAAATTTTATAAAGTTATTTCATTAAAAACATGTCCATAAACACGAATTATTTTACAATTTAAATGTTAGCTTCTATTTCTTTGATGAATTATCTTGTTTTCTCACACAAATACAACATTTATATGAGTGGTAAGAAGTGCCAATACCACATTAAGGTGTAACTTTCCACTATACATTAGGATCAAAAAAATTAGACTCAAGTAACAAAATGCAGTCCTAGGTTACTAATTAAGTAATAACAGTTTTTTTATTTATTTTATAATACATGACCCTTAACAGCAAACTGTGTTAAAAATATAAAAGGATATGTTTTCCAAAGCCATTCCTTCAGTCACAAAAAAATAAAGATTTTAAAGCCAATATTAGTTAATGAATATTGGATGGGAATAAAAGAAGAGATCTGAAACTGTTAAACATAATGTCCAGTCTTTATCATTAAATGTGACCTGGCTCGTCTGAGTCTATCTCCCTATTTTTGCACGGTGCGGCAACACAGCACAAGCAAGACGTCATAGGAAACTGTAGCCCGTCACTTGACTCCTCCCATGGCCTCCACGGAGATTCGAACCAGATACCACAATCCAAACATCAGTAACCACGAGCTTTAACCACTGAGCTACCTGGGCGCTGTATCGAAAAGCAGTACAGGGACCTAGACATCCAACGCGTCTATCTATCGCCGTTCAGTAATTTTTTGAAATTATAAGACAACATGTATAATTATACAGATAGTTTTTCAACCAAATGTAAACAGTATTTTTCTCCTTGTTTCAAAGGATAAGTGCACAAAGTTTCATTGAGATTGGATGAAAACTGTGGATTTGTATGAAGAACAAATAAACAAATGAACAAACAAACATACATTCATCTTTATATATATAGATAGATTATTAGTTTTGACCACATACAAACTGCCTGTGGAACCAGTATACCGTGAATAAAGTAAACGCTTAAGGCACTCTTCTACTGCCTACGATTTGCCATGCATTCGAGCCCTGAATTTATGGGAACTACATTTCAACATGGTATCCTTACTACAAAATCCTAGGCTTGGCTCAAACTATGATAAACAATTTTTAAAAATTTTTGCTGACAACGAGGTTTGAACCTGAAGCCTCCAGAAAAAATTTCTTAAGAGGCAAGCACCTTATCCACTACGCTACCCAACCTTGTTGTTTTGCATTATAGAGATGTATAAATATTATGCGTCTGTCTGTCGCAGTTCAGGTAGTTTTCATAATTCAATGACAATATGTATTATCTATACAGAAAATAGTATCCTAAGTCCATTCTAATGTCAAATAGCATCTACTTGTCAAATTTCATCACAAATGGATTAGCCGTTTAGCTCAAGAAACGAACAACCAGACAGAGTTACTTTCGCATTTATAATATTAGTATAGATGTATTTCGCAACAAGTGAAAGGGAAATAATGAATGAAAATATATTTAACAGGATGTGGGTTCGAATCCAAGACCACAACATCAACAGGCCAGTGTTTTACTTAGCAACCTGGACTTACAGAGATAAATGCCTCGTCAATTATACAACCAAAGTAAAGATATATACATAAAAATACAAAATTTCTCAAGTGAATAGTAATCTGTATAAAGAATCAAACTGTTATTACAGAAGTAATAAGTTAAATAAAAATATTCTAGATCAAACTGGAAGAAAAATAGTTTTGCATTTCGCCAATGTGTCCTTTTGCCACCCTCCAGCTATGAGACACAATTCCTTGTATAGGAAAATTGCTACAGCACTGCCAGTAGGCAGAAAACATGACAACATTGTATGAAGCAAGTGTGGCAATGTTGTACCAGGAAATAGTCTTCACTTTGCTACTTCCTTCGGCCAAGAAGAATACCTTTATAACACGAAAATAATACACGTAATAATTTAACACGAGCAGCACATTCGGCAAAAGATTTTACAGGTTTCACTACAATTATCCAACTTAACGCTGAAAATTACAGCTGGTAATTGAAAATACAGTGGGAATTTATGCTAATTGTATGAGGGAAATTAAAAAAAGGTAAGGTCTCCCAAACATTTTTAGATAAAGAAATAAATTATTTTCTTTAATGTATTCACTGTTTTAAAGGTTGAACAAGTTTCTATTACCATTTTGGAACACCCATTTGTAGATGCAGTGAGAGTTTGTGAATGACAAGACATGGTAGGAAAAGCGGTGGCACTCTGGCCTCTCATTCGGAAGGACATAGGTTAGAATCCTCGTTTGACCATGCAGATTTGGGGTTTTGAAGGTTTCCCCAAATCACTCCATATGAAAACCGGAATAGTTCCTTCAAAAGGGCATGGCTGAAATCCTTGCCACTACTCCCATCCCGCCTCTCAGGAAGGAATTCAGCGATGGCCTTCTAAAAGAATCATCCCAGCATTTGCCTGGAGTGATTTGGGGAAACCATAGATAACCCATATCTGAATGGCTGATCGGGGATGCAAACCCGCCTCCTCCCAAATGCAAGGCCAGAGCGTTACTGCTCACCCACGATGCTCGGTCTTCCAGTTTTTAGACACTATCAACTATTGTTTGAATTCTTGATGAAATGTGAATGTTCTACTTTACACCTGAGACTAAAGAACAATCACGCAAGTGGCAACACCCTTCTTCGCTAAATGCAGGTGTTTTTGTTATTATGCTGTAGTAATTCCAAACAAAGAATAATGCAGGAAATATCATGCCTTATTAAGTAATGAGTATTTAACCCTTGTATTTCTCAAATTGTAATGCTGTAAAGCACAAAGTAATTGTCTACTGAAATTACTAACAGCATTGTAGAAAATGGAAAAAAAACGGTAATTTAAGAACTCCCTGCTTCTAAACCCTATTCTCAATGAGCTATCTTTACTTATACCAGTTATGAAAGAATTTATGTTTGTCCTACTATAATAATCCAGTTGAATCGCTAAATGCAGAAAGGGAACATGTCCAGTTTGATAAGTTTTAGGGACATGACAAAAAACTGTATTACGTTCGTACGGTAGACTACTCAGTATTACATTTTGTGTTTGTTTGGGATGAGAAGCATATTATTTAAATGTTTCTTTAAGTGACTTTCTGCAGAGAATGAAAGGGCTAAGTTGAAAGATGCCTTTTCCGGAAAAAAAAGTTTTTTTTATGAAATGGACATGTTCCCTTTCTGCAATTAGCGATTCAGTTGTAAATTTTCGAGAGACAATGGTTGTTTAATTTTTTACGGTACTAATATTTAGTTCTTTGCAATTTCCTCTCATGTATTTACATAATGCATAATCATTATAGCCCATCTACAGAATTAGAGAAATAATTCCAATAGTAAATTATTAGTTTCTGAAACGTGAAGTTCACTCTACTGTGAAATAATTATTTTGGAAACAAGCAGTGGCAGATCTGGGAGGTGGGGGGGCATGACTATAAAACCTACTCTTACCTGACTAAAAGCCCCGCCATGCCCCCCCACCCAAACAAATTCTTCCCAAGGTCTCCCCAAACCAAAATCTACTCAAGCCATCCTCCAAATAAAATCTGCTCAAGCCCCTCCCCCCAAAATCAAAATCCTAGATCCACCACTGGAAACGTGTGCCATTTGAAAAGAGACAGAGAATGTGATTTCAGTGTGGCTAGAAACCCCAGTAGCTTCCTTTCACGGTTGCCGCAAAAGAAGCGTTCATATTTATGTTGGCATTTGGTTAAGAAACATTGGATACTTTCAGTTATGAATATGTTATTCCCTGACGCAGTTAGGAAAGAATCAAGGATATATTCTACACATAAGCAATGTGTAGTTTCGGAAAGTTTATAAAGGAAATAAAAATAAATTTAAAAGAATATTGAATACTTGGATTCGAACTAAGAGCCGCCCATATAGCAACCTAGAATGTTAATCACAGGACCATGCCACTCATGCTGCTACCTTACTCATCAGAGCGTATATAATGCTGCTAAGGAATACAGTTTCATTCAATCTGTCTTGCAGACACATTTTTCCGAAATCATCTCTCTATGATTGTTTCTGTAATTTCATAATACAAAAAACTCTACCTCCTCGAACATGGTTATTCCCTTATTTGTCCACTAACCAAAAATTCTAATCGATTATAAATAAGTGCTTTTGCTGTTAGTAATTCTTCTGTAATACTGCCAGATAGGACAAAATTACTTTAAAATTAAAACTGGACGAAATTAAAAATGTATCATTCAATTACAATTTCTTAATATGCATTAATCATCTAATATTATATTTTTAAAGCCAAGGGAGAAGATTATTCGTCTTAGCGATTAGAATTTGTTCTTAAACCTAACGCTGTAAATTGGCTTTTTATGACACCTAACCGATCAAGGTATAAGGACCTTGTGATTTTGAGATATATGTTTTTACGTTAATATACTTAGGACCGCTTCCATATCAACCAAAAATTAAGATTTCAACGATTCGTGACTTGCCTATCCTTTGGTCCGTTTATAAATGGATTTATGGATGATACAAAAGCATAAATAAGAAAAGAAATTATCGAAAATAAAATGAGAATAAACATTTCTTCAGCATAAAGGCTATAAATCTGAATAAAATGTAACATCCTATCTATTCTTTGGTCACTTTAAACCAATCCTTTAAGTTACTTTCCAAACATTAATATTAGTTTTAATAAGATTATGATAGAAAAGGAATCAGCTGTAAGTGGCATTGGTTGAAATATCTGGCCAATCATACACTTCAGAGGGCGGAGCTAAGGCATGTATCTGCCACCTAACATTAATTATGCCATTTGACATTACGAAACGAATCGTCTGAAATATAGAAGACGCTTGATTCAACATCCACTAATACGATGCCGTCATGGGAGGAGTCAAGAAACAGGCTACAGCTTCCTGACGTGCTTGTGCTGTGTTGTCGCACTGTGCAAAAATAGGTGGATAGACTCAGATGAGGATCGCCACATTTAATGATAAAGACTGTACTTCTAATTACTAAGAAATGGTCTGCCTAACTGCCTTTGACAATAGTTAACGTCTAAAATTACGAAGGTCATTCAATGAGTAATGCAACACATTTTTTTCTGAAACAGGGGTTGTTTTATTCAGCATTCAAATGTACTATGTTATTTCCCAATCTTTTAGTTACACAACACTATTTTTCAACATAATCTCCATTCAATCCTACAGCTTTACGCCACCTTGAAAAAGAGGGCCAGTGTGCTTGCATGGTACCATTCCACTGGTCGATTCCGGAGCCAATGTCATACTGGATCAATAACTTCATCATCCGCATAGTGCGTCCCATGGATTGCGTCCTTCATTGGGCTAAACATATGGAAATCCGACGGTGCGAGATCGGGGCTGTAGAATGGATGAGGAAGAACAGTCCGCTGAAGTTTTGTGAGCTCCTCCCAGGTGCAAAGACTTGTGTGAGGTCTTGCGTTGTCATGAATAAGGAGAAGTTTGTTCTGATTTCTATGCCTACGAACACGCTGAAGCCGTTTCTTCAATTTTCGAAGAGTAGCACAAAACACCTCAGAGATGATCGTTTGACCATGGGGAAGGACATCAACCAGAATAACCCCTTCAGCATCCTAGAAGACTTTATACCAGCTGAGGGTATGGCTTTAAACTTTTCCTTGGTAGGGGTGAGGGTGTGGCACCACTGCATTGACTGCCGTATTGTTTCAGGTTCGAAGTTATGAACCCATGTTTAATTACCTGTAACAATGTTTGACAAGAAATTGTCACCCTCAGCCTCATGACAAGCAAGCAGTTCCGCACAGATGGTTCTCCTTTGTTCTTTATGGTCTTCGGTTAGACATCGAGGTGCCCAACAGGAACAAATCATTGAATATCCCAACTGGTGAACAATTGTGACAGCACTACCAACAGAGATGTCAAGTTGAGCACTGAGTTGTTTGATGGTGATCCGTCGATTGTCTTGAATGAGAGTCTTCGCATGCTCCGACATTGCAAGAGTCACAGCTGTGTACTGCCGGCCAGCATGCGGGAGATCAGACGGTACTGCTAGACCTTGCGGTGATGATGACAAACGCTTTGCCCAATGACTCACCGTGCTTATGTCCACTGCCACATCATTGTAGACATTCTGCAAGTGCCTATGAATATCTGAGATGCACTAGTTTCCGCCAAAAGAAACTCAATCACTGCCCTTTGTTCGGAACGCACATCCATTACAGACGCCATTTTAACAGTTCCGTATAGCGCTGTCACCTGTCGGAAGTCAATGAAACTATTCGAGACAAAGCAGGAATGTTTGAAAATGTTCCACAAAAAAGTCCGGTTTTTTTCAACCAAAATTTGCTGAGAAAAAAAAGGGTTGCATTACTTATTGAACGACCCTCGTATATTCCAGATTTAAGCTGTTTACAGATTCCAAATTTCATGTCGAAATGGAAGACTAACACATATCTTAGCTCTATTTTTGTAACTCTTAAACAAATTTTTATTCTCTAGATTCATATATATATGGAACAGAAAATCATTTAAGAGTCTAATAAATTTTGATAATCAAACAACTTAAATAGTAATCAAATTTTTATTAAAAAAAATATTTTTTAAAAACCTCTTATTCCAAACCATGACTGTCATTCGGCAAAAAGTAAACATGCAAAACACATCGTAAACTGACCTATGAGCAAATATTTTGCGGGTTCCAACATTGAGGACAACGTCACAAAGCTCACGGTGTCTTCGTAACACATTGAGTTCAGTTAAAGTTCCTCGGGGGTGTTTCTCAGATGTATGAGCTAGTCGCGCTGGAGATGGTGGCCGCTCCCCCATTACCATCTCACCCATCCTGGCAACACGCTGCTGTGGGGCCAGGTGTAGGCGCAGGGGTGGCTGGCCAGCCCACTCCCACACAGGGTCAATCTAAAACAGATATGAAATAATATCTTTAAGGTCCCTAAATATAATGATGTTTTGCTTTATGAGCATGTTAGTGAGATAAACTGAATGAAAATGCTAACAACCATCACATAATTGCTTAAAATTTATTGCATTTAATTAACATAGGGCTGTTAACAAACAAGAAAAAATTTGAGGCCAGATGATTTATGGTATTGCGAAGTTACAAAAGGCAGTTCAAGTTATAAAACACCAAGTGACTGAAATAGTAAAACTGGATTGTACTTTTTTTTTGTGGTATTCAAAAAATTGTAATGTTTCTCACAGTACATACATTACCTCATATGGCCCATATCTCATTGTTCACCTCCAATTGTGTGGTAATGACCTTGGTCTCAAAACGGCTCTAAGGCCCAAGCACCAATGTCTGCCTATGAGGTTCTACATTGGAAAATTTCTTTTTTAATTTTAATGCACGTATGTTCTAAATACTTACTGTTCTGACACTATAGTCTATATTCTCAATTTATTTGTCCTAAGTACCTGTCTTCACTACTAAACACATGTGCTGGACACACTCCTTGAAGAGGTGGTGGGGTCAGAAGAATGGTGGATCAAATTGAGCAGTGGGGCAGCAGGCATGGAGGGGGTCAGCTGGAGGTTAGTGCACTTTCTGTAATGATTTTGATGCCTCTATCTGTTCTGTTAACTGACTAATAACTGGGTTCCACGTTGCGCTGAGTCGATAGCCCACGTCTCCATTCACAATGCCTTCTACAAAGTGAATCTGCACAGCTTCCTCAATCGTGCTGTCCCATTACACAGTCACAAGAACTAGTATTTGTTTTCCTTATGGCTTTACACCCCATGGAGGTCATTAGAGGCAAGAAAGGATTGGAGTAAGGAATGGGAAGGAATTTGGCCATCGCCTCCTGAGAGAACAATCCTGACATTTGCCTGGAATGGTTTGCAAAAACCCAAATCTGGATGGTCGGATGGGGATGAATGTGAGGCCAGAGCGTTAGCGCTAACTTACTATGCTCAGTGGCTTTTATCTGTATTGCCCCGAAGTCAAATCAGTGTATCTTTCCCATGTGTCTATGCTGTGCAGAGCTATAGCCAGCTTTGTCACTTATCCTAGGCATACACAACTAGTATGTTCTGTACATCGCTGAAACACAGAGTGTAGCATCTGCCCACATTAACAAATATCAAGCCGTTCATCCCTTGCACTGTGAAATAAATTCCTTATCTTTCTGAGATGACGGAATAATTTTCATTGGCTTTATCTAACAATTTGGCACTTTTTGCCAAAGCTGCTCCAGCACATGGTAAAAAAGGATGTTGTTCAGCTTCCTGCTTTCTTGCCTAAATCTTGTGTTACCTGTAAAAAGCTCTGCTGGTCTAGGAATTGCTGTATCTCCAGTAATGTGGAATTCATGTCACAAATGTTTTGATGGGGGCGTCCATTAATTACTTGAATTTTTTTTGTTTATCTGGTGGGAGTCCAGAGAAGATTTTATACAATATTAGTTGTATTTTTCATTCAAATGCAGGATATGATTGATAGTGGGGACAAATTCTCAGTACATACAGAATTATTTTTTTACGGCTGTTTACAACTTTATTTTCAATTTTTTTATTTAAATGTTCTGCTTCACATACTTTAATTTTGTTTTCATCTATAGTTCTTCTAATCACACACTGTCCTTTCTAAAAAATTAACTATTCCCACACGTCTTGAAATATGACCCTCCATCCTATCTTCTTTTTGTAAGATTACATACAAAAATTCATCAGCCATCATATCCCGAAAAATTCCTCTCTTACTTTAATTTTAAGCATACTCCTATAACATTCCACTATGTCATATGTACTGACTAGCCAAAACATTTATGACCACTGCCCAATACAAGATTGAATGACACCTGATGATGTTGCGGGTATATCACTGACATAAGTTACTTTGACCAATTATGGCCAGACACCTGGGAATGACCATCTCAGAACAGTGAGGCTGGTATGCATTTATTAATCATGGTTGAAGGATGGTGGAATCACGTGTAGGAGAAAGTGATGGATGTCCATACCTCATCACAAAATGTGGAGGTCAGAGGCTTGACTGCTCTGTAAAGCAGGAAAGGTAGCAATCTGCTATCAAGATTGGACCACGGATAAATAGAAATGTGTCACCTGGTCAGAAGAATCATGTTTCTTGTTACTGCAGACTGTTTTTGCAAATTTTTACTAAATTAATTTGAAGACCATAATCAGATATTTAGTATTTGAAAACATACTACATAACGTATTCCATTAAAATTCAAGTAAAATTGGCTTAAAAAGATGTGAAATATGATAAACAAAACGGGTGTTCAGCACAACTGAATTAAAATAACTGTTCATAGATAAGATTTTCCATTACAATAGTGTCACAAATTCATGTACAATTTTTAAGAAATTAATATTCAACACATCACTAAAATCCAGAATCTTTGTCCGAAGGCAGCCCCACATGTATCATCTACTAAAGCTGATACTATTTTTATATTTAATCAATGTACAATGACTTCTTCTCCACCACCTTTTCCCTACATTAGCTGCTTTTGACAAGTTTTACGCCTCATTGGCATGGTCAAATTTGGAGCTTTGATTTTATGCCCACATGGCTTTGCTGACACCTAGAATTTTATAGCTACTGCCAGGTTGTACTACGAACTAATAGGGAAACTGAAGCGTTGCCATCTGTCTGTGAAATGTGTAGCTATGTTCTATGTGTGATAAGTATATTTTTTGTTTGTGAAATATGTAGTTTAAGAGGTAAAGATTGTCACAGCGTTCATCTTCATGACTGGAGAAATCTGCCTAAAAACTGCAGTCAGGATGGCCAGTACGTAGGGGCCTGCAGTCCTACCTCCCAGAGCCAGTGTAGAATGATGATCTCCAGTAATCCTGTTGGAACTTCAAGAAAGCCAATTGGTTTTACTTTGCAAAGCAAAGAAGACTCCAATATCAAATTGATTAAACCAACCTAGATTATTTGGGATCATTAAAGGTATTGCTAGAGCATACTGCAGAAAGTATATCCTTGGTTGAGTGTAGAAAGTGATAAATTACTAATGAAATATGAAGCAACATCCAACCTCTGCCAAACCCTGATTGAGGGTCATAGAAATATCTGGCATCCTACAGTAGAATCCCTGGATTACATCCACACTCGCAGAAGAGCCTGGTTTGTCATTATAAAATTAGACTCAACAAACGCTACAACCAAAAGATCAAAAACTGCAATCAAACTGAAATATTTTACCCAACACCCAGTATCGGTTTCTAAGACTCAATAGATGAGTAAAATAAGAGAGATACCACATTCCAATTATGCAACAAGAAAAAAGCAGCCTCACAGTATTCTTGCACAACAATTAATCTTACAGGATCTTCTTTCAATGAGAGCAGTCATAGGTATCCAGTAAACAACTAGTTCAGTGTGATTACAAGGATACGATCTCTCCAGACAGCAGTGGTGAATCATCAATCAGATTTGAACAGGACAATGCAAATGTGGTTACTCATTACACAAATGCACTAGGTGGGCCAGCTCTGGAAATTGTGATTGTGGAGCCGCCTTTCAGTCAATCTACCACACATCATTTCCGCCTGTCCTCTTTAATCCTACAAAGGTACCATTATGGACATATACGATCCATCTAACAATGCAACTGAATGGATCAAATCTCTACATCTTCTAGAGATATAATATTATACTAGTTTTTGATGTACACACTTATCCACACCTTTTTTATAGCTCGTTAAATACCATACTATAAATAATTAATCTTGCTGAGACATTCACTCCAGTGACAACACCTATTTCCGCATTCCACAAATCTTACAGGGTCTACTGGAGATAGCGATATCACTAGAACAACTTTACACCACATGTGGTAATAATGTCACAATATGGCATCTTCAATCACAAGGCAAATTATTTTCAAGCAATAATTGGATTGGTAGGCCTATACACTCTGGACGAGAATGAAACCACTAGAGGTACCTTCCAAAACAGTTCTAGAGATGTCATGCAACTACAGAAAGTAGTTTTATTGGTGTCATGCCAGTCTGGGGTGTATTATAAACTAATTACAGTTTGAAAATAACGTCTTACGATTGACTATTGAACTACTGTGACATTGTTACCTCATGTAGTGGAAATTTATTCACTATCTCCAGTAACTCTAAACCATTATACCACTATGTCATCACCACTGCAAAAATTAATACAAATATCTTGAAATATTCGCTAATTCATCTGTTATAATGTGTTTCTGATACTTGAGCGCCCTCTTACAAAAAGTCACAAGAAATTTAAGACAGCAAATGTTTTCCACAGGGAATCTCGAGTTTTCACTGTAAGCAAACTCCGCATTTATATAGCTTTAAAACGATGTTTTTCTCCAGGTCCAGGCCGTATTTCGACGCAATAACAACCGCTAGTAAAAAAACAAAAGTTTACGCTGACATTATCCCTGTACCGACAATGGTTTTGGCGGAAAGTATTTGCAGCGTTATAGCGGTATCGCGATCCGTAATTAAGCACATAACTCTACAACTTAATCACATAACACAATAGCTGAAATAATAAATTAAGTCCTTAACTTTCATTAGGAGAAATAAATAAACTCAAGACTTGTCCACGATCCAATTGGTAGAAGCAACACGGTTACCCACCTTTGATTATTAAGTTATAACTGTTTCTCAAATTTAACCTGAAGAGTAGTTTTAGATTAAGAATTTCTTGGGCACAGTTACTTTACATATTAATACATCCATTGTACGAAGAAGAAGCACTTTTCTAATATTTTATATACCGAAGCAATCGTCATATGACTCTCAACACATTTCTTATTTCACTATTACAAAGTAGGGTTGCAACTTCTCTACTAATTTCTACTTCAAGCTCTCAATTCTCCAGAGATGTTTGTGCAAAACGGTACTGTAAACGTACGACCATAATACCTCAAGTGAGCTCAGTCACCGAACAAATGAAGAAGCAGAGACGCAACGCCCTCTTCGTTTACTTGAGGTTTCGAGTTGTCATGTGATAAGGTGTTGTGGACGGTGGATGAATTTTATTGAGTCAGGAGGATAAAATGATCCTGTAAATAGTTACTTCACTTATGTAATGATAAAACGTTTTACGACGTCTCTGGTTAATTACCATCTGCTTATTTGAAGTGTGGAATCGGGATACGTTTTTGATCCCCGCTTCCTGTGTCAGCTGTCAGTTGTCTGGAAGACACTGTGCTGTGATCAGTTATTGTGTGGATTAGAAGCATAATTATTGAAGTTTCAAAATGGTTGGTTTATTTAGGATAGTTATAATATCTTTAGACATTCTGTTTCGATTTCTTTATGTCCTTTTTCCAGTCTTTTGCAGAAAAAATTGGGGCTATTATGCAGCGACCGGGCCAAGATGCTGTACCAAAAGATGACATACCATGGTGGATGAAATATGC
The DNA here is from genome assembly GCA_031002005.1 of Vandiemenella viatica. Lineage (NCBI taxonomy): Eukaryota > Metazoa > Arthropoda > Insecta > Orthoptera > Morabidae > Vandiemenella > Vandiemenella viatica. The sequence goes on from JARYHS010009186.1 coordinate 230,448,455, forward strand.
TGGCCGCGGTCTTGGAACAGTAGGAAGTCTAGGTATTCACACAGCTAACAATGAAATACTTACATTGTATTACGAACTTACGTTCACTCAACTGCTTATGAATGTGTAATAAGTACTTATTTTTTCTAGTGGCAATTGGGCTTGGTGTCTGGAACTGTGTTGGAATTGTTTTGGGTCAAGTTGACTGTCTAATCAGTGGAATGTGGCAGATGTAAGTTTTTCCAACGAAAAATTGGCTTATTCAGTTGACATTAATTAAATGTATTTCATCTGGACTTGCTGCAAACATCTGTGCTCCATTGCAATTAAATTAAATTAAAACTTTATTAGCTTTTGAATGTTTTGATGTAAAAGTAAACTTCTTTCAGCAGGTTTTACTTCTGGGTAGTGTTAGGGTAAAAACTCAGAAGTGTTATAAAATTTGCGGGTAATATCAAGATGGGGATACCGCTGCGGCCTCACCTAGTAAACACACAGATCACGTGGTATATATAATAACATTGTGACGTATTGAGTCTGTACATACCTACACAGTAACGGCTGTAGATATGATCTGAAAATTGGATATCTGCAAAATTGTGAATTATGGTTACGTTCCACTTTGGTCCAGACTGCATTACGACTGAAACGTATAATTATAAAATATGATTTAGTCACTCATCATTTGAGTTTATGTTGTAATGCAGCCTGGACCATACGCCACAATGATGTCATATATACCATGTGATCTGTGTGTTTACTACACGAGGCTGCAGCGGTATCCCCATCTTGATATTACACAAATTTGCAACACTGTTTTCCCAGACTGAATGGCGTAACATATTTAATTTAATTTAAAATTGCAATGGAGCACATGCTCTGGTGGTAATTTTCCTACACACCCAACTTCCCCCTATCCTGCACCCACCTACATTTGCCCTCTACAAATTTTAACTTTAAATTCTTTTAACGTTTTCCGTAAGTTATTCATCATTCCCCTTGGTAACTCATTCCAATCCCTGACACCCTTACCTAAAAAAGAAAATCTTCCCACACCCTTGTGCCTGAAATCGAGTGCCAGCTTGTGGTCATGGTCATCTTTTCCCTTCCATGAACTACTTTTCATACCTACTGCAATATTTATCCATGCCTCATCGCCAGTATATGCCCTGTACACTGCCATTACCCTCCTCATCCTCCTCCTGTCTTGCAATGAATCCCATTCCAGCTCCTTTATCATATCTGTCACTGATTGCATTCTGCGATAATTTCCAGAAACAAATCTAGCAGCCCTTCTTTGCACCTTCTCCAACTCCTGTATTTGATACTCAAAATGTGGGTCCCATACTACACTACCATATTCGAGCAATGGTCTTACCAAAGTTTTGTAACCCAATTCCTTTACTTCTTTCGTACATCCCCTCATCACTCTCTCCAACAAGTGCACAATTTTGAAACCTTTTCCTACCACCTGTCCAATGTGTCCTGCCCAGTTAAGCTTGATATCAAATGTAATGCCAAGATATTTACATTTCAAGTCTTCAACAAGCAATTCTTTCCCCACTTTATATTCATAATTAACCTTTTGTTTCTTATTTGTGTATCTAATTAGCTGACTCTTGTTTGCATTTATCTTCAACCCATGTTTACCATCCCATAAATATCCTGTCCAGATCACCCTGCAACTGTTTACAGTCCTCTATCGTTTTGATCCTTTTATACAGCATTATGTCATCTGAAAACAATCTAATTTCAGATAGTAAACAATCAACACAATTATTCATTAGAATAATGAATAGCAATGGTCCCAATTCGCTACCCTGCGGCACTCCCATTTTTACTTCCACTTCCTTTGATACCGCATTTCCTACCCTATCTTTCTGTTTTCTACCTTTTAAAAATTCTTCTACCCAGCAAATCACTTTCTCATCCACTCCAATAGTTTTTGACTTATTTACTACCATTTTATGGCTTACTCTGTCAAACACCTTTAACAGATCTGGTGCTACACTATCAATTTGACCTTCCTTGTCCATTTCATCTGAAATATCTTGCATATATCCCACCAACTGAGATTCGCATGAATATCCTTGCCTGAACCCATGTTGCCTACTTGAAAACCACTTACGTTCCTTACATACATTTCTGATGTGGTTGCATATCAATCTTTCCATTAATTTACCTACCACTGAAGTCAAACTGATTGGCCTGTAATTTTCAACTCTATTTCTCACCCCTCCTTTATGTACCGGTACTACTATCACACTTTTCCAGTCTTGTGGTATGCAGCAAGTATCCATACTCAAATTAAATAATATTTCAAGATAAGGTACATTGTCACATCTGGCTATCATTAAGATATCTGTAGTAATATTATCTACACCAGCCGCCTTATGTTTTTTCAGCTTTCTTATTTCCTTCATGATTTATTTGGGATGAATTTCAAATTTTTTAGTATCTTCATTTCTAATCGTATTGTTAAGCTCATTCTCCGAATTAGACCCTCCCATTTCTGATTCATTGTCCCTAATGCTCTCACCGAACCAGTTACTTAAAGTCTCTGCCTTTTTTCAAATCTTCAGTAACTTCTTCTCCATCCTATAAGTGTCTCAACACCCTCCCTTCCCCTCAGTTTTCTAACACAGCCATAGAAATTTCTAGATGCATCAGTCAATGGTACTCCTGCACTGACAATACTCTTCATAAACCCATCTTTAGCCACTTTCTTTGCTGTTATTAAGTCCTTGTTTAGTTGTTTCAAATGTTCCCTACTACCCTGCTGTCTCTTAACTCTGTTATGTTCTCTTCATACCAACCTCTTTAACTCTTCACTTCCCTATTATAGTACACAGGTTCTCTACTTCCCTTTATTTTCTGCTTTGGAATGAATTTTTCTTCTCCCTTTCTTATCTCCTTGAACTGTTTCCATCTTGACTCTACTGTACTTGTGCCTTCCTTCCATTTGTTGAAACGTTCTCTGAAATATCTCTTCAAATTTGAAATCTGTGCCTTTTTATAATTGCACTTATTTCCACCTTCAATTTTGGCTGCTGGTTTACTGAATCCTCTAATATCCATTAGAACTGCTTCATGACCACTTATTTCTTCAGTTACTTGGCACCCCACAAGATTATCATCGGGCTTTATTAGGAATATATCCAAAATATTTTGTCCCCTAGTGTTTTGCTCTACCACTTGTGTAAATCCTCCTTCCCTTATTAAGGTATTTGCAAATCTTTGTTCCCGTGTGTTATTAATCTTATTTCCTTCCCAGTTTACACCTGGTAAATTTAATTCCCCACCAATAATGATCATTCTATTCTTACCTCTGAAATCTGAGTATGAATTTAATTTCTCCCCAATAGCCTCATCTTCATCTGTCATTCTTCCACTGCGGTAAGCAGCCAACACCCTGATTTTTTCTTTTTTATTCCCACCAGAAATCTACCCCAAGTAACTCATGGTCTTGATCTATGAACGCCAGTGAACTGTGGTAGTTTTTGCTAACTAGTATGAAGACTCCTCCACCAATTGCCCCTCTATCTCTGCGGTACACTCTGTAACCATCAGGAAAAACCTCACTGTCTAATATGTCTTCTTTTAACCAACTCTCTACCCCAATTATTACTTGTGGTTTGTGTATCTCTATTAAGTTTGCAAATTCGATTACTTTGTTCATTATACTTCTACAGTTTACCATTAACACCCTTATTACTGGCGTTATATTTTCTGCATTTATCTCCTCTTTCCCAGTTTTACCCCAGCCAGTTATTGTTTCAGCAACTTCATCTACTGATTTAACTTATTCAGTTTATAATTTTTCTGAAGGATGCTCAGTTCAGTCACATCTGGGGGGAGCAGACCCAAGAACAAGTCGTCATGAATTGCGAGTTCATTTTGGCAGCAATGGGAAATGGACATCTCATTGATAAGAATGTGTTTTTTTATTATTATTATTATTATTATGGGTTAATTGTCCACAAACAGAAAGAATAAATATTTTTTTATATTTTTTTGGCACTATTTAGCAGAGTACTATTCTTACTGATGGCTGCTTAAAATTGGTTGCAATTTAATAGTGGCTCTTATTGGCTGCATAATTTATTTATTTATTAATCTGCATTTTTTAGTTATTAAGCTTTTGCTGATTAATGAAATTGTCTTGGAAGTACTCAATTTAATGACAGTCCACAGAAATTGATTTTGTAATAGGTCGTTAGTCTTCTATCCAATGATTTATATTTGATTCCATTTTCCTGTATTTTCTTGGCTGGCAGGAATTTGCTATTAACATTATGAATTTGAAATAAAATATGTATAAAATATAATTTTGCATTGAAAGGATCCATTTCGAAAGGGAACTTTGTAGTTAATTTTCTCACAATTGTTGCAAGGCTGACACCACTCTCCAAGTGACAGTTTAATTAATGATGAATAAATTACCAAACATACTGAAAGAATTTTAAAGTTAAAATTTGTAGAGGACAACAGTAAAGGGCTGGTACAGGCAGGGAAAGAATGTGTGTGAACGGAAATTGGCACTGGAGTGTGCATTCTGTTGCAGTTAAATTAATTAACTAATGGTTCACTGCTGACACCACTCATTACAGGACACTAACAGATACATGATCTGTTTGTGTTTAGTTTGTAATGCAACCTGGCTCACAGTATTAGTGACAGATAGGACATGAAAATGGGGTATACTCAATGGTGTATTTTATGTTTACGTTTTACTGCGATTCCTGGACCAGCATTGCAAAATTGACACCATTGTGTGATTAGTCCCTTGGCCAATAGAATAAATTTATTTTTCAACATTAAATTTAGTGCCCTTTCCTAATTTAATTAATGGCTATGTGTGCGACCAATAAATGGCTGACTGTGTTATGTCGCTGTCAATAACAAGTGGCCATTATCCACGAATATGACTGCATTCTGCTAAATAGTGACATCAAACATTACTTTTGCTGATTTTATTTATGGAAAGTTCACCAAAAAAAAATATTGGTGTGAGGTCTATTTTCCATTGATACCAATATAAATTCTTAATTCATGGCAACCTCTACCCCATCTGTGTCTCTGCAAGGTATTTTGCTATTGGTCTTCCTTAGCACATATTTAGTAAGAAAATATTCATATGAAGGATGTCAATTTGTCAAATGTATATTGATAGAGTAAATGCTTTTAAAATGTGGGTAAATTGATACAAGTTATTGTGATAGTGCAAACACTGGGACTCATCAAGGAATTATTGTTTTGTTCTGAAAACTGTTGTACACATTTGTTGGGTGATATTATTTTATAGGGTGTAAGGGTTTGGGAGAGACTATACTAGCCTTTTCCAACCAAATGTCAACCTCTCCTTCACGTGGCGCACCCTGTTTGCGCGGACGAGGCTTTCGCGTCTGAAAGATTCCCGGTATAAGGAGTCACCCACTGCTTGCCAACGGCCTCCGAAAGGAGGGCGGAAGAGAGGGGAGTGGTTCAGGGCACCCTTTTGCCCTTGCGGTTGGAAACGGCCCCTAAAGGCGGATGAATCAGAAATGATCAATGGCATGGGGATGCAGCAGGCAATGGGAAACCACTACATTAAAGACCCAAAGGGTATCCCGAGGACATGTAATCCTCTCAAATTACATATATCATGATGGCTTCTTCCTGGGTAAAATATTCCGAAGGTAAAGTAGTCCCCCAATCGGATCTCCGGGTGGGGACTGCTCAGGGAGGAGTCATCAGAATGGATAGAAACATTCTACGAGTCGGAGCGTGGAATGTTTGAAGTCTGAATAGGGCAGGTAGGTTAGAAAACTTAAAAAGGGAGATGGAACAACTTAAGTTAGATGTTGTTGGAATTAGTGAGATTAAATGGAAGGACGCACAGGATTTATGGTCTGGAGAACACAGGATAATTAACACACAAGCTGTCAATGGAGTCACTGGTGTAGGATTTGTAACGAACAAGAAAGTAGGGAAACGAGTAAGTTATTATGAACATTTTAGTGACAGGATTATTTTGATGAGGTTAGAAACTAAGCCCGTCCCAACCACATTAGTACAAGTGTATTTGCCAACGTCACACGAAGATGAAGAAGAAATAGAAAAAATATAAGCTGAAATTGAAGAATTAATACAATATGTGAAGGGGGAGGAAAATCTAATAATCATGGGTGATTGGAATGCAATAGTGGGAGAAGGAAAAGAGGGGAATACTGCAGGAAATTTTGGTCTAGGAGAAAGAAACGAGCTAGGAAGCAGGTTGCCAGAATTTTGTGAAAGATATAAGCTAGTAGTGGCAAACACACTGTTTAAGAACCATGCAAGAAGAATATACACCTGGAAACGTCCTGGGGATACAGGCAGATATCAGCTAGATTATATCATGGTCAAACAGAGATTCAAGAATCAAGTTCTAGACTGTAAAGCGTACCCAGGAGCAGACATAGACTGTGACCATAATCTGATAGTAATGAATTGCAGGCTGAAACTTAAGCGAATAAGGAAGCAGTATAAGCAGAACAGACTGGAAGTGAATAAACTAAAACAATCTAGCAAGAGAGAAAAATTTGCAGAAATGGTAGACTTAGGTCTAAGAAGTAACTGTGAAAGGAGCTCAACTGAGGACGAATGGAATGCGTTAAAGACCGAAATAATGAATGCTGGAAAAGAAACTTTAGGCTTTAGGGAACAAGTTGCCCGAAAACCTTGGACCACAGAAGAAATTTTGGAGCTGATGGATCAGAGGACAAGGTACAAAAATGCTCAGGATGAAGCAGGAAGTGAGCAATACAGGCAATTTAGAAATCAAATAAATAGGAAATGCAAAATAGAAAAATAAAAATGGCTGCAACAAAAATGTAAAGAAGTATATAAGGAAATGGTCGTAGGAAAAGTAGATGTTGCATATAGAAAGATCAAACAGAATTTTGGAGAAATGAAGAAAAGAGGTATGAACATTAAAGCTGCCGATGGGAAACCTCTTTTAAGCTCAGAAGATAGAGCTAACCGATGGAAGGAATACATTGAGAAAATGTATGTTGGGGACGACTTGAACAATAGTATAATGGAAAAGGAATGCGATGTCGACATTGATGACTTAGGAGATCCCGTTTTGAGGACAGAATTGAATAAAGCTCTGAATGACTTGAAAGCAAATAAGGCAGTTGGAATTGATGAGATCCCTGCAGAGCTTCTTAAATCCCTAGGAGAGGAAGGAATCGAAAGATTATTCAAGCTGATATCAAAAAGTTATGAAACAGGAGAAATTCCAACTGATTTTAATAAAAATATCATCTTCACTCTTCCAAAGAAAGCACAAGCCGGCAAATGTGAAAATTATCGCACCATTAGTCTAACATCACATGCTTCAAAATTACTGACCAGAATAATATACAGAAGGATGGAAAGGCTAGTAGAAGAGATAGTAGGTGAAGATCAGTTTGGGTTTAGGAAAAATTGCGGTACAAGGGAAGCAATTCTGTCTTTAAGATTAATACTTGAAGGGTGGACCAAGAAAAACAAAGATACTTTTATGGCATTTGTTAATTTAGAAAAAGCTTTTGATAATGTTTGGTGGGAGAAGATGTTCAAAATTTTAAAGTTGACATGTCTAAAGTATAGAGATAGAATAATCTATAAACTATATAAGAATCAAGTGGCTATAATAAAAGTAGAGAATCACGAGAGACATGCATTAGTTAAAAAGGGTGCAAGACAAGGCTGTAGTCTATCCCCATTAATATTCAACTTGTATGTAGAAGAAGCAATGAAGAAAGTCAAAGAAAAATTTCCGTGTGGCATAAGTTTTCAGGGAGAAAAAATCAGTATGTACGATTTGCTGATGACATTGTCTTGTTAGCAGAGAAGGCTGAGGATATTGAGTAGTTACTGAATGGCATGAACAAAATACTGAAGGAAGATTTTGGACTGAATATAAATCAAAGCAAGACAAAAGTGATGAAATGTAGCAAAAATGATACCAATACTAGTAGATTAAATATAAAAATAGAATCGGATGCAATAGGAAAAGTAAGTGAATTCTGTTACGTGGGAGGCAAAATTACAACTGATGGCTGATGCAGGAATGATGTTAAAAGCAGAATAGCACTAGCAAAAAGAGCCTTCATGAAAAAGAGAAACCTTTTAGTTTCAAATGTTGATCTAGGAAGTAGAAAGAACTTTTTAAAACTCTATGTGTGGAGCACAGCACTTTACGGTAGTGAAACATGGACTTTAGGAATACCAGAAAGAAAGAAAATTGAAGCATTTTAAATGTGTAGCTACAGAAGAATGCTGAAAATTAGGTGGACAGACAAAGTAAGAAATGAACGAGTTTGGAGATGATGGGTGAGAAAAGAAGTTTATGGAAGAAGTTTGCAGAAAGAAGAGACAGGCTGGTAGATCATATTTTGAGACATGCTGGATTGGTTAATTTGTTAGTGGAGGGAACAGTCGAAGGTAAGAACTGTAGAGGAAGACAGAGAATAGGATATATGAAGCAGATAATTGAGGACGTGGGTTGTAAGGGGTATGTAGAAATGAAGAGGTTAGCACAGGATACGAAGTGGTGGAGGATTGCATCAAACCAGTCAAAATACTGACGACAGCAAAAAAATATATATGTTGCTCTTAAGGCTTGTTCGAACTGGGCGAGTAATTTAGTCGAGTGGCGAATGATTTAGTAACTAAACGTGTGTGAATACTGAAATTTAGTCGAGTAGTAAAGTTTCTAAAATAACTGATAACTAAATTCCTCTTGCCTTTTGCTGTGACAAGAAGGTTTTATTTTCATTCTGGTCCAGGCAGCATTTCAATCTAACCACAATTTCCGTTAATGTTGTCGCTACAAAATCAAAGCCTCAATCACAGGCGCATTGATACAATAATTTTATCTTAAGTTATTGATGTGTATCACGACGTAAACTTGAACCACAATCTGCACGCATGGATTTGGTGAGAAGTAAATTGAAAATTAAAAACATCTGCTTAGTGCACAATTTTATTATTTATTTTATTACAATAGCATCTAGATTATACATTTAAATATTATTCCTATTGTTATTAGAAGTACTACCTAAAGCGATAAAAATCTTTTTAGTATTATCTACTCGCTGAATTTAGGCGCAGGTACTGAAACAGTTTCACTCCTTCAGTGAAATTATTCAGTTTACTGGATACATTAATTGAATTACTTTAATGTGTCATAGATTCCATCACACTGTGATGAATTAGAAAATACCCGATTTTCCGTGTATAAATACGAGGTGTGAGTGTCCATATACCACATCCGGTGGCAATAAAGTAGAGAACTGCCTGTAATTACGTAGTTGCTGGCATTACACTCCTTAAATAGGTATCTTCACGCTGGATTTCCGACTGGATTTTCACTAACACAACTTTTGGACGTTCTCAAACTATTCATAGGGATCTTCTAATGCTAATTCCTACAGAAGACAATCTCAGCTCCTAGTTCATTAACCCAATTTCGTACCTATTGCTTTTTATTTCTTTATCCCATAAACTTCCTTAATCCACATCTTAACATAAACTGTATCAGCTCTTTCTTTTAATTGCGATGCAGCCTGCTGTCAAAATACCACGCTACTTGTGTAATGTACTCGACCGTAGTGCAAACGATTTTTGGTTAGTGGCGAGTAACTTAGTTACTAAACTACTCGCCGCTCGACTAAATTACAAGCCCAGTGCTAACGAGCCATTACAGCTGTAAAATATATCCATCTTCTCAAATTCCACTCGAAAAGTGCCGTAATGTTAGATGGCGAGTGTCTGGGAGAAGGCATATAGCGATGTGTAATGATAATGCTATCATTCCTTCCAGTATATTATTTGGTAATATGTTATTATTACACCCACTGTATAATCACCAACTTCATGCAAAATATTAATAATAATAATTTTAAAAAAACTGCTGTAACATTACACACTAAGCGATGAGAGGACGCCATTTGTTGTCATTTGCGACTTCCAGCAATGCTGATATTACGTGCAACGAAATGCATCAATGACCAACAATGACAAAAACCAAACCAATTTAACTTTATTATGAAAACAAAATTTCAAGTCCATTAAGCTACAAAAGGAAGTGCCTATATCCATTTTGGTCCAGGCTACATTCCAACATATCCACAGGCACCGCAAATGATTCTGCTTGAAAATCATAACTTATATGTTTAATAAATCCACATTTCTAGTGTATTATGCTTTAACAACAAGAACCAAATGCCATATTGGTACATGCTGCATGTCAACTAAATTCCTTTGACCTAATGCTGAAACAAGGATATTGCCGCACTTTAAACCAAAACATCAGCTACGTTGATATTGATGCAACCTATTTTGATAAATGCTGTAGAATATTAACATCTCTCACATAATAATATGCTGGATATGTTTCTTGACAATGTAATACCTATTATCGTTGGATGTCGCATGTGTGTTTGTAAATGAGTCAACCAACGTTCGCTTATGGTTGTTTTTTTTTTTTTTCAGTGTGTAATTTTTTCCATATTTATTCTTTTGATAGCAACATATTCCCAAATAATGTCGTTCAAAGAACGTGTGCATGATCATTATACTTTGCTATAATGCTATTACCAGTCGCTCGCGGTATAGCGTTTGAAACACGCTTCGCTGTTAACTTCTTCTTTAATAGTTCCTTTTAGAACCAGAAATAATTCATATATATATATTTTCAACGAAAGAAGGCTCAGTTTTTCATAAATTCATTTTAATAAGAACGATAACTAATCTAAACCAACACCCGTCATACAGTCCACATGGGTCGTAGCTTAAACTTCATTTCCGAAAAATTGCAGGTTAGTGAATTAGTAATCTGATTTCACGAAGCGACGTCTACTTTTAGAAGGTTTGAGTTCATCTGTCTGTTGATAATAACCAACGAGTTGTAACAGAAAATCCAAAGCACATATATTTATTGTTATACATGGAATTTTAATCTTTCAATTAATTTTCTTAAATGGTAATTAATTTTATAAAGTTATTGCCTTTGGTATTAATCAGCCCCGTTACACGTTATGGCACTTTTTGAGTGACGTTTTTGAGGAATCTATATATTTTACAGCTCTAAGAGCAACATGTATTAAATAGTATCCCCAAACGAACATGTGCAACAGTTTTCAGACCAGAACGACAATTCCTTGTTGAGTCTCGGTGATTGCGCTGGAGCCCAAGTTACTATACAAGAAATGTTTGTTATTAACTGTTGATGTTTATTGCAAATTTTGCTTGCTTCTTGGAGAGAAAACTGTACTCCACATCCAAATGCAGGTTGAGAAATCTTAAAAGCACACAAAATATTCTGCAGTACATAATATTCAGTGATGTATAGCAAACATGATGTATTACCTGAGACTAATACAAAATTAGCTATAATGTGCTGCGGGCAGTGGTGTCATCCCTAGTCATTAGTGTAAAATTGGCTCCTCTGTAATGCAGACAACCTCTGAAGGAATTGTCCTTTTCTTGTGAAAATTTGTACATACTCTCCTGAGAGATATGATTTAAGAAAATTTGTACATTATAATCATCTAATATATACCTATGTACTAAGTAAGTAAAAATGTTCAAAATTTGCCCATTTCTGTTTCAAGTTATTATGAGAGAAATATAGTATTACCCATTTTCTTATGCTTTATTTTTTCGAGATAAAATTGCATCCTGCATCCTATGACATGTAGGGGAGAAGTATCACCACATAAATATTTATAAATGTACAGTGTTGAGCTACGTTAGCAGACATGCTGTATGATGGATTAATTGGTGAACTGTCTACGATGTTATTTCGCATTGTAGCCAACCGCTTACAGCAACATGCCAGTATTACCAGAGGTTGTGGCTAGGTTGAAATACAACCTGGACCACAGTGACAACTACGGAAAAAAGATCAACAATATTAATGGAGGTTGCAGTTAAGTTAAAATGCAGCCTGATCAGAATGGAATCCGACCCTGAATGTTATTGTGATTGGTTTCGTTGTAAGAGTTTGACTGCCATGTAAAATGCTTTTGATTATTAATGTCATCTATAGTTCAACAATTAATCTAGGGTGCATCATGTCTGCTATCATCTTTCAATGCTGTGCATTAAAAATATTTGTGTGCTGCTACTTCTCCCTTACATGTCACATGGATGAGGAATTCAGTTTTTTTTCTGAAAACAAAGCCTGAAAAATGGCTGCAAGGAACATAAACAGGTAATAATATATGTTTCGTGCATAATAACTTATACAGAACTGCTATTAATTTGAACGATTTTACTCTTTCAGTATATTGTTGATGGTTATGATGTACAACTTTTATTAAATCATGTGTGTACAAATTTTCGCATCAGAAGGGCAACTACTTCTGAAGTGTTTCACATTATGCGACCACAGTAAAATTAATTAGTAAATAGTGGGAGCATGTAGACAGTAATTATGTTTTATTGTGTGTAATAGGTTTTGTTTTGTGTGGGTTGATAATATTTCCAGATGAATTGTGTGTGTGTGTGTGTGTGTGTGTGTGTGTGTGTGTGTGTGTGTTGAAATCACTGATCAGTTAGTTGCTGAAGTCTTAAGATATTACAATTTAGTAATTAGCAAAATGTAAATGCTTAGCATAATAACTTTTATGTTTAATTATTACTATGCTATGTGCTACTTGACTTTTGTGTCAACATTTTCTGAGTACCAAATCTCTGATCAATAGTACAATTTTTTATAATAGTACAATTCTTTATAACAGTACAATTCTTTATAACAGTACAATTCTTTGTAATGACCCAGATGATGCTGTTGAACTGTCTGCCTGCATGCTTGGCTTGTATTTCTTGGGACATGAAACTCTCTACATAGCAAGTTTAGGCTGATGTTAATTAACCATATCACTATCTGTGTGTCTCGTGATCCTTTATTGACAATTATGTTTGTTCCATTTTGACATGTCTAGTTGTAAAATGATTATAGAGTATATCATTATTTCCAAAACAACTTATAATTTTTTCCCCATTATAGAATCAAAAAACTGAGTTCGTTGGTAGAGCAATAATGTTCTGGCCTCACATTCAGGAGGACATGGGCTCGAATCCCAGACTGGCCTTCCGTGTTTGAGTTTTCCATTGTTTCCCAAAATCACTCCAGGAGAGTACTGGGATGGATCCTCAAAATGCCATGGCCATATTTCTGACTGTTCCTTGTTCCTAGTCCCTTCCTACCTATAATGATCTTGACATTGATGAGACATAAAGCTAAAAGCAAAAATAAAAAAAGAATCAAATGATCAGAATTAAGAATACACTATAGCATTCCTGTTCTCATTTCTTCATCCATTCATTTTCATTACAACACACTGTCAGTTAATTCTCCCTAGTCTGTGTTTGCTGTAGTTTCTTTAATGTATCGTATTAAGTGAGACTAGTAGGAGTATTCTCTCTGAAATCCTTACTACTGTTTACAATCCATTTTATTACAGCATAGTTGCTTTTAATATAAATGTGTACAGAGCATTTCGTCACCTTTTCTACCACTGAAATCAAAATAATTAGCTTACAGTTCTCAGTGTTATCTTTTGACCTTCTTATACAAACTAGTAATGGTATACCACATGACTTGTGCCAGCACACAATCTATGTAATACTTCCAAGTCTAGCATGTTACTATCACAAACATATATTTGATAATGGTATATATGGCTTTATATTTTCAAATATATCCAAATAACTCATGGTTTATGCTTTACTATTCCTCTTTTTTTCATTACAGTAATGATTTCATGTTTTTGTGTTTCTGCCAAATTACATCTGTTGCAGTCCTATTCCACTATACGACCTCAGACCACCTTGACAGACTATTGCCAACAGATAGTATGACAACCAAAGAGATCTAGTCCTGCTAGACATGGCTGAGATCAGAAACTAGGCAGTTGTCTGAGACCCTCTGCCCCCAGTGGAGGGGATGAAAGGTGAATAGATTAGATTGGCTTATTGTAATGCGGCTATTCAAGAGGTGTAATCCAGAGAGGGGTTAGAGCTTCTATGGAGCTTATGGTAATACTAGAAATGACACAGGATTTGGCTTAAGGAAGTATATTTACAGACATAATAGTATATGAATAGAAAGGGTACTTCATAGTTCCTTGCAGTAGACTATGGCCAATTAGAACTGAGTGATACGCTTACACTGGTGACAGCAGCGGGGTGCGGGGGATGGCCACTTCATAGGTTTGACTCTGGCCTCCTAGGCCAGGTCGAGTAGACTCCCGTGTCGTCACTCAAACTAGAACTGACTGAAAACTGAATGACTGACTGATTAACTCCTGGCAGCTTGGTTTACATTACTCTCCGGTACTTCAGAGCATGACTTCATATGGTAGCGAGCTCCTTATTTGTAGATGATTTTGCCATTTTTTGTTCATTATCCAGCCTGAGAGGTGGTAAGAAGCAAAAAAAATAAATGGACTTAAGTATATGGTCAGCAAGTAATGGTTTTTGTTTTTCTGTCAAGAAAATGAAATGTGTAGTTTTTACTAGTAGACATAGCCTTTTAGCAGTACCTAATCTTACACTGTGGAACACACTTTTTTAATGAAACAGCTAGTTTTCTGTTGCTCATTTTTTATAGCAGGCTCAGCTGGCTGCCACACCTTAGAGACTTGAAAGCCAGAGCTGTAAAGGCTTTATGTTTTAAAATCTCTATGTGATAGGTCATGGGATGCAAACTGCTCCTTTCTGTTACAATTTTAAAGAGCCTTTTTTTGGTATCAGTTGGAGTATGGCTGCATTTATGGTTCAGTGTGGGACAGTTATTTACTGATGCTGGTTATTGTCTACCATGCCAGAATAAATGACTGCCAATTCTGGCTATACAATAGAACCATTCAACTTCTTTGTATAAATGAAGTTCTCTGTACTTTCCTCCTTGTAGGGCATTGTCCTTTGATGCATAGTTTGCTTCTTTTTTAATTTAGGTTTTTATGGCCTCTTTAATGCCATTGTGTTGTTGGTTTACTGTTTTTTTCGTTTCTCTATGGTGGACCTCTTTACAGTTTGTCATACAGCCAGGTTTTAAGCTCAGTTATAGCCATGTTGCTGAACCAGTTTTTTTAGGGTACTAATGGCCTTGACACCAATATGCCCCAACGCAACAACAATAGCCCTTACCTCCCAGGCCTTTCCCACCTCTAATCACCTTGACCATGACATTGCCTACACATGAGGCCACAAAAAAAGCTTGTTTTACTCCTGGATCCATTGGCTGTAAATTATTTGAAACCCCATCAAAAACTGATCAGCAATTTTTTGTGGGAATTGTGTTAATCCAGACAGAAATGATGTAAAAAAAGTTTATTTCATCTCAGTGCCACAAACTTAGTATTTAAAAAAATCTTGACTGTACATATTATTGTCCCAATTACAAGTTTTGTTATATTTACAGATATTCAATATATTATTCCCCTTGTTCTCTGCTCTACCACTTGTGTAAAGCCTCCTTTACTCACCAAAATAGTCCGTCTCTCTTTTGTTATTAATCTCTCTTCCTTGTCGGTTCACATTTGATAATGTTAACCCTCTACCAATAATGACTATTCTACACTCACCTTTGGATATGAATTTAATTTTTTCTCAGGAGTCTCATCTTAATCATTCATTGTTCCACTATGGTAAGCCACCAACACTCTTTTTGTTTTTCCTTTTTTTATCACCCCAGAAATCTACCACTGGCAATTCATGACTTATCTGTGTACTCTAGTGAACTGTATCTTTGTGATACATTCTATAACTATAGCAGAAAACCTCATTTTCTAGCTATCCTTCCTTTTAATAATTGCAAGACAGGAGGAGGATGAGGAGGGTAATGGGAGTGTACAGGGCGTACACTGGCGATGAAGCATGTAAACCTATTGCAGCAGGTATGAAAAGTAATTCATGGAAGGGAAAAGATGACCATGACCACAAGCTGGCACTCGATTTCAGGCACAAGGGTGTGGGAAGATTTTCTTTTTTAGGTAAGGGTGTCAGGGATTGGAATGAGTTACCAAGGGGAATGATGAATAACCTACCGAAAACATTAAAATAATTTAAAGTTAAAATTTGTAGAGGGCAAATGTAGGTGAGTGAAGGATAGCGGGAAGTTGGGTGTGTAGGGAAATTGCCACCGGAGCGTGTGCTCCATTGCAATTAAATTAATCAAGACTCTATCACTACAACAATGAGTGATATGTTCATTTCTGTTAAGTAATCAAACTGTTACTTTCTTCATTACACTCATACTGTTCACTAATAACAGACCTACAATTGGCTTTGTGGTGTACTAAGCATTACTGTTAACACTTCCACCTTTTATTGTTTCATCAGCTTCAGGTACTTCTATAGTCACTTCTTTGTGGTTTCTCCTATCAGCATTACTCTTCACTCTCCTTGTGATCTCCTCCTGATTTTATTACAATACAATACAATACATTCATTTTCCATTGATCCCAATATAAGAGACTGGCTCTGTGGGATGTGGAAAGTTGTCAATTTACAGATAAACAGTTGCATAACAAAATAATAAGTACACCACTAGATGTACAGTCATAGTATACATGGTACATTAAACACTTCCATTACAAAATAATACATACACCAGAAGATGTACAGTCATAGCATATACGGTACATTAAAAAAAAAATCCATAACAAAATAATACATATACCACAAGATATACAGTCATAACATATATGGTACCGTAAACAATTATGTAACAAACTAAATACATACACCAGGAGATGTACAGTCATAGCATACATGGTAAATTAATTATGTGAACTATATTTACACAAGATACTGGCAGTTATTTTTTAGATACCTTAGAAATAAATTCTTTGACAGAGTAGAAGGAGTTGTCAATTAAATTCTTTCAATTTTTTCCTGAATTTATTATCATCATCTACTAGACATTTAATATGTGTTGGGAGCATATTGAAGATATGTATCCCTGAATATCGGACCCCTTTTTGAACAAATGACAATGACTTGTAAGTCTTGTGAAGATCATTTTTACTTCTAGTGCCATAATTGTGTATTTTACTATTTGTTTCAAACAAAGTATAATTTGTTACTACAAAGGACATTAATGTGTATATATACTCAGATGCTAATGTTAAAATCCCTAACTTCTTGAACAGCTGTCTACATGAAGTTCTATTGCTAACCCCACACATAATTCTTATTACACGCTTTTGGGCTCCGAACACTTTGTCTCTATGGGTAGAATTGCCCCAGAATATTATTCCATATGACAATAAGGAGTGAAAATAAGCAAAATAAACTAGCTGCCTCATACGGAGATCACCTATAGCCGAAATTGTACGAATTGCAAACGTGGCTGCTCCCAATCGCTTTAGTAAGTCAGAAACATGTACTTTCCAATTTAAATTATGATCAATATACAAACCTAGAAATTTCACACTCTCTACCTCTTGAATGGACTGGCCTGCAAATTTTATGTCTATATCAGGTGTTAATCTGTGTGATGTACTGAATTGCATATACTGAGTTTTATCAAAGTTTAAAGACAAGCCATTAGTTGTAAACCATTTATTAATCAGTTCAAAGACATAATTTGAAATATATTCTGTAGATAAATCTGGAGTGTTTTTAATTCCTATGTTTGTGTCATCTGCAAATTGGACAAATTTTGAGTTTTTAGATGAAACACAGGGTAGATCATTTCTATATATTAAAAAAATTAGTGTCCCCAATATAGATCCTTGAGGTACTCCACATCTGATTAATTTCCACTCAGAAAACAGTGAACTCTTAAGGCAGCCTTAAAATTCTCCATTGATACTTTGTTTTCTATTCAGAAGGTAAGAACTAAGCCATTTATTAACAATGCCATCTATACCATAATACTTAATTCTGTATCAGAATTTTATGATCTACACAGTCAAATGCTTTAGATAAGTCACAAAAAATTCCCACAGGAATTAATTTATCATTTATTCCTTCTAAAATATTGTCAGTGAATGCAAATATAGCTTGTTCTGTTGAATGACCCTTTTGAAAACCAAATTGTGATTTAGTTAAAATATTATTATTTTTTAGTTGTTTATTGTACATTGCTTTCTCAAAAACTTTGGAGAAGGCTGTTAGTAATGAAATTGGTCGGTAATTCAATACAGCTGCCTTATCTCCCTATTGTTTCATCAGCTTCAGCTACTTTGATAATAATTATGATTTACGTTACATCTGTAAACATTTTCCCTTTGGTCACCTGGCTTTATCTTTTCACCAGCAGCTTCTAACCTATGAAAGGCACATTCCTAACCTAATTATAACTGTGAATTGACTACCTTATAGTCTTATCTAACAGTTGAGAAAGTACCCTCTAGTATTAGCCATGCCTAGTGAAATGGAACATATCAGTGGTGTTTACAAGCACAATCACCATGACAGAGTTAATGCCTTTCCCAAACAGGACCTCCAAATGTTTACTCACCTCATAACTGTGTTCAACTGTTGCTGATTATGGTGACTCATGACATGCATGAGTTTCACACTCGTGTGTTGTGCCTCCATCATATTCCTATCACTATCCTGTCTTCTTTAATGAAACACACATAAAATGACCCTGTATCCTCTATTACATGACCAAATTTTGGATCAGGTTTGAAAATACTTGTGACCTGGTAGTTTGTGCCCGACTGATTCAGCGACAGTGGGCTTGCAGCTCCTCATGGCCATTACCTAGCAGCAGGTATACATTAACTGGTTACCTATATTACTAGACACCCATTGTACCTTACTCCATCTACATGTGCCTCCCCCTCCTTCTCTCTGCCTTCCACTCTGGTAACAGGTCAAACCCATTTCTCTCCAGAATTTCTGAAGTGTATGATACCTGCATCCTGTTCCTTAATCATTTTGTTCAATGCCCCAATTGTTTTCTTGCTGCACTGAAACTTTCCTATCCCTGAAACAAAGTGGACAATACCATGGAAGAATCTAAATTATTTTCCTTTTTTCTTCCCAGTTAAATTCCATCCCTCTTCATTCTCTCCCCTGCCATCCTCTCCCCCCTCTCCCCCCAAATTTAAGTCACTTCTCACATTCCTTGCAATTTACATGATCCTGGTGTTGCGTAATAATGAAATAATGCATTTGGCTGTTTTTCCTCTCTAAATTATCTTGAAATAGAATATAAAATCAGTTGTGAAATGAAATTTACTCTTCACAGGCTTACAGCCACATAGTTCCATAAAAAGACATTGTTTTAACGATGTACTCTTTCACCTTCATCAGGTATCTGCTGTTCAATAAATCTGTAAGTACATTGGTGATGTGAAATGATTACACACTCCAAAAAGAGGTGATGCTGTGATAGGTTTGCCCAGGTCACTCCAGGCAAATGATTGCTGTAGAAGGTCATGGATGAATTCCTACCCGTGCCTTGCCCCCAGACCTTTCCCTCCTCTAATGACCTCGAAGTTGACAAGGCGTAAAGCCAAAAGCGTTAGCCATGATAGTTCACAAGTACAATTTAAGTAGTGAATGGAGGCATATTGTAACACCCAGTAACATAGGGCTAATGTAAAGAGAAACTTTCATTGACCTTTTATGTAATGGAGAAACCTGGGCCAGGGTACAATCTTCTATACAGCTGGAAAGCCTTCTGTTTTTAAATATCAGGCATAGAAATAGTCCTATTATGGTTCCCTTTGGAACACACTATTCAAGTTCTAGATGCTTCTTCCACATGCTCATATCTTCATTTATGGCAGTTATGTGATAGTGTTTGAAGCTTTCTGGATACACACACACCCACACACACAAAAATTGGCTCAGCTTGTGATCCGAAATCCATATTGGTTTGCTGTAATTCATTTGTTGTCTTCTAAGAATATATGGTATCTGCAAGAACTCTACTGCAGAGAGATTGATCAGGATTTGGCAGGATCTTTACACTCTTCTTTCTTGAAAATGGGAGTTACCAACACAGTATACGTCAGTCAGGAAGGGTTTGATTTCAGTTGTTTATTCTGAAAACACTTAGAATACGATCAGGAGGTGATTTTCCCCTTTCCAGAATCTTCAGTTGCTTCTTGATATATGCACATTATGTAGTTTTAACAAATCCATATATAACTCCATACAACATGGAAAACTGTTGAGGACTTTGCAATTTGGTAGTGAATTATTTTTTTAAATTTGTATTAAGAATGTTGGCACTCTCACAGCTTTCACTAATCTCGCATTCATTTGATATTAATGATAGCATACTGTTGGAATTACAACTGTATTTTTAGACAAACAACTAAAGCAAATTGAGGCAAAATATGTTAAATACCCCATGCATCACATTCTTGCATATGTTCATAATACAGTTAATTATTATAAATCCCTTGTGATTCTCGAATGGGTGTTTATCATCCTCTATCTTAGTCAGTGATACCAGTAGTTTTAATCCAACTGAGCAAGCCATCAAAATAATAACAGTTGTATTAGTTCTGAATTGTTTTAATGTGTGCATAAACACAACATCAATACTCCAATAGAAGGCTCTATTGCAATCACTGGGACTCGTCAAGGAATTGTCATTCTGGCCTGAAAACTGTGGCATATGTTCGTTTGGTGATACTATTTAATAAATGTTGCTCTTGGAGCTGTAAAATATATAGATACCTCACTTACTTCACTTGAAAAGTGTCATAACGCTATACCGCGAGTGACTGGGAGAATGATCATGCACATGTTCTTTGAACAATATTATCTGGGAATATGTTGCTATAAAAGTATAAATATGGTAAAGATTACACACTAAAAAAATATTTGAACCGTAAGCAACCATTAGTTGCCTCATATACGTACACATAGGCAACATCCAACGATAACAGGTATTACATTGTAAAGAAACATATCTGCATGTTATTCAACGGTATTTATCAAAGTAGTTTGCGACAATAGTGTTTAGGTTCAAAGTGAGGCAATATTATTGTTTCAGCATTAGGTTGAAGGAATTTAGTTTGTATAGTTGAAATGCAGCCTGTGCAAAAATGGTGTTTGGTTCTTGTCATTAAAACATAATTCACTAGAAAGTTGGATTTATTAATCATCCAAGTTATCATTATTTTCAAGCAGAATCATTAGCGGTGCCTGTGGATAGGTTGGACTGTAGCCTGGACCAAAATGGAAATGTATGCTTCCGTTTGTAGCTTATTGGACTTGAAATTTTTGTTTTTATCATAAAGTTGGTTTAGTTTTCATTGTTGTTGGTTGTTGATGCATTTTGTTGCCTGTAATATTATTATCGCTGGAAGTTGCATATGATAACAAATGGTGCCCTCTCATCACTTAGTGTGTAATGTTACAGCAGTTTTTTTTATTTTGCGTGAAGTTTGTACATTATACTCTATCTTGATGGGTGTAATAGAAACATATTAATAAATAATATAGTCAAAGGAATGATAGCATTATCATTATTCATCGTTATATACCTTCTCCCAGTCACTCGCCGACTTATGTTTTGGCACTTTTCGAGTGAAGTTTGTGAGGATGGATATATTTTACAGCTTTAAGAGCAACGTATATTAAATAATATCACCCAACGAATGTGTGCAACCGTTTTCAGATCAAAACGGCAATTCCTTGATGAGTCCCAGTGATGGCACTACAAGCCCAATAGATTATTGGGAGCCATACTGCACAGTGCTATGTCACATGTATGCTGCTAACATCGCATCGACTCAATCCGCCTTGTGGCTTTACTGTTTAGTGTGACGTCTACACATCGTAACTTTCCTGCTTGCCCATGTCCAAGAGAAACAAACCCCCTCCCTCCAATTAGCAATCTCCTTATTTCTTACTTGTTAACACTGTCCTTCCACAATTGACTTCGTGCCTATTGGTCCAGCCAGATACAAAGGTTGCCTCCATGGCATTAAACTCAATTTGAGACCACACCAATGGGTCCAGAATGTCCTGCCTCTATTCCCCTATGATTTGGTGTGCAGAAAAACAGTGTTCATAAGATGAATGACCTCTGACTTGGCTCAAATTCCTGTTCAGACAAGTCCTCATTGTCTGTCAAGGTATAAACCAAATTAATTATGTCTCATTGGGTGGTCCAAGAAGGCAGAACCAGAAATTTTATTCAAAATAATTTTATATTTAGTGTCTAATCATTAACTTAGAACTTTTCCTTAAAATTATATGTATAAGTTGTTTGAGGATTATTGGGAACGTTTACTTCTAGTCCTTGAAACTCACTATCAGAAACTAAAGAAAACATTCCTAAACTAAAAGTGGAAAAGTTCTTACAGTGATATAAATGAGCAACATATATTTCATCTTAGTTCTGTGTAACAGGAGCATATATGAGGATGTTATGTGCCTCATATAGTTCTTAAGTTTTATTTATTTATGTTGTTTTGTTTGGGCATTGAATGTAAACATCAGTATTAGTAGTGATTGATAATAAGCTATAAAGAATTAATCGAAGTAATTTTCTTTACAGGTTAGCTGGATTCATAGTCATTATAGTTGAGGCACCTTGTTGCTGCCTTTTTTTTGGATTTTGTTCAAAATATCAGTGATTGGGCAGATAGACGACCATATTGGAATAGAGGAGCATTCTACGTGATGTAAGTAGTAGCCTGTTTGCTAAATATAACGCTGTGGCTTTTCCTGGTGTAATCCACTGTCTAAATCATGGCCATATGAAAACATAGGAGCTTTCAGTTAATAACATGTTTTTTAAAACTCCAAACACATGTTGCTTTATATAAAACTTAAGTTTTCGTTATTCCTTTTTTTTTTTAACTTTTAGAAATATCTGCTGACGAGCAGATAAAAGAAGCTGGATAGCAACATAAAAATTAACATAAGGAAATAAACCACCAATTACCATAGATGATGGCAGGACTCTCACTTATTTTATCAGTAGTGTTTATTATATCATTATGTTTAGTATACAAATTTTGATGATCTGTTCTCTCTTTATAAATAATCATTTACATTTATTTTATTTATATAACTTATTCAGATAATCAATTACAATTTTTTATTGATTATAATTCAGTTAGATTTGGTTTATCTTTCGATTTAATATATTTTATAATCATTCTATTATGTTTTTGAATTCGTACTTTGATATTAACTGCCACAATAAGAATTTATATAGCAAAATTTTATTCGAAATCATTTTATATTTAGTGTCTAATCATTAATATTAAATTTGGCATTTTCAAGAATACGATTAGTTTCTTTCTGCTTATTTTTTAAATCAAGTTTTTATTCCAACTTTATTGTTGATTTGAGGTTAGGTTTATCAACCAGAAGGTATTTTTTTAATATCAACAGCATGGAGTAGGAAGAAATATCATGTGGTGATATTTATATGGAAAGAAAGATGAATTAAACCCACCACTCACCAAAATTGAAGGGAGAGGTCCAGCAGCAACAAAAACTATAATCCACAAACACAAAATACACAATATTTCAGGCCATGGCCTTTTTTTTTTTCAAAGAAAATATAAAGATGTGACTGTGTTTGCACAAGCACCTATGGTCAATACAACCACATGTACAACAGATTTGACTTGGAGGTGGAAAAAGGGGGGGAGCACAAAGATAATATCATTGGAAATATTAAACGCTGGAAAAAAAATTAATCAAAATAAGAAAAGGGGAATTTTTTAAAATGATAACGGTGTGTGTGTGTGTGTGTGTGTGTGTGTGTGTGTGTGTGTGTGTGTGTGTGTGTGTGTGTGTGTGTGTGTGTGTTGGGTATAGCAGGGTTAGAAGGCAGTTATCTGTGATTGAGACCCTGAAAGGGGGGGGGGGGCTCTGGTCTCCAGAATGTGTTGGTAGGCCTATTTCCACCTGCAGAGTTAGGATAGGGAAGTAATGTCAGGGAGTACTCTAATAGGTCTGACTGTGAAACAGTTATTGAAGGCACCAGTTTTGTGAGAGCTGGTATGGAGAGCAACTAGAAGGTCTCGATTTTGGGAATAAACTGTCTGTCTGTGACAATTCATTCTTATGGATAATGCGGTCGAGGGGGGGGGGGCCAATGTAAGGATCTTACCGATGGAGGTAGGTGATATGGTATGTGAGATAGGATGTGGTACAGGTGGCATGGCCTATAAAGGGGAGGTTCATCAGTGGTAGAGTTGCAATAGGTTGTGGTGGGGGGATGCATATTTCTTGTTTTCCAATGAGGGCTATTACTAGGGGAGAAGCTGTAGAATTGTTTAGTAGCATTATGGGGTTGGTATTTGTGTGAATGATAGTTGGAGAATTTGACTTATCGAAGAAAGTTGTTGCCAAGATGAAGAACCCAGTTTACCAGACATTCTTTTGGCTTTGATTATTTATTAATAATTTTAACAAAATTCTTCTAAATTTATTTATTGTTTTTTCCCCACATGTCCATTAATTGAGTTTACGTTTTTATGTTTTTGCATATCTACTTTGACATTTCACTGCCACCTATGATATATATAATACGTAAGCCTTTTACTGAGAGTTGTTGATAGTTCAATTAACAGTAGTTTACCTCCTACACCTCAACCACCCTCACCCACCCTGTTCTCCATGGCCCAGCAAGTCAAGCAGTAAGCCTTATTTATTTATTTATCAATCTTGTTCCATGGATTCCTGCTGAGGAAGGACCTCTGGTATGTGAAACATGTCATCATTAATATGCATACATAGGAGTCATAATCATAATGAAAAAATTATACAGTACAAAGACAAAGAGAATAAAAAAATAAACTTTACTGAGCAAGGTGGGTGAGTGGTTAACGCTCTGGCCTCACATTCGGGAGGACACCGGTTCGAATCCCGGTCCAGCATCCAGATTTGGGTTTTCCATGGTTTCCCCAAATCACTCCAGGTGAATGCCGGGATGCTTCCTTCAAAAGGCCATGGCTGAATTCCTTTCCATTCCCTGTCCCCAGTCCCTTCACGCCTCTAATGACCTCAATGTCGACGAGCTGTAAAACCATAAGTTAAAGAAAAAAAATATTTTTTAAAACTGATTTTTGCAAAAGGTCATATTGAATACATTTAATTATTGTGTTCAAATTCTTGAATGGAGTAGGAGAAGTTTCCAATAGAATAATCTGTTTTTCTTTAAATATATCTTTATTATCTGCAAACAGTTTTATACTCTTGGGAAGTTTATAAAACAGGTGTATCCCAGAATAATTAACTCCTCTACGTACTAATTACAGAGATGTTTGTGTTTTGTGCAAGTTATTTCTGTTTCTTAGCATGTGTACATCCTACTTGCCTAATGGCTCAGTCCTACCTACATGAATAAGGTTTAAAATTGAAATAATCTAAAATGTGTTTGGGTTCATCTGTAACTTGGAATGGGAATCTTCTTCCTCTAACAAGAATTCTTCACGGGTATTCTGCCGGATAAGTTCTTCTGTCCACAACATTTCGGCAGCAACCTCCGCTGCCTTCATCAGGTGAGATGTCATAGCACTGACTGTGAATGCCTCTAACTCCTGGCTCACATAAGTACCCAGTGGGCAGGGACCGCCGAAGAGGCTTTCCACTGCTCTCCCATTGGCCAATTGGTCAACAGGGTTCACACGGGGTCTGCACCGGACAGCTGTGTACCGGCTCTCTTCTGGAAAGAATGTCTAACCCGCTGCTGTTTCAGATCTTGGACGATTGGCTTCCATGCTTCGCTCAAGAAGAGATCACCATCTCTGTTGATGTTGGTGCTTAGTTGAATCTCCAGCGATTCACTAATTACAGAATCCCAGAAAAACGTCATCTGAGCCAAAACTTCAGTCTTGTTGAAGTTTCTGCTGTGAAAGTTTTCCACAGCATGTTCAGCTAATGCGGATTTGTTCAACTGTAGCAACCGCAGATATCACTGGTGCTCAGTGCGGCATTCCTCAATAGTTCTAATAGTTTGGCTGATGTATATTTTGTCACATTTGCACGGTACTGAATAAACTCCCGGGACTCGGCCTCATAAATTTCAACAAGACTGAAGTATTGGCTCAGATGTTGTTTTTCTGGGATTTTGTAATTAGAGAATCGCTAGAGATTTGACTAAGCACCAACATCAACAGAGGTGGCAGTCTCTTCTTGAGCGAAGCTTGGAAGCCAATTGTTCAAGATCTGAAACAGCAGCGGGTTAGACGTACGTTCCAGAAGAGAGCCGGTACACACCCGTCCGGTGCGGACCCCGTGTGAACCCAGTTGACATGTCAGCCAATGGGAGAGCAGTGGAAAGCCTCTCCGGCAGTGGGTACTTATATGGGCCAGGAGTTTGAAGCATCCACAGTCAGTGCTGTATTGTTGCAGTGGTGGCTTAACTCAGCTGATGAAGGCAGCGGTGGTTGCTGCCGAAACGTTGTGGACAGAAGAACTTATCCAGCAGAATACCCAAGTAGAATTCTTGTCAACCATATGCTGGGAAAAACTTAATTCTCACTTCTTCCTCTAATTTGTCAACTTCTTTAACTGTACTGTCCTTCCTTAGTACCACATTCATAAAATACATGCAATGCTTCATACTTTTTCTTAACTTTTTGTCCCTTTTATACCAAAGATTTTAGGTTCTCTCAGTGATAAAACAACAGGATCATTTTCTTCCTTACTTTCATTTAACGTAGGTAGGACATCAGCTACAAAGTTTTCTTTTCCTGGAAAGTATCTTATTTCAAAATCATATTCTTGTAACAGGAGTGTTGATGTTGTTAATCTTCCATGTACTTATATTTCCTTAAAAATGGTAGAATGTTATGGATGTTGTACACTATAATTTTCCTTCCTTGTAGGAGGTATCTACACTTTGGAAAGTCCACACAATTGCAAGGGTATTGCTTTCTTTCTTTTTTTGGTAACAGTATAATTCTATTCTGACTTATTTAATATTGCATTGACAAAAGTAATAGGCCTTTCTACTGTTTCATCATCTCCTATCATCTCTTTAAAAATTCTGAATACCTTAACTATAATGGGAACCATCCATGGAAATGCAAATGTCCAAATCCCAGTTTAGAGAATAAAGGAATAATTATTGTATAGACACCATATGAGGGGTCAGAATAGATTCATTATAAATTAATCTGATGCATAGGCATTTCTAAAGTTTCAAAATAATTTTGTAATTAATTTTTAAGGTATTTACTTTCAGTCATACTAAAATAATAATGATGCATTCATGTTTAGCTCTTATATACAATTTTTTATTCCTTGTTTTGTTTTCTGAGTGACATATTAGTCTGTACTGAATGTTTTTTTTTCTTCTTCTTTCTTTCTTTTTTTTCAGAATTGCATTGCCTGCAATATTTTTGTGTCCTGACCTTAGTAGTATATTTGGAAGTGGTTTAATATTCACTACTGGTGTTATATATGGTCTAATGGCACTTGGCAGAAAGTAAGTACAATTTTCTTCCTAAACATTTCCTCATAATTAAAAAAAGAAAAGTTCCCTCGTAAGGATAAAAACTGTGCCTGAGCTTAAATTTTTATATTCTGTATGTTGTAACCTACCACCTTTTAAATTTCTTTGTCATTAGTTGTATTGATATAAAAATGTTTGTTTTAGTTTACGCTTTTAACAGATTTATCTTTGTTTCATAAGAATTTGATTACTTCTTGTGATATAAACATTTGCATTTCACATGCATTCAGTACTTGATACTATCTTTGCCATTTGATTACAAATCATATAAAAAATAATGATTGTGTATTTAATGATGTAACTACTTATTTAGATATCTGTTCTTACTCATAGATGCTATTTGTGTTCTATGTGCACAGTTGCAGAAATTTGGTGTATGGTAAAATGACAAGTTTTGTTTTCCATCAATATTTTTCAATTGAAAGTGGGAACAAATATGTGTTTAGTGGTGTGTGACACGTAGTGTGATGTGTTGCATCAACAGAGGTTCCCGTCAGGACATGGCAGCCATGGCATCTCCTCCAGCTTCAACTCCTCAGGTTGACCATAACACCACTCTCATGGAGGATCCTGACATATGGCGTCCAACCTAGGCTCAATAACACTTTCACAACCACTGTAACTAACAACATTGATCTCTTTGCATGTGTTTGGAATGCTGTACTTATCTGTCCTGACCTAGTAGACAATATTTGTGGTTAAAAGTAGTAGTATTCTTTGTTAGCATGTTTGTGTGGAAAGAACTACATACAAAGAAGCTTTTAAAATATTTCTGCTTTTTATTTATAATTGCATGTATGAGGTATAGTTTTAATTAAGTATTTTTTTAAAATATATATAAAAAATGTAGCTTACATTTTTTCTTTGTTATTAACCTTAAATGTTAACTAAAGCAATTTTTTTGTTTTGAGCTTCTGTGTGTAAGCATTTGTTATATCACATATTGTAGAACACCTGCTTTAACTTGGGGGATGGCTAAAACAATGTTCCAACTATTAAAGAAGAAATAATTAACCTTATGTGTTTTGGTACCTACAATATTTTATAAGACGGACTGCCACACGATTGGTACACCCTCATCTACATCTACATATATACGCTGCAATTCACAAAATTGTGGGTGGCAGAGGGTGCTCAGCACCAAAGCTAATCTCTTTGTTGTGCATTCCAATCCCTAATGGTACGAGGGAAAAAAGAATTCATATAAGAATCATTGCGGCACCTTATTTCTCTAATCTTATCTATCCTGTCATTCCGGCTCAAATAGGTTGGTGGACGAAGTATTTCACTACACTTGTGAGTGAAAGTGGGAGTACGCATATTTACCAATAAGTTTAAACGAAACGTGCATCGTCTATCTACCAGAGACTCCCAGCCTAGTCTACTAATCAGTTCTGTGACGCTTTCATAAGTACTGTAGCAAGCGGTCACGAATCGAGCGGCTCTTCTCTGTACTTTCTCTATACTTTCGATCAACCCCTTACGAAACGGATCCCAAATGGCACAACAATAGTCCAAATGTGGACGCACAAGAGATTTGTACGCTATCTCCATTGTTTGTTCATTACAATTTTTCAATATTCGACCTATGAATCGCAGCCTAGAATTAGCTCTACCTACTAACGAATTAATGTGTAAGTCCCATTTCATGTTCCTTTGTACTGTTACTCCCAAATATTTCATAGAATCGACCATTTCAATAACTGAATTGTTTAACTCGTATTTCTGAACAATTGGATTCTTTTTGTTAGTTATGCTCATTGTCTTGCACAATTTAGCGTAAGTTGCCACTCAGCGCACCATGCCAAAATAATATCCAGATCACGCTGAATTTCTAAGCAGTTGGCCAAATTCCTTACTTCCCTATAAATAACCGCATCATCAGCAAACAATCTAAAAAGGCTTTTCACTTTGTCTCCGAGATCGTTTATAAAAATTAAGAAAAGAAGTGGTCCTATTACACTTCCTTGAGGTACCCTCGATGTGACATCTAGATTAGAAGAACTTTCTCCTTCAACGACGACATACTGCGACCGACCAGTTAGAAAATCCTTTATCCATTCACAAAGCTGATCCGATATACCGTACGCTCGTAGCTTCGCTAAA
Organism: Vandiemenella viatica; assembly: GCA_031002005.1. Taxonomy (NCBI): domain Eukaryota; kingdom Metazoa; phylum Arthropoda; class Insecta; order Orthoptera; family Morabidae; genus Vandiemenella; species Vandiemenella viatica. Next base: position 230,477,970 of record JARYHS010009186.1, read on the forward strand.
AGGCGGTTGTGTGGCACAGAGTCAAAGGCTTTCTGAAGATCTAAAAAAATGGCATCTACTTGTGAACCTGCATCAATAACTTTCATTACGTTATGTGTAAATATGGCCAGCTGTGTTTCACATGATCTTTTCTTCCGAAATCCGTGTTGATTTGTTGTAAGCAAATTATTATCGTCTAGAAATTTCATAATGTTCGAGCTTATAATATGCCATAACTCTACTACAAACAGATGTTATAGATATTGGACGATAGTTTCCAGGATCACTTCGATCACCTTTCTTGAAAATTGGAGTTACTTGCGCGATTTTCCAGTCTGGAGGTACTTTTCACTCTTCTAATGATTTACTGAATATATCAGACAGAAATGGCCCGATTTCTGCCGCATATTCTGAAAATACTCTTACTGGAATTCCATCTGGGCCCAGTACTTTCCCCCACTTCAGGAGCTCTAATTGCTTTATGATACCTGCAGTATCTATTCTTAATGATTCCATCACCAACTCAACACGGCGTGGGAAAACGGGAACACTATCCTTATTTTCATCAGTAAATGAATTTTTGAATACAGTATTTAGTACATTAGCTTTATCGCGGTTTTCATTAACCTCTGAACATTCACGAATTAGTGCTGGAATATTGCTATTGGTACAATTGACTTTTCGTACATACGACCAAAATTTCTTTGGGTTTTGTGTGAGACTCTTAGAGAGAGAGTTGGAATGAAAATCGTTGAAGGCCTCACACATTACATTCTTAATACGTCCTCTTAACTCAGCTAAGGTTTCTAAATCGCTGCGACACCCTTTCCTTCTTGAGCGTGCGTGTATCCTTCTTTGTTTTTTGAGTAATCTTTTGACTTCGCATGTGTACCACGGTGGATCAGCCTCCCCATTTATTATCCGCTTCGGTATATGTATATCCATACCTTCCCTGACTATTCGTATAAATCGATGCCACATCTCTTCAACGGTGTCCTTTTTTGACTCAAACGTGAAAGGGAAATTAAAATGAGAACAAAGTCATTAGTAATATTAATATGTTAATTTAAATGCAATACATACTTTTCTTTCAGTGTTTTAGCATACATTTCTTTCATAACTTCTTCTATGTATTCTTTGGTTTTTGTTAGTTCGGCAAGATTAACAATTTTTTTTAGTATGATTACATGTAACTAGGGGCATAGCTACTATGGGACTGGGCGGTGCAGTGCACCGGGGCCCCTACACTCAAGGGGCCCCCAATCATGCCTCAGGGGGCCCCCAGCATACCTCTGGGTGGACCCCCAAGCGCAGTTCAGAGGGTCCATGGGCCTTCATGGCAAACTAACAACTTTTTTTTTAGCTCTACCATCATCTAAGGGGGCCCCTTGAGACACAGGGAACCCCTCACTAAGCACAACTCGGGGGCCCCCAGCCTCAGCTCAGGAGGCCCCTCCCAGCCACTGCATGTAACTCTGTTAAACTCTGAAAAATTTTATATGTAAATGTGAAAATTTGATAATAGTTATGATAGTGATCTTTTTGAGTACCCTCATGGTCACCTGGACATTATAAAAATAATGTCTTATATAATAAAGAGCAACTGTGAGGTGATAGATTTAATTTACATTCATTCACTGCAATGTTTAAATGTTTTGTGTACCATTTTTCTGGTTATGCTTGTGTAGGCATTCAAGTGTTATCTCATGGGAAGAAGCTGCTCAATTATTCTTAGCAACACATAAAATAATAATTATTATTTTTACTATAGAGTGGGAAGGACACTTGATGGAACTGTCATAAATGGTGTTTATTCAAAAATAAATAAAATAAACAGTGCCCCCGATATTATTACATAAACTTAATCCCTTAGACAGTTATCAAGATTGATGATTATTTAAGCAACAATGGAGAAGGAACTAATGGCATGAATCAATATTAATATGGAAAGATAAAATTACCAATCACTCACCAAAGTCAAAGGGAGGAAGGCAGCAGCAAAAAAAAAAAAAAACTCTTCAGAAGCACAAAAATACAATATTGTAGGCCATACCCATTAGAAATGTGACTGAGCATGTGCAGGCATCCGTGGTTAACATAGCCTCACAGCCCCAGTCTCATTTCGTCTTGCTTGAACTGTACTCCCTAGTCTAAAGTTATGGCTATATATTTATCACCACATCAAACCCACAATGTTCAACAGTGTCCCCACTTTGATGATTGTTGTCCTTCTGTATCAAATACAGTCTGCACATTCAAGACACATTTTTGTTTTAAGTAAGTATGCCATATTCGTTGCTCCTTTACCTTGCACAAACATTACTTTCATGTAATTATTTCCACAGGTTCCTTTGCTGCAATGCATCCAACTTGCTACAGCTTGGCCTCTACCACATAAAACCAGTTGAAGTTAATATTGATCACAAAGTTTGATACCACAGTTTTCCCTGACATCACTTCTGAGCATGCAGTCTCCAATAAACCTTCGTCATTTTCATTGTGACCTTTCTTTATGTACCAACTCATTTGCCTCCGTTGTCTCAGATATTGTCAAGACTCACTACCACCAGCGTGGTGGTTGAGCAGTAAAGCTCTGGCCTCGCGTTTGGGAGAACATAGGTTTGAATTCCCATACAGCTCTCCAGATTTGGGTTTTCCACGGTTTCCCAAAGAAATCCACGTGAATGCTGGGTTGATGCCTTCAAACGGCCATGGTTGAATTCCTTCCCCCCAGTCCTTAACTGGCTTTAATGACCTCAGTGAACTGTAAAGGGGGAAAAAAAGACATTCTACCAACCAGTCACGTAAAGGATCACAGGCTAAATGTTTATTGATTGTTAATTTTAAAAAAAATTAAACTTGTAACCTTGTTTATTGTAGTTCTATTTTTCACACAGACTCACTGCTTGCACTGTATTTTATTTTTTCCACATACTATATTTTTCTTCATTCACTTACTCTGGGATATTCTGCTTCCTTTTCCAGTCCTGTCATCCCCCGCACTAGTTGTTAGTGATATTGCTTCATAATTTAGAATACATTTATTTGGACAACTGCATAAGACTGGCTGTGAGTGATTTATACTAGATGTGGGTAGGTCTGGATGGATACGGTTCCGCAGACACGAATCACTTGCGCTAGGAATGGACGTACATCCGAGTGCGAGTCGGACCCATATCCAGGCGCCCCATGTCCTGAGCTGCTGGAATTGGGACTGCAGCTGGACCTGCAACACAAATGAACTAGAACCGGTAGCTGGATCTGGAGCTGTTCACACTTCTCATGCAATTTTTCATTACAGTTCCGATTTGAAGTCTGAGTTTTGAAGAGTTTAATGTCAATTACTGTGTGATCAGATTACAGTTCCATTTAAAGATAAGATTATTGATGAAAAATTATTTCTTTGTCACTAATTATTAGCAGATAATTACAATAACTATTGAATATCTATGGATAGTTAAAACCCAGCATTAATTTATTATTGGGCTGGTTCTGGTGTATTTTGCGGCATGCTTTTAAGATGAAGAGAGCTTTACATGCTAAGAATGGGCTTATAATGTTACATGTAATTTTAATGCATTGTAGTCTTGCTAAACTTTTAACATCCAGTTTGATTATTATTCCCCTGTAGAGTTTTTAACTTTCTCAATTCCGATGCATTAAAAGAGAAAGCAGATAATACATTTAACATTTCTTTATTGCAGGAACATGGTTATGAAGAAGATCGGTCACTTTTCAGAGGGTTTCCAAGGCACATTATATATAAATATGATTATGTAGCATTATTATGAGATTTTAGAGCAATATTTTATAATCCAACATAAAAAAAATCACATCCAGCCGTTTCTAGAATGTCTAGTAATGGCTCAAACAATTGTTAATTATTGCTACCAATTAAAACTTGCAAAAGTACTTGAAACTAAATGGTAAATAATCTTAAATTAAATTGCAAAGAATTTAAAAGTTTTGAAATTGCACTGATTAAAATAAACATTTTCAAAACACCGTTAACATGTTACAGCAACTGGCGCAATATAACATGTTAATGTCTTCTAATTAAAATGTCTGGTATCACAATCAATTTAGTACCCACAACAATTTATAACTCAATCACAACAGTTTCACATAATATACAGAACAAAATACTATACATTTAAGAAGCAGTCTCTCGTAATTTCTCACTCGAAATTTAGAATAATTAAGTTATACATGCAGTTTTGTTTTTTGTTCATTTATAATAAACTGGTTCAAGCTTGTAGGTTATAAAAAGCTAATAATTATTTCAAAATGTTGAGTTTTAAAACTTTCGTTTATAAAAAAAAAACCTACCAGTTAACAAAGAATTTTGCTTCCTCTCTGTCTTTTTTGTATCAATACTTACAACACTACTAAGAAATGATTTAATTTTTTTTTCTTATTTAGAGGCACACAGAAATTTTCATTTTATTTTGATCATTATCAATTCTGATTATACTGTGATTTTATAATATTACGTACAGTTGTGAGTTTCAGATAAAAATAAAATTCTCACAGTTAATATTCTTTCATTTCATAAATTAATGGATGAACATGTTATAACTCATACTGCAGTTCTCCTTGGTCAGATTTACATCCACCATACACTTAGGTCTGCACTCATCCAGTTCCACCATACACTCCACCTGCCCGATAGTAGAGCCGGACCCATACAGGTCCACCAGACACGGAACCTGGATATAGGTCCGCGGAGCTGGATGTACGTCCGGACTTGACTCCCTTAAAATCTCGGACCTGACCACCTCTGCAAAATATTATTTTCTGACTTATTTCGCTTGTCTTGTATTTACTCTAGTTATTGGCTTCCCCATTTGTGTGATGGGTTTACATTTATATTGTGAACACTGGTTGAGTTTTGAAGAAAATGAATATGTTAGTGTATTTCTGTAATGAACTCAAGCTCCACTGAGAAATCATATCTTTATACCCCCTAACAGCTTACATTATTTCATAGAAAAATCATTAAAATGTAATTACTTAATAAATTAACTCAATAATTTCATATCCTTTCCAATGTTACTTACAGTAACAGAGAGAGAGAGAGAGAGAGAGAGAGAGAGAGCGAGAAATTGTGTGTTTACAGTCAACAGACTGTTAATGCAGCATCAAACTGAAGAAAGTACCACCCGTATTGATTTTCTTTAAAGTGAATCATACAGTCAGACTATAGTCTTGAGTAATATAAGATTGTCATTATTACAGTTTGTATGTCTTTAATATAATTTTAATATTTTTTTGTTTGAAGAATGGCCTTTTTCCACATTTTATTACAAACCATAATCTATTAAATTAATTTAATTTCAAATACAATGTGTCTAATACTGAAATCTACATTCCTAGACTCCAATTTTTCTCAAAGTTTATTATTTTCACAGTGGGTAGATAAGTAGCTAAAGACTTCCCATTTTCTTTAACCTTAACAGTAAGTACTAATGGGATCTCGTTCTACGTTCCAGGGCGTCGGCTGAAGAGATGCGTGCAGCTGCCGCCACCCTTACTGCTGTCCAGACGGATAACCTCCCGACAGGAACCCACTCCAACCTGGTTGATCATGCCCAGCCCACCAGCTTCACTGCACCTCCCAAGTCACCTTTCGAAGTCTGACATTTACTGCCAGGAACTGTATTTAATTGAAAATCCCGACAGCTATGTAGGGTTTTCGTGTTATAAAAGTCTGTTTCAGTTGCTCATTTGTTTATTTTGCTTGTATGAGGATTTCAAAGATGTACCATAAGGCTGCGTGTATCCGGGCAGCTACAGGGTTATAAACGTCATTTGTTGATTAGCTACTATGAATCAGTGTACCTTTCTCAGATATGGGAATTTCCATATTCTTTGCTAAGTCATATTGTAACCTTCACTGTTGTGTGTACTCTGGTAGAATTAGAGATTAGAAGGTAATATGTCGGAAGAGCTTGCATTTTAAATGTGATCAACTGGTGAGTTTATTGGGTTTTGCTTTAATGGTAGAAAGTGACAATTTGTGCGTTTCTTTTTTGCTGAACACCGAATCCATAAAAAAATGTAGAATGTTATGTTTAGATATTTAAAATTGATGTATAGTGATAATTTATTTTTAAATGTGTAGTTTTTTAAGCATTCCAGGTTAGTGATATGTTTTAACATCATATAATGAAAATAGTTTGGTGCAAATTATATTTTCATTCATTTTGAATGTTCTAATTTCTTTAAAAAGACTGAAAAATCTACACTTAAATGGTCAAGAATAATTCTGATCCTTGTTCAACATTTTTATATTTATTTTTCTGGTGATTACATACATGCCATCAACTTCAGTTTTAAAGAATACATGTAAATGTGTGCCTGGTGATTAAGTGGTAACGAGTGTGAAGTGAGATTATTTACATTCTTGAATGTGGTTTCTAGATGTTTAGAAACATATGAAATTCCTTGTTGTGCATAACTTGATACCAAACTGAATGGGTTCATGGGGAATGAATGCAAAACGAAATTCTTCCTCTGGCCTTATTGTTGTAAATTTTAATGTAGCCATTTATTCCTTATGTACTGTATTACTAGGAATAAAATTACCATGATTATAACCTGACTGTTTTTAAAGGGGGAGGATAGGGATTGGAATGTTACATTCTGATGGATTTTCTATTGATTGGAAGACTTGTTAAGTCGATAGATAGTGCAATAACAAATCCTCCGCCTCTTTCCAAACCACCTTATTTGTGACAAAAAATTTTCTTTGAAATGTTTACCTCTTCAAACAGGGATAGCCATATACATTGAAAGCCTTTGTCATTTGACCAGCAGGAATAGCAAAGCCCATGGTTCATATAATCTTATAGGAGCTAAAAAACTAGTATTCCAACAAGCCTGCTTGGTGGTTAGATGTTTTAAAACCTTGCACAGTAGAATTTTTGCATTGCATGTTTATTTGCATTAGGTCATCCCTCAGTGTGTCAGATTGGCTTTTGGATTTGAATTAATCTAACAAGATTGATGCATGAGACCAGTGTGCTTTATTACATGTGAGCTGGTGGCGTTTTGTTAAGAAGCTAGTTGGGATGTAATGACTTTGCTGTTTGTAGATGCAGTTGAGGTGGATGACCAGCATACTCGGATAATAGCTTTGCTGATGAAAGCCACACAGCTGGAAGCTACCATACATTGTTCAGCAGTTTGGTAGGGGTGACCCATGTTGCTCAAGGGTTCATTACTATTAAAAGTTAAATCTACTTCCCAGGTAGAGAGAGAGAGGATGTCAGTGTCTAGGGTATCCAGTTCTCAAAGCCACAAGCGAGGCCAGTCACAAAACACTAAAGGTCAGAAAACTGCACTTGTGCCACTGTTAAACCTGTTTGATCTACTCTGAGTTCCACTGTGTTAACTACTAGCAAGAAGCCACAGAAGGGAATTCTGAGAATTTGGAAAGCCAATGTCAGGAAAATTATAGTGTCTATTAGGGAAATGGCAATTTGATTGCCGAGCATAGTGGGTGATTGGATAACACTCTGGCCTCGCATTTGCTAGGATGTGGGTTCGAATCCCCACCTGGCCATTCAGATTTGGGTTTTCCATTGTTTCCACAAATCACTCCAGGTGAATACCAGAATGCTTCCTTCATAAAGCCATGGCTGAATTCCTTCCCATTAATTTCCCCATCATTTCCCACCTCTAATGATGTCATCATCAATGAGGCATAAAGCCATTAGCAAAAAAAATAATAATTTGATAGCGATAGAAATCTAGCTTCCACTCTGTGTATTCCAGGAGGCCTGATTCTAGAAGTTGAAAGTGCGATTCTGGTTGCGATTGAGTGGTTGGTGCTCAGTGAACTGCAGATCATGTAGTCATGCAGCGTGTCGGCACCAGTGATGTTTATCAAATGGGATGTAGGTTTTTATATCATCCCCTAGTGGCTGGTTGTATAGGTAAACTCTGTGACAAGTATGTGCTAGGTCTCGGTAGAGCTGACAAGTTGGTGCATCATTGAGAGAACAGGCTATAGTTCTCTAGCTCAGAGCCAAGTGGAAGCTCTGAATCAGATACAATGTCAGTTTTCTCATGATGTTGACTACTAGTTTCTGGTTATGTATCATAAAGTTGAGTCGTGTATAGTTTCCTTGAATAGTTCAGGGGCGCACTGCAAACGAGGTTCATCTACACTAGTGGCAGAGTCTATTGGGGTATTTTTTATGCTGAGATAGGAAGCCCTTGAACCAAAAAACCATATAAATTCTCAAATGTCATAAACATATTTAGAGATAGAGTTTTAGTTTAATGCAAAAGTGATCTACAGCAAACAGCCAGGTGCGAGAAAGCGTAGTAGCAAAAGAAAATATAGTAATCAACACAAAACGTTGGTTAAAACCACACATATCTTCTGCAGCAATTTAGTAATGGCTTGAACCTATTCCTAAATGATTCCACAGGTTTCAAAATGCTGTGTACTGAAAATTATACGACCTACCAAGGCGAGTGATACGTGAAAAGATACATAAACTCACCAAGTTTAAAAGCCCACTTGGCGTCTGGCATGCACACTAGATGCCAGCAGCGGAAAAGATGGCGGAAAAGCAGGAGAAGAGCTTTTGTGTGTTAGAATATGCAAAGTATTCTTCGGTTACAATGTGTAGCATTCATTCGTACAAGAATATGGAAAAGCTTCAATTAGCCGGCAGAGCATTTTATGTTGATTTCACCAGTTTTGTGACACTGGTTGTTGTTGTTGTTGTTGTTGTTATTTTTACTCCGTGATTCACTAGAAGTGTGTGGCGGAGGGTACATTGCATTTATCTGAAAGGGTAATAGTTAGGATGGGATATACAGGATATGGCAGGAGGCATCCATGGGCTAATGTGAGGAACCATCCCAGATCAGGATGGCCATTTTTTATATATATAATTTTTTTTATTCGCATTCCAAACCCTATCTTCCTGCTAGAGAATACCAGGGAACTCAAACGGGCCCGACTTGTATTGGTTCCACTGCCGGGTTCCGGAATAGGAACCGGATTCCCTTTCGCCCAACAAAACCAACACAGGGTGACCACACGTCTCGGAGAATACTGTGGAGCACATGAGATGGAGCTATGTGTGCAGTCCACAATTATCAACCATTCATTCCAGCCATGAACTGGGCATTCCGCAGAAGTGTGGAATGTTTTGCTTCAGCATTTCCATTTCAAACCCTATCATGTGCAACTGGTACAATACCTGACCCCTTATTACGGCCATGTTGATTTTTGTACCCGAATGCTGGAAGCTATGGAAAATGATGAGGACTTGGCGGGAAACTTTGCTTTCAGCGACTTTTCATATGTCTGGAAAAATGAATCGTCACAATGTGAGAGTTTGGCTAACTGAATTGCCGCATACCTTTGTGTAGTTGGAAAGTGATTCACCAAAAGTGAATGTCTTCTGTGACATATCAAAGAGAAAGCTATATGGCCCCTTTTTTTCATAGAGCAGACAATTACAAGATCCATGTTCATGGATATGTTGCAAGTATGGTTTCCACAATTGACTACTGACTCCTCCACTTTCCTCCAACAACAGGAGGGGGCTCCACCTCATTGGAGTGCACATCTGTGACTTTCTCAGCAGAGAACTGCCACATCGCTGGATAGGGCGCACTGGTCCGAGTGATGTTCCTCTATTGTCCTGACTCCTTCATGTTGCCAGGTCTGACCCCATATGATCTCTTCTTGTGGGATTATGTGAAGGCCAAAAGTTTATGTATGACCAGTGACAACATTGCATTACGGGAATGGATCACTGCTGCTGTAACAGATATTGGTAAAAAGATGCTGTCGAACGTATTTGATGGAAATGGATTTCCGTTTGGATGTGTGCCAGGTGAATAAGGGTGCACACATCGAACATTTATATTTTATTATGTACCAGAAACTTGGCGAGTTTGTGTCTTTTCATGTATCACTCATTTTTGCAGGTGTATGAATCAAACCAGTCTAAAGACTGACGACAGCAAAAAAAAAATGAATCATTTAGGTTAATCCTGTATTGAAATCCACTGGAGCTGGCATTTTTATAACCACAAATAAAAGCCTATTTGGTAACAAAATACATTGATTCGGATTATGAAGCAAAGTTTGATTGGCTGCTTCTACCATCCACTAGAAGCTGATAATATTGTTACCAAGTTGCAGAGGTCACAGAGGGCATTCCTCAGCAGGGATCCATGAAACAAGATTGATAAATAAATAAGAGAAATAATGAAAATGATGTAGTCAGATTGCTTCTGAATCATAGTTAAATACAAGGTGACTTCAGTCTTCCTTATTGACTGGATTAACTACATTGATAGATCTGGTGGCAGGGACAGAACTCCTTTCAAAGTTGTTCTTGGTCTATTCTGCGAAAAAATTTCAAACATCTGGCATTACATTGTATTGCCAATTATGGAGAGAAAAAAATTGGAGCTAACGACTTATGAATAGCCCAGACTTTTTTCAGTGAATACACAATCGTAAGGCCATAATAAATAGGCATTTGTATTAAGAAACAGCTAAGCCAATTTGAGTTGAGCCTGTTAGAGGACTTTACTCTAATGACCTTAATGAATACTTGTATATGAAAGGTTCAACACTTGTTACAAACATCAGTGGCTCCTAACTTGCGCCACAATACTGTTTGTACCGTAACGCAATCTTTCAGTTCCATTAAAATATATTATAGTTATATTAATATGAAATTAATTCTCAATTAAGAACACCTTTCAATAAAATAGTAGTAGTATCTGCTAAGTAAACTCAAAAATGTTTTGCCTGTCCTGTTCGATACTGTATTAGATGGATTTTATTATTTTTCATTTAAATACAGGATACTATTGGGGGCAAATTTCCAGTTCCTAAGTAATAGACTGCTTTTTTTTTCTTTTTGTTATTATTATTTAGATAAACCTAGTTACAAAAAATGCCTATAATTGACAACTTTGACGACCACTGTATTCTTTATTTTCAAGTAAATGACACTGAAAAAAATATTTCTGCTTAATGAGCTCTAAATGTCTATACTTCACACACTGGTGTAGAAATTTTTTTTTCACTCCTTTAAGTTCTATGTAAATTCTATATTCGTTTTTGTGCCAACGATATACACATATAAATTTGAAGTCTCCAGATTTTTAAGTTTGAGGGCTGTGATGGACAACGGAGCATTGTCAATTGGGTTCCATTTCAGTTGGGTACATAGTTTAAAAAAGAAAGGATAGTTTGCAGATTTAAAAAAAAAAACTCAAAAGATTCTATTACACCGTACCTTGGCAAAAGTACCATTCCTTTAGAGTTTATAGTATGGAGAGATATCGTTGAAGATATGTAGCATCGTTTTACGTTTATAACCAGACAAGATATCAGAAAACTTATTCTGAAGTGAACAATCGTAGGAGAGAGCAAATTACTATGGTATACGTGACAAATTAAAAAAAAACTCCTCAGAAAGCAAAGGAGAACATGGGTATGTTCCTGGAAGAAGTTTTAATAGGACAAATGAAAAATATGATATTTGATACAATTAATGATTTCCATTCCAATTTGCTTTCTAAAAAATTTTCAGAAAACCCAAATAAATTTTGGTCGTACCTAGGAAATGTGAGTTGCAGTGCCAACAGAATTCGCTAGATATAATGTAATTTTTCTATGTTGTGATTGATTTGATACTAGTAATAGACCATCCAGGTACTGTCCAATTGGAATTTCCGAAGTAGGGTTATCTCAGTAAGAGTATTCACAGAGGATGCGACTGAAATGGAAGCTTATCTGGCTGATACATACCACAGTTCATCAAAAGAGAAAAGTTTCTTCTGACTTTAAAGCCACGCAGGTGATTCAGTTTTCAAGAAAGGAGAAAAAAAGTGGTCACACCACTTACCGAATTATCTCCATAACATTTAACTGCAGAAGCATGTTATGCTCAAACATTTTGAATATCTTCAACCAAAACATATTTAGCCTACCAACCTTGATTCTTAAGAATCAATTATGGATAACACAGCTTGTGAACTAGCACTATTTCCCCACATCACTAAATTATTGATGCAGGATCGCAACTAAATGCGATTTGTTTTGGATTATCAGAAAGATTTTGATGTTCCCTCTTAACGAAGATTCAACCGTATGGAGTCTTACGACAAATTTATGAACGGTTTGGTAACTGTTGGTCAATGGCAGAGATGTTACATGGGACGTCTCGTAAGGACATGAACTTGAAGACATTAATAGTAGTTTGAGATGCATTTATCTGTAGCAAACTAAAGATTGCTGCTGATTGTTTAGAAGTTCAGCGTGATCTTAATGTTATTTCGGAATGGAGCAACAAATTACAACTCAAACTGCAGAAAGCGCTAGGTAATGCATAAAGTGAATAAACTTAAGCAGTACCCCATTGGTAAGCTTAAATCTCTTACTTATTTGGGCGAAACAGTACAAACGAATATGAAGTGTGATAAGCATCAAAATCTGCCGTAGATAAATCGATTCTATAATGCAATTTATAGGTCTTTTTTTTATTTTTTTACTCGTGGCTTTATGCTTCGTCAAGGTCATTAGAGACGGGATGGGGCTGGGGACAAGGAACGGGAAGTAATTTGGGCATGGCCTTTTGAAGGAAGCATCCCGGCATTTGCCTGGAGTGATTTGGGGAAACCATCGAAAACCCAAATCTGGATGCCCGGAGGTGGATTCTAACCGGCGTCCTTCAGAATGCGAGACTAGAGTTGGATTTTAAATAACAGTAACATGTATGCAAAGGAGATAGCATACAAAACTCTCGATCATACTCGTCTTGAGTACTGTTGTGCTGCATGGTATCAGTATCGAGAAGGGCCAGAGAAGAGTCGCTCGTTTCGAGACTGTTTGCTGTAGCCCTTTCGAAGGTGTCACCCAGTTGGTGCTGGAGTTGGATTAGGATTGTCTGGTGAACAAACGGCTTAGTTTGTGACTTAATTTATTGGCAAATGCGTGAATACCTGCTTCCATTTACATCTGGGACAAACAATTCTCCCACCGAATGTATGTATTCTTTCTTCCTTCGTGCCGTTGAGAATTGGAATGTGCAGAAGAGATATTAATTTTGGTCTGGAGTGCCCTCTGCCAATTACAAATTTGTGAATTGTAAAGTATAAATTAGAAATACTTATCTATTATTATCTCTGAAAACATAACATAAACATCATAATTTATACTTAATGATTGTCAGATTTTGAATTAATTTCCACTTAGTACAGAATAAGAAATTGATAATATCAGTTATTGGTTTAAGGTCCTAATGCAGGCACAGATAATTTCGTAGTAAAGCATTTTAACAATGTAGAACAGGCTGGGGAGAATATTTATCAAATGGTATCCATGAGGAAAAAAAAAAAAGATTTTATTAGTAAACTAACCGACCGTGGTGGGAAGGGATAACGCTCTGGCCTTGCACGTGGGAGAGCAAATCACTTCGGGCGAATACCTGTATGGTTCCTTCAGACGGCCATGACCGAATTTCTACCCCGCTTCGGGCGTACAGTATATCGGATCAACTTTGTGAATGGTAAAAGGATTTTCTAACTGATCGGTCACAGTATGTCATCGTTGAAAGAGAAGCTTCTTCTAAACTATATGATGCATCGTGTGTCCCTCCAGGAAGTTGAATAGGGCCAATTCTTTTCTTAATTTTAATTGATGACCTTGGAGACAACGTGAAGAGCAGTTTGAGATTGCTGATGATGCGGTCGTCTGTAGGGAAGTAAGCGATTCGGCCGATTGTTTGGATATTCAGCGCGATCTGAATGTTATTTCGGCATGGTGCGATAAATGGCAACTTACACTAAATTGTAAAAAGTGCAAGGCAATGCGCAAACTTTCAGAAAGAATCCGTTTGGTCAGAAATACAAAGTAAACCTTTCAGTTATTTATATGGCCGATTCCGTTATGTATTTGGGTGTAACAATACAAAACGACATGAAATGAGACTTGCACATTAATTCGGTAGTAGATGGAGCTAATTCTAGGATGCGATTCATAGGTCAAATCTTGAAAAATTGTAATGCACAAAGAAAAGAGAGAGCGTACAAAAAACTCGTGCGTCCACATTTTGACTATTTCTGCGCCGTTAGGGACCCTTTTCGAAGGAGGCTGATTGACAGAAAAGAGAAAGTACAGAGAAGAGCCGCTAGATTCGTAACTGCACAGAATTGATTCGTTGATTGGCCTGGGATACTCTGGTAGACAGACGATGTAGGTGTCGTTTGGACTTATTGGTAAACATGCGTATACGCACTTTCATTTACGAGTGCGATGAAATACTTAGTCCACCAACCTATTTGGGCAGGAATGATAAGATTAGAGAAATAAGATGCCGCACCGATGTTTACATAAATTCTTTTTTTCATCGTGCTATTCGGGATTGGAATGCACGGAGTAGAGATTAATTTTGGTGCAAAGCACCCTCTGCCACCCACAAATTTGAAATTTCAGAGTAGATATTTAGATTTTACATGTGTTGTTTAGTTCGTCTTCGACTAACTGCCTTAATACCGCGATTTTCTGAAATCTTCAGACGTGCACGATGCTACAGAAAGCAAAACATAATGAGGACGATTTTGGGCCAAACGAAAGAGAACTGAAAACATGTTTGCAAAAGTTAACAGACACAAATGGAAAATAACTATTATTTGCTATTGTCAAATGTCACAAATGAGCCCATGGTGATTGACCAAGCGGATCAATAGTAAGGAAGCCAAAGAGCAATGCTTCACCGAGTGCAGATGTTTCTGCAAGAAGTTTAATGACTCGTGACGTGACTGTCTTAATAAGAAAATCAGGCATATCATGATTTTTAGGTAAAGCCCAAGCTGAGAACAGAGCGGAAACACCAGGAGGAGTGCTCCGAAATTAAATAAAATGAAAATAAATCGATATACAGCTGAATTCGGAATTTTCTCTACGTGAAGAACGAAGCTATTTCAACTCATGGTTTTGCGACAGCATGACAAAAATAAAACATTTCAAGTTTTAATAGTATATATTGAGCTGGTTTTTGTTTTGTTTTATTATAATTGTTCACATTTGTAGTTCGGAGACAGAAAACAATCTTGTGCGAATATGCGACGGGCACTTGATTTAAAAGAATTTTCACAATATCTTGCTTCCGTTAGGCATTTAAACGCAGGTAGAATATTCCTTTTTTCCAGGACAAGGTCGTTTAAAGGAGTGATAATTACGTAAAACAGAATTATGTTCTAATAAAACTGGGAATCTGCTGTATCTTTGAAATACGCTTAAAATCTGTGAGAAACAAATCAAGTGAATTGGCAACTCGTTGATATCGAGGTTATTAGAGCATGTAGTGCAAGGAAGGAAAAAGATTCAGCCACCGAGCGTGGTGGTTGAACGATTAACGCTCTGGCTTCGCATTCGGGAGAACGGCGGTTCGAATCCCCGTCCGAACATCCAGATTTGGGTTTTCTATGATTTCCCCAAATCACCCCAGGCGAATGCCGGGATGTTTCCTTCCCTTTCCTTGTCCCCATTCCTTTCCCGCGTCTAATGACCTCAACGTCGACGAGGCGTAAAGCCATAAGAGATAAAAAAAAAAGAATCCAGTCATAGCCTTTCGAACAAACCATCCCGGAATTCACCTGAAATGATTTCGAGATACCGTTGTTTCTTAGAGCTTTACACCCCGTTGAAGTCGAGGTAGTAATAGGCGGGAAAATATTGAAGATGAGGGACGGTAAAAAATTTGGCCATGGCAATCTGAAGGAACCATTGCAGAATTCGCGTGGAGTGATGGAAAACCGAAGTCTGGATACCCAGAAGGGGATTCGAACCTGCGTCTTTCCGAATGCTTGGCCCAAGAGTTAAGGCTCGGTGTCTCACTCGATCCTATCGTTCTGTCATCAGAGTCTGTCCAAGTGAATGCAGGGATACCAGTTTATTTCATACGTAATTTCTTTGTGGTTCTTTATGACTGTCATTTTTAGCATCATTAGTAAATATTTCAAAACAAGACGTTTCAATAAAAAAAAGGGGGGATTACAGTAGTTTCATTGGTACTGTAAATTCATTTTAGAGGAATGGCTATACCCAAATTTTATTCAAGCAAGGATTACAGCTTAACTGTAGACTGGAGCAGATAATAATACTGTATCTAAAATTAGAGGATTAAGATGACGAGGTCACATCTTTTATCTGAGATTATCGGTTTTGCTAAAAGCTATTGTCATGGAGCTGTAAATAAATCTGTAGTGATTATGATGCTGTGAGGTGGAAAACTACCGCAGCGATCTGTTGTATTCCCCCGGCTTACCTAGCAATCAACCTTACTTCTGAGTACCATTACGGATCACGATTGACGCGATACGCAGGGACGTAACTAATTTTGAACGAACTCTCCCATAATATCTGCGCAATGACACAAAATCTTTTAATTCCTATTGTAGAACAGTATTCAATAATAACTCTTTGTTATAGTCCTCTTTGTTATAATTTGAGAGAGACGTTTCAATTTTGCTTGAAATTGTTTTATAAGAGGCGAGCTTAGGCATTATTCACTAAGAATATTTTGCTAATTTTATAGATTTCGCAGCGTATATGCGACGATTATAACTTCACTACTCGTCATAGTACATAAAAACTGAAATATAAATTTGATCACTGAAGTTCTGTTTGTTAGCTCAAGGTCTAAAAGTAAATCCGCATCCGAAAATCTTGATTTAATTATATATATTAAAATTGTTAAACAACATTTTGGATGTCGGCATGGTTATTTTACTTTAACCAGACAACCGATTAGTTTTGTTTGTGTGGGTGGGTGGGTTTCTTTCTTCTTCTTTTTTACGAATATTGATACCTACCAATATAAGTTCCGTCTCTTGGATGGTTATAGCACTGGTAATTAATTTTTCTTGCAAGGCGAAGTCATCACTTCAGACCAACCGATATCAATTAAATTCAACACAGATTTTGAGAACAACAAAAGACCGAGTCCTATAAGCGCACTTGGGTCAACATTCTTCAATTTACGAAAAAAAAATAATCATGGCCAAAGGTCACGGTCCCTTATTACTTTCAGATTTAGGGGAATCGAAAGATAAAAAAATTAATGAGTAATTTAAATAAATTTATATGGGTGCTGTAGGCTAATACACTGAAGTGCCAAAAGTCATGGGGATATGCAGATTGCGGTAGATCCGCGGAAGATGTGCCGTGAAATGTCGGAGCTTTTATTTGTATTCTTGTACAATGGGAGTTACCGCAACGGCCTCTGCACGTTCTTGACTAAGTAGCCGTGCACAATTGGTACCGGCATCATTACAACCGTGAAAAAGTTCGCTAAGACTACTACTTCTTCGAGGGTTTTTGTATGACCATCTCAACCCTTACTTCTTACGATGATGTTGCTAACAAACATTACGTTCATGATTTACATTATGATTCCACTGATAGAGCGATTCGTATGACCGTCGTAGCAGAGATGAAACTGGTGCATTGAGATACTGTGCCAGTGTATACACCACATTAAAGAGATAAAGCGAGGGTTTACGGGCGTGCTTCCTATTTGATACGTCAACTAAAGGAAAAGGTTATTTATAGCAGTATATTTTACCCAGGATTCTGTTGTCATGGTATTTAAAAATGAGTTGGGTTGAATAGCTTGTCCATTTCAGGTAAAGGTTTAGTTACATCTTGACGGAGATTATTATCTATACTAATAAAACGCCGAGTTTGGTCACTGTGTGGCCATGTCCGTCTCGCATCCAGCCTTCGTTGCCGGGTTAGCAAAGGCCAGAGATATTATTACATAGTAAAGTGCTTTATTTAATAACATTTCCACACTGAGGAGCCAAAGAAGCTGGTACAGGAATGCATATGCAAACACAGAGATATGTAAACACTCAAGAGTACGGCGCTGCGGTCGGCAACGCCTATGTAAAACAACATGTGTCCGGCGCAGGCATTAGATCGCGGTTACTGCTGCTACAATGGCAAGTTATCACGATTTAAGTGAATTTGAACGTGGTGTTACAGTCAGCGCACGAGAGATGGGACACAGTATCTCCGAGGTAGCGATGTGATGGGGATTTTCCCATTTCATGAGTGCACCGTGAATATCGCGAATCCGGTAAAACATCAAATTTCAGACATCGCTGCGGCAGGAAAAAGATCCTGCAAGAACGTGACGTAAGTGCAACCCTTCCGCAAATTGCTGCGGATTTCAATGCTGGGCCATCAAAAAGTGTCAGCCTGCGAACCATTCAACGAAACATCATCGATATGGGCTTTCGGAGCCAAAGGCTCAATCGTGTACCCTTGCTGAGCGCACAACACAAAGCTTTACACCTCACCTGGGCCCGTCAACACCGACATTGGACTGTTGATGGTTGGAAACGTGTTGCCTGTTCTGACGAGTCTCGTTTCCAATTGTGTCGAGCGGATGGACATGTACGGTTATGAGGACAACCTCGTGAATTCATGGACTCTGCATGTCAGCAGAGGATTGTTCAAGCTGGCGGAGGCTCTGTAATGGTGTGGTGCGTGTGCAGTTGGAGTGACATGGGACCCCTGATACGTCTAGATACGACTCTGACAGGTGAAACGTACGTACGCATTCTGGCTGATCACCTGCATCCATTCATGTCCATTGTGCATTCCGCCGGACTTGGGCAATTCCAGCAGGACACCCCACACGTCCAGAATTGCTACAGAGTGGTTCCAGGAACACTCTTCTGAATTTAAACACCTCCGTTGGCCACCAAACTCCCTAAACATGAACGCATATATGGGATGCCTTGCAACGTGCCGTTCAGAAGAGATCTCAACCCCCTCGTACTCTTACGGATTTATGGACAGCCCTGCAGGATGCATGGTGTCAATTCCCTGCGGCACTACTTCAACATTAGTCGAGTCCACGCCACATCGTATTGCGGCACTTCTGCGTTCTCGCGGGGGCCCTACACGATATTAGACAGGTGACCAATTTCTTTGGCTCTTCAGTGTGTGTAGCTAAGCATCTGCAAATAAATGAATTGATGAAACACTGAAAAAAGTATGTATTGCATTTAAATTAACATATTTATTTATTTATATTCGGTCGATATAGATTATTGCGATAAATTCTTTGCCCACAGATAGGTATTTTTTAATTTTCGGGTAACGGTGATAGTAGATGTTTTAATTATATTGAAATTTAGCCTGAGTCAGAATAGAAGAGAGCATAAGTAATTTTAGTCTGTGTCCTGCCCAGTCAAGCTTGTTATCAAATGTAATGCCAAGATGTTTACATTTCAAGACTTCGGCAAGCTATTCTTTCTCCGCCTTATAATCATAATCAACCTTTGGCGCGTAATGAATGTGTTTGGTTTGTTCAAGGTTTAATGATTACGAGTTCTGCATGGAAGGGAAAAGATGACCCCAATCATAAGCTGGCACTTGAAATGAGACGAAAGGAGTGACAAATTTTTCTTTTGTCGGTAAGGGAGTCAGGGACTGGAATAAATTACCAAGAAAAATAATAGACAGTTTACCAAAAACACTGAAGAAGTTTGAAGTTACAATTGGTAAAGAGCAGGAGCAGGTAAGTGGTGAAAAATCGCAACAAGCTGGGGGTGGAGCTCCAACGCAAATTCCATCGCAACTGAAATTCCAAAGTACAGAAAACTGAAGAAACAAACGACCGAAGTTACTTAGGCAGAAAACAATATTTCCTGTTGGAGAATCAGAAGCGTCGCCATCTGTTTGTGGAACGTGTACTTTGTGTTATGTATGATGAGTTACATCTTTTTTGTGAAAGTATAACTTATAAGCCTGATACTAGAGACTGTTCCAATATTTGATTAGGTGATTACGGGAAACCACCTACTATACGTAATCAGGACGGCCCTTACACCGGGACTTTATTACTATCATCATATCTTCGTTTTAAATTTGTAGGTGGGCTGTGGCTCTTTGTAGTTTTGTTATCGAATTACCTAAAAACCAATTAATCGATTTCCATGGGGTTTTCACATTTTGGAGCTTATGGTATTTACAATATCGCTTATGTCTCCTTGTTATGTGTAGTGTAAATGTATTTAAGGTTATTTTGCCGTTTGAAAGTCTACTTAATTTTGTGATTTACTTTTCTACATTTTATTGCTTTTACTTGCTCTTGATCGAATATTAGTCATTTTTTCGATAGATGTATTCCCCAAATTACTGCAGGCAAATGCCGGAACGGTTACTTCAAAAAGGCCGTGGCCAGATTCCGTCCCATTTCCTTGCCGCCAGTTCTTTCGCGCCTCTAATGACCTCGACGTCGACAAAGCGTAAAGCCAGAAGCAAAAGAAAAAGGTTGTTGTATGATGAGATTGAAACGAGAAAGTACTATTAACAGCTATATAATAAGCTCTGCAGGATATCTAGTTGTAGGGAACGAAAATAAAATCCAGTACGTGTCAGCTTACTAAGTGCATGGATAGAAGAATAATGCAGTTTTTAAACTATTAGAAGGGTGGAGGGAGAAATGCTTGTAGAAGATACAGAAAGTAAACTAGGGAGCTGGCAAGAAGAGGTTTTTAAGTACAGCATATATTAAAGCGGGTGATAAGGATATGTTTTTGGGAAGTGAACAACATGGGTTTCAGTACCTTGTTTACAACCTTGCTTGATAATAATAGTCATGTGTTAATGCACATCATGTGTATCGAATAAATGAACTGAAGAGCGTGCTAAGTAGGAAAGCTAAATTTGTCTGGGTAAATTATCGCAGAACACTGTCATTTTACTGACATGACAAAACAGTTAGAGACAGGTGAAGAGAGTGGTGGGTGTGTAGGCGGCAAGAATTGGCGATGAGGTCAGGATGTTCATTGAGGAACAATGAGGAGGTAGAAGATATGACCGCGACCATCAACTAGAGCTTGATTTCAGTCATCAGGGGGTGGAAACTTTTTCATCTATATGTAACGTAATCAGGAAATGGGACAAATTGTGGAAGGTTGTGCTGAACGAGTTACCTCAAACAGATTTCGGTTTCCCATGATTTCCCGAGATCATGCAGGCAAATGCGCGGATAGTTTCTTCAAAAACGCCATGACTAAATTCCTTCCCATTCCTTGTCCACAATCTTCTCCCGCCTCTAATGGCCTTGATGCCGATGAGGCGTAAAGCGCTCAGTAAAAAGATACGTTTAGTAGTCAAAATCGTCAAAAAATTGTTCGCTGGACGTAGAACTAAAACCCCTATGCAGCCAGTGAATAGATTCAGATATACGTTAACTGCTCGTCTATACCTGGAATGGGGAAAATCGGCGCTAAATTCCTCAACGCTCCACTAGCAGGATGCGTTCCATTTAGGAACTTCGATGGAGAGACAGCAACAGTGTTTGAGGCAGCCCATTGCTTCGATAGAATACAACCAGCCAAGAAATTTCTTTTACTCTTTGACGATAGCAGATACTACCTGTTGCGAAGCACGGAATACAGTTGTCAACTATTCCAACTGGTGACAAAGTTAGCAACATCAGCCTGTGACCTAGGGCAGTGGGTGAACGGTGACGCTTTAACATGGTATTCGGGAGAACGCGGGTTCAAATCTCCGTCCGCCCATCCACAGTTCGGTTTTCCAAAGTTTCTCTAAATCAGTACTTGAAGGGATATTGGTCGCAGAATTACGAACAGTGCATGGAAGGGGAAGGATGACCGTGACCACAACTGGCAATCGATTTCATGCATAAGGGGAAAATTTTCTTTTGTGGGTAAGGGTGTAAAGGATTGGAACAAAATAGTGAAGTACCAAAAACTCTTAAGGAATTTAAAATTAAAATTTGTAAATCACAAAAGTAGATGGTGAGGAATTTAACACTCAAATTATACAAGATAATAAAAAAGTTGGGGTAACGTGATGACTAGGGTACTTCCCATCGGACCGTGAGTTCCATCGTAATTAAATTAAATTAAAATTAAATCACTCCAGAGAAAAATGTCTGTCTGGTTCTTGCAGAAGGCCTTGGCCAATCCCTCCCCGTTCCTTGGGCACCACCCTTGCCTCGATGAGGCGCAAAGCCCGAAACCAAACAAATAATAATAATAATAATAAAACAACAGGACTGCGTGCAACCGAGTGAAAAAAAAGACTCGAAATTTCTTACTAAAAAAATTATCTTGTACCATATTTATATGAGAGTTTTTAAAAACTAATTTTCAGCTTGTGTGGAAACTTCGATTTGTGAACTACGGTATAAGTGCTAAACATTCTTCGAACCATCCTTTCGAAAGCTAGGCAGATCGAATACGTTAGACAAGATTTGATAGTATTAGTCCGTGGCACCGTTCCTGTCAGATTGGAGGAAGCATTGATTGGATCGTGTTTGATGACCTCGGGACTTGCTTTACATGAAGGCCCTCAGCCGTCCTTGCACGCTGATTCACGCAGAAACGTGAACCAAACTGCGTAGCCTTACCTGCACTCGCCAACGTGTATATACAGTGCGCTGTGGATCCCCGGACTCCAATCTTGACGGCTAAACATCACTTCTTTCACGGAATATTTTCCTCTCTAAATTCCGCATGCTACTCTTATTGATTTGACTTTTTTTTGTTTATGGCTGTAGGCCTCGTCGAGGTCGAAGACATTAGAGGCAGGAAGGAATTTGGGGGGGGGGGCAAGGATCGGGAAGGAATTCGACCGTAGCCTTTTGAAGGAACCATCCCGGCATTCGCCTGGAGTGATTTGGGGAAAGCATGAAAAACCCAAATCAACTGTATGAAGAGTGAGTGACAGGAATGACAGTGTTAACACGGTCATGTCTTACCACATTCATTAGTTTAATTTCCCACAGGACCTGCAATCTAACATGACGAACCTGCATTCCACATTTTATGTAACGATAGAAAGTGAATAAACATTAATTGAGAATATTATGTTAACAATTTAAACATTTTAAGGGTTAGTAGCAACATATAGGAATATAGAAATAGCTGTAGAGGCCCTCTGTATAGTATAGATAATACACGATTACCAATAAACCAATATAGACAGAATGTCAGAAGAAATATAGGCAGATCAAAGAAGAAGTCGGAATATTCCCTAAAGTTAGAACAAGTTAACAGGTCTAATTCTTGTATGGGGAGAAGAAGGTGAGGTATCTTGCCTAATGCAACCTAACCAATGATTCAGTCTGGCAAATGGGATACAGTTTTACTTCGAATCGGAACCACGCAGCGTTTTAGCGTACAAATCAGAGCTCTGCCAGATGTGATTTTATGTTTAAATGGCCATAAAAATTTCGACCGAGAACGAAATTCAAATGGTCGAACGTCGATCAGCCCAACCACTGAGTCACCGTACCGGTCAATGAAATCGCAGCAGAGTACAGCAAATAATTAAATCACCCCTCCCCCCCCCCCCAAATTACACGTGGTCGGAACGTGAGATGAAAGGTTTCCGGTTTGAAGCCCAACCTCTGCCGCAATTTTTCAGGATCTCTAAACCGACCATCATCTTTAAGTTTTGATACAGCTGTGATATCAGCATTGAGCGAGTGTGGTGGATGATTGGTAACACTCTGCCCTCGCATGCGGGAGGACACAGGTTCGATTCCCCATCCCGCCATTCAGATTTCGATTTTCTACGGTTTCCCAAATTCCGGATGGTTCCTTCAAAAGCCGCAAGAAAAAAATATCTGCAATGACATCAGATTGTGTTTATACCTTGTACAGTCACTCGCAGATCAGGTAATTTTTAGCGAGCTTTGTATCTTCTTTTAAGAATATATATAAATAAATAATCTTCGGCTCAATGAGTAAAAACACTTATTATCAACTCCCGCAAATAATCATCTGTGTCAATTTCATATGATATTTATAACGCTACCATGCGCAGATAAGCTTGTCTCGATCGCTCATTTTTACTATCGGAAGTATTCTTGTTCACAAAAGCTATGCTTGTTATCGTGACCTCGTTTATTGATTCTTATATCGGTTTAAAAAATGTGGTAATTATCTTCCTGTAACAAACAGTTTACAAGTTTCTTTTGTTGTATCAGATAACTTTTTTCTCGTTTTTATAACGTGACTACCATAACAAACCCGCCAGCGCTTTATTTTCCGTAATTAGAATAAAGTCTATCTTGTCGTAATCTGTTCTTGTTTCGCGTCACTTCAGCTATGTACTTTTCATTTAATATAAACGGTATTTATAATTTATTTATGTAACGACCTTCATAACATACGTCATGTTTATTTTTACCATTTCCTACAAACAGCGGCGATTGCATTAAGATACCGATTGCTTCAAGGTAAGTGAATTTATTGTAAAGTTTGTGACGATCACATATATATTATAGATTATTGCATGGTAGGCAAGCATACTAATATAGATTCCTTGAGATTTAGTTAAGTTCGTGCTGTCGTTGTTTGAGATGGTGTTGGTTTCCAGGAGCGACATAATTGAGCGACGTAGTTGAGTCGTTACACTGAGTTCGTAAATCCAGTATACGAACTGGGAAGTATCACAAGAAGTCCGATGTAAAAGTAACGGTCTTAGTATCAGCTGGTGTTGGTAGAGAATGTTAAATTATTAACTTATTGAAATAAAAGTTATTACCAGAACATGAATGGCTCGTGCATTTGTTCGCAGTTGGATGCTATCTATGAAAACAAACTAAAGAAGAAAGGGCGACCGTGTTTGAAGATAATAAAATTATTTTCCACACGAGATTACATAAATCAGAGGCACCAGGCTGAAAGAAACAAATCTTAAGCAAGAATATTTTAACACAGGTTTTACTACACAAATAGAACGTATAATTAATTGATGTTTGTGAACATGGAAACACAGAAATAAACAATGAAAATTATGTCATATTCTCGCGATGTAACTATACGTTTTGTGGACGCCATAATTTTTCAGAAAATCTTCTCGGTCTGGAAAACGCTTCAAACTGCCAAAGGAAGGAACGCTTTGTATCCGGTAACAAGTTAAAAATATTATGATTGATCTCATCATATTACCCTATCACTCTTTTTTTTTTTTAGTTTATAATAGGTGAAAAAGATTTAATTCTTTTACTACCTACAGATATTCGGCTAGCGACAACTATATTTTAAAATACCTATTGTACTTGTGACTGTGAGATGCAACCACGTTGTATGAAACAAAGTAATTGATAAATGAGGCATTAGTGAGAACTACTGGCTATGCATGCGAGGAAGGCATTAGCTGATGAGGACGGTAAGGCAGGTATCCAGTCCGGTACACGACGGGGATTGGGTTACAGGTAACATCCATTGAGGAAAGATAATCGCAAACTTAGTGTGCAGTGGCTGAATGGCCGAGTAAAGGCAAGACAAAGATACTTCACACGAGACTTTGAGAAATATATCAATAAATTAAGATTTCTAGGACTGTGAATAGATCTACAAAACTTTGGTTTGTGACCAAAGCGTCAGGATAAGTTATGAGTTCGACAAGGAAAATTTTGTTTTGTTCGGAAACAGAGAACTAAGAGGTTTCTCTAAAGTTTATTAAAGTAAGAGTTAGATCTAAGAGCCATGAGACGATTGGTGAGTTAAGGCCACGTTTACTCGATGCGAGTTAACTGCAACGACACTTGGCCGGACCGTCGGTGGTGGGGGTAAGAGAGTGGACTAGCATGCTAGTAATAATTTGAAGTCAGCCTACTGTCTGGACAGTTCTCTACTCCTACTCCTACTTGTGATCTTTTTGTTAATTATAGGAAGGAATTATCGTAGCTAATTTGTTTTTTATAATGTTGAATGATATGAAGAATAACAAAGTAAAACGTAGAAAATTGTTAAAAGAGTGAATATAAAAGAAATGCTTGAAATGCCTCAGCGCCTTTTTTAAAAATAAAGTTGCGAGTGAAAATGTAGAGTTACATCATTTAAGGCAACTGTATTTCAATTTGAAGAGTTGTTGTGAAATATTTTTGCCGATACATAAAAAATGACACCGTTATCAAGAAATTTTTTGATAGCAGAGTCTCTGAAATCCTTGTTCTTATAATTTTTATTCTTAAAATTCCACGGAATTTTCTCACTTTCATGCAGTTCTAAAGATTTTAATGCCTCTGCTTCACTCCGCTTACGCGACTTGTTAGTTGTCGCCATCTATTTTGTTGAACTCGCACGCCAAAAGTTGGTTGTGAACCGAGTCCATTATGTTCAGTCAACTGTCTGTCTTGTACAGTGGCGTAGCTAGGTCAACAAGGGCTCCGGTGCAAAAAAAATATTTTTGCCCTCAGGCCAGACGGGCGACCTTTTTTCTTTGCTGGTAGGGGCCCCCTGAGCTGAGGCGGGGGCCCCCATGAGCAGTGGTTGGGGGCCCCCGAGCAGTGAGGAGCCCTTTGTAAGGAACTCCTGTGTCTCAGGGGCGCCCTTAAACGACGACGACGACGACGACGACGATAGAGCTAAAAAAAAAAAGGTCGCCAGTTTGCCGTGAAGGCCCGTGGCCCCTCTGAACTGCGCTTGAGGGCCCCCTGAGCGTAAGGGCCCTGGTGCACTGCACCGCCTAGCCCCATAGTAGCTACGCCCCTGGTATTGTACCTGTTTACAAGAGGAGAGTGGACTATCCAGTGCTGCGCGCGCAGCAAGACAGTACACTCGTTCCAGTTAACTCGCACCGTGTATACGCGGCCTTAAACAATGAGACTGGTACACAGTCTACAGTGTGTCAGTATGAATGGGACAGCCAGTCGAGTGATAGTTTAGTAATTATTGTTAAGTTGGTTCTCATAACGGCCAGAACATGATAGAGAGAGGAAATTTTTATAACTTCCCATCTTTACATATGTGGTGAGATGTTGACTGTCTACATACATTGTTAGTCACTTAGGCTCGAGTGATAAGCATGTAAAAAAATAGGGGTGGGGAGAAGAGAGTGTTCACAACATCTGTTTACGAATAGTGTGTATTGTATTTCATGTTTTAAGTATTCATTGTATTTTTTTAAAGACGGAAATTGAGGACTTTAAGCTGGATGATTACGGAAACCTCCTAAAAGTCCTCATAGGGCGGCTGGTACACCATTTCTAAATTGTAAATCGGGGTTCGGTGTACTTTCTTGTGTCAAACTGGCAACTACTATACTATATAAAGAAGTGACACCCGATCGAAGGCAAGTTGAAATCGACTGCGCAGTTGATTGGTACTGATTCTACAGGAATTCGACGTGTCAAGTGCTGAGCGAACAGACCCCATACATCAGCCAGTAGTCTACGTAACTGGGCAACGAGCAAGGCCAGGGCCGTGTCGCGGACAAAGCCTCTTGTGTTCATGAACTGGTCTTATTGCAACCCATCTTGGATTCTCATAGTATTCAACTTCTCTGTAGAAAATAAATTCAGCTGAAAGAGAACCCTATACACCAAATTGGTCACTTGATCTAAAATAATACAAGACTTGATGATTTACCCGTTTATCAAACTGGGAAATAAATACTTCCTGTAACATTCAGTTGGCTGCTTCGGTTCATTTACTTCACAGTTCTGATTCGTGCTTCGTACTTTTAGTTTAACACATCTGTGATATGTCGATAAACTTCGAAAACATTTTCATTATTCTGTCTTATTACACGTTCTTAATTGTTTTATCAGATTAGCAACTGGAAATCATGCTTCAATTTCAAACAATTTATCGAAAATTGTTACGGAAATTTTATGTGTTTTTTGCTGAGTGTAGAGACTACTCACCAATCAGTTGTCTGAACACTTATGCACCTGTATCGTTCTTGGCAAATTATTCCAGTGCTGCCAGCCACTCGGCTTTGAATATCCGTAGATGGCCGCTAAAATTTCCGTAGATTGGGTACAAAAATCCGGAGGCTCGCTAACTGAAAGACTGAAACAATAATTATTGAAGAGTGAGTCAAAATTAAGAAAACTTTTTATTTCCAGGTCTTTAAAATTCGAAATACAAAATAATATTCGACATTGAAAGTAAGAAATATCTCTGAATATGTAAGAACGGAGACTTCCACGGCGTATGCTTGAAATGAAGTCTTCACGGGTATACCGCTGGATAGTGTCACTATCCGGCGGTACACCCGTGAAGACTTCATTTCATCTCTGAACATGTTTTATACAGCGTCACTTTCATCACTGCTGCTGCTGTGCCTACTCTTCTTCTTCTTCTTTTTTGGACCTTACATTTTCTTTGTTGACATTAAATTTAGCATATCTTCTGTAACAGATTGTTAAAAACTGCGACCCTTTTGATTCTCGTCGGATATTGGTTAAGGCTTCTAGGAAGGCACTGCTTTGTAAGCCGTGCCAACGAGCGTGTCACCGTGTATAATGAGTGCGCCGATGGTTGTGTATTACGGTGTCTTAAGATTTATAAAATCTATAATCAAACAAAATATGAGCTTTATTTCAATCGTTGGTACACACGAGTGGTTGCAAGGAAACGGTTCGCAATTATTAAAAACTAGACGACCCGTGCGAAAATTTCGCGAATAAAATGCGATGATAGTGAGGTTCAATATAATGTCACAAAGTTCAGTCATTACTCTTCATACTCCTACTTCATTCATCGATTTTGGTAAGAAATCCAGGGAGATAAATGGCTCGAAACACAAAAAACGTATTTTAGAAATATTGACATTTTTGCGCTTTATGGGTCGAATTACGAAAAATTTCTTTCTTGGAATATAATGTTACCACGGCGGAAACCTTAGTCTTTAATACGATATGTCATTTATCTATATCGATTAGATATCAAGGGAAATATAAGGCTCGTGACACAAAAATACCTTGTAGAACAATTTATACTTTTTCCCTTTAATAGTTAAATTCCAAAAACATTCTTTCTTAAAATATGATTTCACAAAGCTGATACATTACTCCTTATATTCCTACTTCATTTATCGATTTTGGTTAGATATTCAAGGAGATAAACGGCTCGAGATACAAAAAACGTATTTTAGAAAAAATGACATTTTTGCCTTTTAAGGGTCGAATTACGAAAAATTCCTTTCTTAAAATATAATATTACCACGGCAGTGACCTTATTCTTTAATATGATACCTCATTTATCTATATCGGTTAGATATCAAGGGAGATAAATCGCTCGTGACACAAAAATCGGTTATAGAAAAATTTATACTTTTTTCCTTTAACGGTTGAATTCCAAAAACATTCTTTCTTAAAATATGATTTCACAAAGCTGATACATTACTCCTTATATTCCTACTTCATTTATCGATTTTGGTTAGATATCCAGGGAGATAAATGGCTCGAGATACAAAAAACGCATTTTAGAAAAAATGACATTTTTGCCTTTTAAGGGTCGAATTACGAAAAATTCCTTTCTTAAAATATAATGTTACCACGGCAGAGACCTTATTCTTTAATATGATACCTCATTTATCTATATCGGTTAGATATCAAGGGAGATAAATCGCTCGTGACACAAAAATCGGTTATAGAAAAATTTATACTTTTTTCCTTTAACGGTTGAATTCCAAAAACATTCTTTCTTAAAATATGATTTCACAAAGCTGATACATTACTCCTTATATTCCTACTTCATTTATCGATTTTGGTTAGATATCCAGGGAGATAAATGGCTCGAGATACAAAAAACGCATTTTAGAAAAATTGACATTTTTGCCTTTTAAGGGTCGAATTACGAAAAATTCCTTTGTTAAAATATAATGTTACCACGGCGGAGACCTTATTCTTTAATATGATACCTCATTTATCTATATCGGTTAGACATCAAGGGAGATAAATCGCCCGTGACACAAAAATCGGCAATAGAAAAATTTATACTTTTTTCCTTTAAGGGTTGAATTAAAAAAATATTCTTTCTTAAAATATGATGTCACAAAGCTGAGACATTACTCTTCGTAATCCTACCTCATTTATCGATTTTGGTTAGATATCCAGGGAGATAAATGGCTCGAGATACAAAAAACGCATTTTCAAAAAAAGTGACATTTTTGCCCTATAAGGGTCGAATTACGAAAATTTCCTTTCTTAAAATATAATGTTACCATGGCGGAGACCTTATTCTTTAATATGATACCTCATTTATCTATATCGGTTAGATATTAAGGGAGATAAATCGCTCGTTACACAAAAACGCATTGCAAAAATATTGATACTTTTGCCCTTTAAGGGTCGAATTCCGAAAACTTTCTGGCTTAATATATGACGTCACTAAAGCGGAGATCTTAATCTTTAAAACGATACTTCATAAAACGGTTTCAGATAGGTATCCATGGAGATAACTGACTCGTAACACAGAAAACAGCATTTTAGAAAAATTTACAGTTCTGCCCTTTAAGGGTCGAATTTCGAAAACTTTCTTGCTTAAAATACGATTTAACCAAAGTGGAGACCATAAGCTTTAAAATGACACCTCATTCATTGATTTCGGTTAAGTATGAAGGAAGATATAGGCTTGTGACAAAAAAAATACCTTATAGAAATAATATATATGATTCTATAATTCATTAACTATACGCTCAAAGTTTAACAAAACACCAATAGAAGTAAAATTCAAAAAATTGTAAAAAGTGGCAAAAATCCTTAGATAGTTCAACAAATTCCGAAAATCCTAATTTTTTTTATAAAAATCCGTAGATCTATGGATAAATCCGTAGAATTAGCAGCACTGAATTATTGATCATTTACCTTGGTAATTTGTTCGAATTCCTAACACCACTACCGCAAAAGAACATTTTTCCAATTCCTTGTGCATGAAACCGAGTACCAGCTTGTGCTCATATCCATCTACTCGTAATTCTTCGACAAGTTCGCACACTGATTTCTGTAACGCTGGTCTCTGGTGTCGGAGCTGCGTAAGACTGTTTCTTGATGGTCGCCCGCAGCGTTTCCTCAGGGAAGGTCGAGTGACGGAGTGGAGTC
Organism: Vandiemenella viatica; assembly: GCA_031002005.1. Classification (NCBI taxonomy): domain Eukaryota; kingdom Metazoa; phylum Arthropoda; class Insecta; order Orthoptera; family Morabidae; genus Vandiemenella; species Vandiemenella viatica. Next base: position 230,508,839 of record JARYHS010009186.1, read on the forward strand.
TTTCCACAGGGCGGCCTCACGTACACCAAATTACAGTAATGCTACGACATTGCTCTTTCGCGTTGGGGACAGACGCTTATGGTTTCTAGTCTTTCCAAGGCGATTTAATTTAATTCCGCATAACGTCTGTAGGTTCGTTTTGAACTCACATATACCTGAATTGCTTTCAAATCAGTTACTGTGGTACAATGTACTAGTGTACGCAGCTGGTTAAATTTTGGTTTACATTCTTCTGTTTACGCCCTTTTAATCTTATGCAATTATTCCGCATTTTCTCAATTAATTGTTAAATAATAACGTTAATGTAACGGTTTATACAATCATCTATTGTCGTGCTTATTTGGCCTCTCATCGAGATGTTATCTGCCCTTTTTTTTGTCACTCTACAACTCGTTGACATCAAGGTCATTAGAGGCGGGTGAAGACTGGCGTAAGGAACGGGAAGTGATTCAGCCATAGCCTTTCCTAGGAACCATCCAGTCAATCAGTTGGAGTCTTCTTCTTTCTAACATTTATGCGTCATTGCAGCGTCTCCTCTAACCGACAATCACTTGGAGTGATTTCAGAAAACAAGAATGCCGAAATCTGAAAGGTTGGACGGGGATTTGAACCCGCGTCCTCCTCAATGCCAGGCCCGAAATGTATGTGATCAGTATCATACAGAAAAACCTGTTTAATGATCACATTAAATTTACTCGTATTAGATTAGCTACTCAAAGATTAATCATAAGCCGTATTTGAACGTTTTGTGAAACATCAATTTTTTCGTTTTTACTAGCACTTCAAACAGTGAGATTTTAAAGCAATATTTTAGCCGCGTCAAAATCAACTTAAGAAACTACACAAACGATTCATTACACTGAGGCGGCTTTCTCCGTTCGAATCACGTGGTCTAGCTGTCCGTAGAAAGCGATGTAGTTAGAAAATTACATCGCTAATAGCGTGATCTGATTTGGCTGCCTGTAATTAATCATACCTTGACCGGAATTCAAGGTGTATCAGAGGCTACATTGGGATGATTGGCGAATTCCACAAGGACACTTTCTAGAAACGCGCTTTCTAACGCTATGCTCTTACCAGTAGCTACAGAAATTTTTACCTGATCTTCCCACTTTCATATTGTAACAGTCTAGACGTGCGCTGTTAGGGGGCGGGACATGTTAGATTCACCCTCGAACCAGGCAAAAGCTATCTGCCATTATGATTACGGTTCTCATGGGTCATCTAGGCGAATAATGGGGCAGTGTAAAGATCCTCCCGAAAAATTTAATACTAACAAATTAACAAACACGTAACACGGCAAACACATCTTACGCCGTTTACAGGCGTATAGCAGCGCTTACCTCCCACCCAACACGAGTGCAAAGCGACTTGGAAGAGAAAGGTTCAAAGAGTCATTGCTAATTTTCTTCAATTCAAACTTCCTCAAGTGAATACTTTCCATCCTTGAAGTACAATTGTAGAAAGTCTGGAAAAATACCGATCTTTGACTGAAATACCCTCTTCAAAGCATTATACAGACATAAGTTTATTTTGATATGGAAATAGATGGACACGAGAAGGGGAAAGACTTTGTGATTACTTCGGATGTTCCACACTTTCGTACTTCAGATCCAAGTTTTTACCTTTTTGGGTGGACGCATTGTTCTGATCAAGGATAAGACGTTCTTTTGTAATCCAGTCTCTTCCCCTTAATTCAGAACACACGTCCACACCATTTTCAAGGTACTTAATAGAAAGAACCCCTTTTACATTCCGGAAATCACTTTCCATCAACGTTCTGGCAAATGAAATCCACTTCATCTCTTTTGGTTGCTGCTGCTTTCCTGGCGCGAAGTGATAGATCCACGGCACATACGCCTATTATAACAGAAAGAAACACAAAACTGGTAGGATTCTTTTTTAAACAGTCAAAACAGTGATGAGAAATTCGTTAGCACTTTTTTTCTGTCAGCCGGTATGGTTCCTTCAAAAAGACCAAGGCCGAATTCCTTCACGTACCTTGCCTCCAAAACTTTCTGGTATACAATTCTTAAAGTTTGATGTGCCGTACCACTTTCTACTTTGCCTTATATATCTATGGTGTCAGCTATTACACACACCTTTAATCGTTGATTCTCCAATAGCATACTGTGCACTTTATCGGTATTTTCATTTATGGTTGCAATTTTTGATCGACCTTCACGCGAATGGTCTTATTTAAATTAAGCTACCCATTTCTTCACTGCTGAAAATGAAGAGGCTATTTACGAAATTCACATGAAATTTCGTTGTCAATAACCATACGAAACGAAGTATTTGAAGAGTGCACACACAATATTCAAGTTTGTAGTGACAAATTTTACCTGGCACTGCAAGGGTTTAAACAGCCTGACCGATGATTGGAAGAATGTTCAACTGAAGTACTGTCCCAGGGCGGCATGAGAGGATTATCTCTGTACTTGTGAGTACAGTGTGTGTACACTGATCAGCCAGAACATTATGACCACCTACCTAATAGCCGGTATGTCCGCCTTGGACACGTGTAACAGAGGGGACGCGTCTTGGCACGGAAGCAATGAGGCCTTGGTAGGTCGCTGGAGGTAGTTGGCACCACATCCGCACACACAAGTCACCTGATTCCCGTAAATTCCGGGGAGGGGGGCGATGAGCTCTGACGCCACGTTCAATCACATCCCAGATGTGTTCGACCGGGTTCAGATCTGGCCAGCACATCAATTGCATCTCAACACTGTGTTCCTTGAACCACTCCATCATACTCCTGGCCTTGTGACCTGGCGCATTATCTTGTAGAAAAATGCCACTGCATTTGGGAAATATGGTCGACATGAAGGGGTGTACGTGGTCTGCAACCAGTGTACGATACTTATTGGCCGTCATGACCCCTTGCATGAACTCCACTGGATTCATGGATGCCCACGTGAATGTTCCCCAGAGCATAATTGAGCCGCCGCCAGCTTGTCTCCGTCCCGCAGTGCAGATGTCAAGAAGCTGTTCCCCTGGAAAACGACGGATTCGCACCCTCCCATCGGCATGATGAAGAAGGTATCGGGATTCATCAGACCATGCAACGCTCTGCCACTGCGCCAACGTCCAGTGACGATGGTCACGTGCCCATTCCAGTCGTAGTTGCCGCTGTCGTGGTGTTGACATTGGCACATGCATGGGTCGTCGGCTGCGGAGGCCAAGCGTTAAGAGTGTTCGGTGCACTGTGTGTTCAGACACACTTGAGCTCTGCCCAACATTAAAGTCTGATGTTAATTCCGCCACAGATCGCCGTCTGTCCTGTTTTACCAGTCTTTCCAACCTACGACGTTCGACATCTGTAATGAGGGGTGGGCGCCCAACCCCTCGACGTTTGAACGTGGTTTCATCTTGGTTTTTTCACTTGTTGAAGACACTCATGACAGCCCTCCTCCAACACCCGACAAGTCGTGCAGTTTCCGAAATGCTCGTGCCGAGCCTCCGGGCCATCACAATCGACCCTCGGTCAAACTCAGATAGATCGTGCGCCTTACCCTTTCCAAACACGGATAGCACGCTCACTGATACTGCATGAACCGTGCGTGTGTCTGACTAGCAGTCATTCCTCGTCAGGTGACGCTGCAATCGCGTGGACGGGTTTATATCGATAGTACGTAGGTATTCATAATGTTGTGGCTGATCAATGTGTGTATGTGGATACATAAACATTTGTGATGATGCCCCACTGATGATGCCCCACACCTCAAGGGCGAAACGCGTGGGGATTAAAAAATAACATTCACCACAACAGCCGTTTATACACGGGGTCTTATTAGTAAAATTTATTGTTCAAATGGCCTATAACTATATGAATTATGTTTACGCATTATGTTTGATGGGGATCAATCCTGAGGCAGAGAGACTTTCCAAGGCTCGGTGGTAAGAGAAACCGCCGACTCATAAGGCGAGCTGGCTTGGAGGTGACGCCATTTCTTTGCTGACTGGCTGAACACACTGCTGTTTCAATCCCTTTGTGAACGGCTGCCAAGTCTCGGTACCCCTGCGCGACACCTACATGCCCCGAGAAGACGACACAGCGTCGACGCGCGGCTGACTGCTCAAGCCGCAATTCACATCGCCTGCCGCAGTAGTGTCTAATCGGATGTTCACAACAGTGACTTAAAAGCCCAGCTTGTTATGAGTCAGACTTCTCGACTCTTCAACGTCGATGTTATTAGAACTGGAAGAGGATTGGAATTCGGCCAGGGTCTCTCCATCTGTACTGGTCGATGGACTGGCCCTTTAACCAGTAGGATTCACACTTGAAGTAGACAGCGGTTATAGACTTCGAAATATCCTATTTTTACAACACAATCCAACTCTACAAGCACAAATATTTCATTGCAATCCCTCCATCGTTTGACCCACTTCTGGAACGTCTCTTACAGACTGGAGGAAAGTTTGTCTGTTGTTTTCCTAGTGTTGAAAAAAAAAAGTTTTTTTCTGACTTGAAAAAAAAACATGGAAAAAAATTATAAAAAACACGTTTTTTTTCTGGGACACTTTTTTTCATAGCTGCTAAATCTCAAATTTATAAGGCATTTATCGTTTAATACTAAGTACTTATCTTAATTTTTAAATCTACTATATTTTTCTGGTTCAGTAGAAAAAAAAAATACGAAAATATTGGAAATATTGACTCAACGCCGAGAAAGACTTCGTTCTTATATAATATTGACTGAAGTTTTCTTTTACGAACGGGAACTTCACGAAGAGGCTAGGTTGCGCGAGAAGGAATCCCCGTTCCCTGTTGTTTGGATTGATACTCGCTATTTGAACTAGTGCTGCCAGCCCTACGAATTTATCTGTAGACCTACGGATCTTTTCAAAAAATTAGGAATTTTAAATTTATCTACGGGTTTATGCCTCTTTTTATTACTTATTGTGCTGTCCTCATATTCGTATACTTGTTAAACTCTCAGCGTATAGTGATACTGAGTAATTAAATTGTCAGTAATTATGAATCGTTTCCTTGTAACCGTTGGCGTAAACCTACGATTGAAAAAGAAATAAAGCTCCTATTCTGTATGATAATAGATTTAAATTCAAACTTAAAAGACCGTAACTATCGGTGCAGTCTTTATGCACAGTGTATACTTTACTCACAATTTAAAATTGCAATCTCAAAATCTTTTGCGTACAATACAAGAACAAGCAGTAAAAGAAAATGTAACTATTTCTGAAGTTATGGATCTAGAGGAGACAGAAGAAGAAACAGAAAATTCCGACACCGACCGAACTAATGTTGGTAGTACTGATACTAGTAAATGTGGTACTGACATAGAGGATGAATAAAATTATGTTACCTATATAGATACATTTATGAATCATTATGTAAGACATTATATGATTCAGTAAGATTTAAAACAAATATGTAAAATGTAAGTTCGGTAAATAAAACTATAATTTATAAAACATATTGTTTTATGAGAAAAAAATCAAATTTAGAAAAAAACAAGGGTGCTAAGTTTTTTTCATACTTTTTATTCACAAAGCTGATAAAAACAATTTTTTTTCAATTTGCAAACTATGTGTACCTCATAGCGTCTTCTGGTAAATCAAATCGGATTATTTTCAACTAGGGGAATAGCCGAAACGACTATGAACCATATCAATATTGTAGAGAGCCCGACCAACCACACGAGTAGTGTTTATGACCAAGAAAACTTGAATTAGATGGTATTTCCTATCAGAACGTACGTATCGTTCTCCACCGACGTATGGTCAACTTTGAATTGGTTATTCTATTCTTTGATTGAAAGTATCATCGTAACGGAAGTCATCTTTGCGGATGCGGATTTTCTGTGATTAACATCCGCAGATGCGGATATTTTACGGAAGCGGAGGAGAAAAATAGATTTATAATTACTTAGGTTTTAATATTTTGTCAAAAATAAAATTAAAATCAAAATAAGCATTTTTTTATCCCCAATTATACATTTTTTCATAAGCAAAGTCGATTTCCGTATATTACCGCCATGTTGATTTATTTATTACCTCATTTTTCAACAATATAAAACGTGTGATTAAGCGAATTAAATTATGTACACAACCTTTGTCTTATGAACTTCGCGGAGTTCGCGACTAGACTAATTCAAGCGTCAAGCACATGGCCACGCCACCACACATCTCCGTGCTCGCCGCCCGCCTTTCCACCGCTCCAGCGCACACAGGGGTATTTGATACAAAAAGCTGATCAAAAGTCAAAAAATTTTTTTAGCAAATTCCAAGAACCCGTATATACCTGACTCGAGGCAAATGTCTATAGAATAACAATCAGCTATATTTTTAAGATAAGCTTCATTCCCCACCCTGTGAACAGTCATCTTCTGAGCACATTCCTAGACCCACGTACTGTTACCAAGCAAATACAAGAAAATTATTAGTTGTACCAATTTAGTTTGTGAGTGATGTTAAGTGAGTAGTGGTGATTTTAATCATGGATATTGTTCAGCCAGGTACCTAGAACTGAAATAATAGTAACATACATCCAAAAGTATCACACAACTTTATTTCTGTACATTTTTGTAAGCTGACTCATTTTGTACTGATTTTTTTATTACGAAAAGTATTAAAGAGTGATTTTGTTATATTTCCGGACCTTTCCCGAGTCTGATTTCTTGTATGGTATTAGTTTAGTGTACTATCTTGGTGTTTCATTGGAAATTAGGTGCCAAAAAGTGCCAAACGTCTTTTTATTCGAAAAAATTCTAGATTATCTACAATGAAACAAACCTACTTTTCCTCCGTCACATTAATTCATCTAAGATTTTCTTTGTTATGGGCTCTTCTGGTATCATGCTCATGACCCGAAAAGTTATTTATGATATGATTAAATACGAGAAAGGAAATGATTTCGTGCAAAAGATGTAATTAGTCGAGGAAAATATTTTAAATCAACCGACATTCACGGTCGAACAAAGGCAACAGTTCGAACAAAATTTTTCAAGGCTTAAATTTGAAATTAAAAGAAAATGGCAAGGTGCTAAGAGAACTGAGAGTGTGTTTTTAAAGAAATACCATGATTGGTTCAAAAGATGTATCGAAATCCCCATAAAATTCAGTGTGGGTTGGCCTAGAAAATCTTTCGATGATTTGACCGATTTTAGCAAATGATGTCCGCAGAGATAATAGGTATTAACAAAACATTGATTGACAGGTTTTATACTGTTATGTGAATGATATATAGTGGGAACAAGATATATATATATATATATATAAAAAAATACTCCCCACTGCCACGAAAAATTTAAGATGTACTGTACACTGAACTGTACTCGTTTCATCCAATGTCACCTATACAAGAAGTATTTATTAAGGGCCCACTTATAATAGAATATACACTTTTGCCGATAGGTAATCTGTCAGAAGCAGCAGCAGCAGAAGCTAGAAACAAACATTTTCGACGATTTAGGGAGACACTCTAGAAAACTTAGTTGGGTTTAGTGCAACACAGATGTCATTAATAGGCTTTCATTAACGTAGGATCCGTATTTGAGCTTTATCACGCACAAAAACCCCAAAACATCTAAATCATTCAATCTAGACACTATTAAAATATTACTTTAATGGGACCCGAGCACTCAATAAGAGAACGAGTCATAAGGTGAAGGTTCCGACGACGAAGGATGGGATGGTTCGTCAGAATGATATTTTAGTGTACAGTACATGTATGATTATTGTTTATGTAGTCTGTAAATATTCGCTTAATATGTTATAAAGTGTATGAACACAGTACGTGTTCTTTATTATTACTCCTACTTCACAGTTATTAGTTCTAATACACAAAAGAAGCGAAACAAAAATGCAAATTATGTAGAAATAATTTTGATCGACTTTTTGTGTCAAATACCCCTGTGTGCAGCGGCCCATTCACAGCCCAGCATGTAGGACCTACGATGATCCAATATTCCAATAAAGGACTCTTGTTGGTCCGTGAAACGGGTTACAGCACTACATGTAGGACGTGTTGGATGTTGGTGGACTCTCACACAAAAAACACAGGTCCTTGTCGTCCAACAAGCTGTGGCGTTGGATCGCGATTGGAGGAAACATCCTACGAGTGTGCGATAAGGACACTGGTGTGCGGCGAGAAAGTACGAGTGGAAACGACTGCTTGGGCCCCTTCTAGTAGCGTGAATGGGTGAGCGCATTCTATTGTAGTTCTAAACGGTTGTCCTAAAAATTAGACCGTAAATGGACCGCTTTACTTTCCATGCAAGTTCAAACTTGTAAATTCGTCGCTTAGATAATAACACCATTCAGGTCATTGTAACTATTTTTGCAAGATCAACAAAAAAAAAAAAAAAATATTTGGTAGTTAAGCCACGATGAGCCGAAGCTCACATATTAAAATGTAAACAAAACTTCCGTTATATCCGCATTAAAATTGCGGATACGGAAATGGATGTAGGATTTCACTCGGAAGTTCCGCACTTGTGGATGCGGAGCTCCTTCACATCTCTAATTGATATCCATACAATTGTCGCCGAAATCCTGCCAAATGGTTTATTGCTCGATATCGTCACGCTCCTGGTGAAATTAAATGCAATCCTTCAGCTCACTTCATTCCGTCATGGGGGTGAGTGGTAACGCTATGGTGTCGCCTTCAAGAAAACACTGGTTCGAATTTTCGTCCGCCTCTCCTGATTTTGTTTTCCCATGAGTTTCTGAAATCACTCCAGGCGATGTCGGGATGTTTCTTTCAAAAGGCTATGGCCGAATTCCTTGCCTCCAGTCCCTTCTCGCCTCTAATGACCTCGACTTTGACGAGGCGTAAGGTAAAAAAAAAATGTTCCTTTATTTCGTCGGAAATAAAAATCCGCCAAGTACTGCATCTACTCACAGGTTCACTGTCAACGGGTGATGTTCTTTAACGACGCGTGTCCATGGAAGTACCAAACATATCTCCACTTTAGGACAGCTCACGTGCATCCCTCGTTTCTGAGCGTAAAAACAGGTCGAATACTTTTGGAACATACCTTGATAGCGTTTCAGAATTTATTTATTTCCACGTACATCATACTCAACTACCTAGAATATAAACTAAACTTATTTTCATTATTTCATAATGTAAATAAGTACAGCCAGCAGCGTTGAAGAGCCTCCACACTGTACAGCGTGCCTATTACTCGAGTTAACATTCTTTACACTCCCTCACAACACATTCCAGGATCAACTACCCAATTACCACACCCCCCCCCCCCACACACACACACATACAAGGAAACTGAATCGGAAGAATTAACCCTTATTGCGAAAAGGTGGGACTCCCCCCGAGGAAGTCATTGAAGCAAGCTCGACGGTTAAAAATTTCACATCCTTCCAAGTTCATTAGATTTACGTGACTTTAAGGAGATCGATCACACCACTTGTGATTAAAACTGGGTGGAAAAATGTAATAACTTTATAAAATAACAAAATCTTTACCGGCATTCAGTATTAGTACACCACCTGAAAAAAAAAATTGAAGCATGCAGGAGAGGAGGAAGAAACAAAAAGTAACGTCAAGGATTTCACACGGTATATGCTGTTATTTCAGACCGAGGGTAGTGGGTGAACGGTTAACATTATGGCCTCGCATTCGGGAGGACGCCGGTTCGAATCCCCGTCCGGCCATCCAGATTTGGGTTTTCCATGGTTTCCCCAAATCACTCCAGGCTAATGCCGGAATGCTTCCTTCAAAAAGGCAATGGCCGAATTCCTTCCTGTTCCTTGTCCCCAGTCCCATCCCGCCTCTAATGATCTCAACGTCGACGAGGCGTAAAACAGTAAGTAAAAAAAAAATGTTATTTCAGTGATTATAAAATCGAGTTAAATTTACAAAGAACTTGACAGTATGAGGACGTTGCACCCACTCTGGGCTCGATGCAGGCACTGATTCGGTTAGGAAGGGTGTCATAATGTCGTTGTATCCTCTCCTGAGGCAAGCTAACCCACAACTGTTGTAACTGGTCATTGATATCCTGGATACTGGCACTGGGATGGAGTTGACGTCCGAGCTGGTCTCACACATGTTCTATCTTGAACAGATATGGGGATCTTCGTGGCTAAGGGAGTAACTATACATCATGCAGACAGCTCATACAAAGGCCGTGCGTGGACGAGCATTGAACTGTTGAACAATGGCTACACGATACTGTCACATCAGAGGTGACAGATGATGACGCAGAATATCCGTGACGTTGCGTCTTCAGAGTTCCCTCAGTCACTAACAGCCATGAACCGAAGTCATATCCGATGGCGCCAGGAGTAACATAGCTGTGCCTCTGTCGATGATCGTCATCCAAGGTAGTGCAGATCCGTGATTCATCAGTGCGACGCCTTTCATCCGCAGGCCATACTTCCCGGTTACAGTACCACTCCAAACGCAGCCGTTTGTGTTGTGATGTTAACTGTAGCTTACATATGGGACGGTAATTCCCTATTCCGGCTGCGACGTCTCCGACCCGTGGTCAGGAGCGTCAGGAAAGATACAGGGAAAGTTGCAGGGAGTCTATTACTTGTTTTCGGGTGGCAGGCGCAGATGAGAAGGGATTTCGATGTGCACAATACAGCGACCCTCCACTGTGGTGGTCAGACGAGGTCAACCGGGACCTAGACGACGAGTCTGCCTGCCTTCACCTTCCCATGCTGTCCAACATCAGATCACAGTCACATCCGAATGCCCTACAATTCCGGATGTGCATGATTCGACCAGCCGAGCAAATGAAGACCCACAATGAGGCGTTTCATACTCTCTCAGGTGCTGATGACGCTGCATCACACGAGTGCGCGGCATCTCAGTGTCACTCAACATCCGACTATGTTCACGTCTCTTAGGAGGCGTCCATTAATTATGCGAGGTGTTTATTTTTCGGAAATCTGGATTCCCCCCCCCCCTTAAGGAACCCACTCCCCTAAGCTGTTGAAAACTTTTTTTAGCTTTCCTATTTTCAATGGCGGTTACATCCCCCCCTCCCCCCAATCACGTTGGGATCGATGTCGATTGTAAACTTTTTTTTAACTCTACTGTTCTTCAAGGAATTAAAAAGAAGACATAAGAGTTCTGTCGATCCCCCTCCCTTGATGATGTTTCCCCGGAGCCCCCTCCCATAATTTTTTTTTCGAGGACCCTTTTCAGCCGACTAACGTAAAGGGAGGGGAGGTGGGAAGGAAGTCTGCCGTGGTCTTGTAGGGAACCATCCCAGCATTCGCCTTAAGTGACTGAGGAAAACCACGGAATACCCCAGTGAGGATGGCCGGACGGGGTTTGACCACCGTCCTCCCGAATGGCAGGACCTGTGTGAATTCGCACTACTCCATCCACGGTGCCTCACGTAATTAGTGGACGCCCCCTTATATACCCTACTATGCCTGTCAACAACAGTAAACACGAACAACATTAATGCACTCTGGTGGCCGTTTCCTCATAGAGAATTGCAACTCTAATCATTTACATACCCGAAGATGGTGCATACGAAAAAAAATGTCATCCGACCATGTGTCTGGGTGCTTCATATTTTTGTGATAAGTAATAATGCTCTCGCGTGACAAGCCGAGTGAACACGATGTTTACTATCAATATTTGTGGTGAGAAAATAGCGACAGAGAATTGGATCGCGGAATTATATTAATTAACTTTATTAAACCATTTTTATGAAAGCTGCAACAAATAAATACCAGTCTTAAAGCTACTTTTACTGTTCTTGTTACAATTATGATTAATGCGACGGGTGGTACTAAGTAGCCTCAAGGCCCGTCGAAAATGACAGATTTAATAGTTTCCAGGCAAGTAATTTTTACGCAGTTGCTTAATTGTTATAAAATAACGTTCACCGCAATTTCTAGCGCTAATTACCGTTAGAATATCAAAGCTTCAAACATATATATATTTGCTGTCATCAGTCTTTCGACTCGTTTGATGCAATCCTCCATCCCTTACTATCTTGTGCTAACCTCTTCATTCTGCATACCCCTTACAACCCACGTCCTCGGTTATCTGCTTCATATATTCTAACCTCTGTCTTCCTCTACAGCTCTTGACTTCAACTTTTCCCTCCACTAAAAAATTAACCAGTCCAGCACGTATCAAAATATAACATACCAGCTTGTCTCTTCTTTCTGTAAGCTTCTTCCACAAACGTCTTTCCTCACCCATCATTTCCAAAACTCGTTCATTTCGTACATTATCTGTCCACTTAATTTTCAGCATTCTTCTGTAGCACACACATTTAAAATGCTACAATTTTCTTTATGTCTGGTATTCCTAAAGTCCATGCTTCGTTACCATAAAGTGTTGTGCTCTACACATAGAGTTTTAAAAAGTTGTTTCTAACTCCTAGATCAATATTTGAAACAAAAAGATTTCTCTTTTTCCTGACGGCTCTTTTGTCTAGTGCTATTCTGCTTTTAACATCATTCCTGCTTCGACCATTAGTTGTAATCTTGCGCTCCAAATAGCAGTATTCACTTACTTCTTCTATCGCATCCGAATTTATTTTTATATTAAATATACTGTGATTGATATAATTTCTGCTACATTTCATTAATTTTGTCTTGCTTCGATTTATATTCAGTCCAAAATCTTCCTTCATTATTTTTTTCTTACCATTCAGTAATTTATCAATATCCTCAGCCTGTTCTGCTAGGAAGACAATGTCATCAGCAAATCGTAGCATAATGATTTTTTCCTTGAACACTTATGTCGCATGAAAAATTTTCTTTTACTTCCTTTATTGCTTCCTCTACATATAAGTTGAATATTAACGGGGATACTCTACAACCTTCAAACGTACTCGAATTAATACATTCACTGTGTCTCATGTTAGTGACGTGTATCGCGATATAAACTTGACTCAAAATCTTCACTAGTTCTCAGCTATATGTTTTCGTAATTCATATCCATATTACAACGATTGAATGACTGACGCAGTTACATTCGGCTGAAATATGACATCAGTAAAAGTAAAGGAGATTAAAAATAAATCTTAACAACTTACGTTATGCCGTGTAATATTAGTTATAATCGTAGTCTAGGTCGCATTTATCGCGGCCAATGTGGAACTACTTTCATTCAGACGAAGTAATGTGACACTCATGAAAACAAATTATTAAAAAAAAACCAAACAAACAAACTTAAATTTCTGTGAAATCAGATGCAAATTATGATTCTGGATCTGGTGAAATTTCAATCTAATCAAATTTTCCTCTGACACTGTTGAGTGAAAATTAAAATGTCTATCTTAAATATTTGTGGGTTAAAAATATAAATAAACAAAACGCAATTAATAAAACTAATATGTCATTTTAGGTCTGGTAGCTAAAAAAAGTGGTTAAGGCGCTTGCTTTCGATTCAGTCACTGCTTCCGTTCCGGGTTCAAATCCCGGTATGTACAGGAATTTTGAGAATTGTGTTTGATCATATGAGCTACGCCAGGACGTTCCGTGGTTCGGATTCCACGTTAAACTGTAGGTCCTCTCAAGGGCTAACAACCCTAGTTGTAACACGATCTGCAGCAAAATTCTAGCTACACAAAGGCTTAACATGGTCCTGGTTGGCCCAAACGAGCATACATACGACACAATATGTTAATTTAAACGCAATACATACTTTTCTTTCAGTGTCGTGGCAATTCATTTCTTCGCAAACTAAATGGAAATGTTATGAAGTAACGCTCATAACCTGTACTGTGTAGTCTCTGGTCGTTGTTAGTTTGGCAACGAACGCTAGATTCACAGTGACCAAGACTAGCGTTCTATTAGTATAGTTACTACTATTGGATACCACTAAGGTCAGAATTGAAATTGGATATTACACTATCGCTCGTTGCGTGACATTGTCGACTGCGATCCGAAGGTCGACTTCTCTGGAATCAGCCGCATAGTTAGCCACCCAGGTCATCAAGAGGTGACCTCATAGGAGGGTCTCAGAAATCGTTCAGAGGACAGACAGCTTTTCCTGACGACACAGGTCCTCTTTCGTCGTACGATCGTTTCGGAGGCCTAAATTCCTGCATTTCAGAAACCTGGTAACGCCCCACACATTAGCACGCAGCTTACGCGGTTCGCGTGCAGATGGCATCAGTCACGCACGTCGCGAGAGTGGCCGTGCCTCTGACGTTGCATCACGTTGGATGCTGGAGTGTCGAGCCGGTTGCCGGTCCGTTCAGGCGCGTTCCCCCACCACTGCCCGCCACGCGCTATAAGACCCGGCGCGAACTATGCAGCTGGCTCAGTGCGAATCGTCAGTTCGAACGCTAAGGACGTGGCTCTCTCGTAGTGAACTACAGCGGCACGTGTCCGCTATGGTCCGAACAGTGATCGTGTTTCCAACGAGACTACGATCTAGAATTGTCAAGAGAAAGGTGTTTGGGATTATCAGAGACACTGTTCTCTGACAGTGGATCTGTGCTCTTCTCGTTTTCTTCGACGCTGATTTTGTCTACCGATCTGTGTCGTTGATAGACGTGTAACGTCGATCAAGTCGTGTAAATGTTATTGGTTGCAACTTCGAAAACTCGTTGCAGAATCATTTCGTAGTGGATTTTGTATATGTTTACGTTTATTCTTGAATCTCTTGCTCAAATACGAACAATTTGTGCATCAACATAGATTCTGTGACGTCATATTGTACAAAAAAGAAAACTTGTCGGCCAGTATATTTCATCAAGACTGGGATCTTCAAGGTACCGTTACAAATTAATTTGTTCCATTTTGGGTACCTGGTCCGTACTGTTGTAGTTTAAACGGACTTGCCATTTTCTATTTTGTTCTTTCGTGTGAACTGAAAAGTATCCTTAACAGGTGACATAAGCAGATCTTTTAACGAAGTAACATAAGAATTATAACTTTAAAGTTATTGTTTATGAGCTGTATCACTTCCACGGTGACAGTATTCCTAGTGTCTACCTTCCGTGTTATCGAATTTGTGCTGTAAACTTTGTAAGAAGTCTTGGCGTCCACTTTGTGGGGACACAGTTGAAGAGTTTCTGTACCTGAGGTTTGGAGTGAACTGAGTGTCTCGTA
Organism: Vandiemenella viatica; assembly: GCA_031002005.1. Lineage (NCBI taxonomy): Eukaryota > Metazoa > Arthropoda > Insecta > Orthoptera > Morabidae > Vandiemenella > Vandiemenella viatica. The sequence continues at coordinate 230,523,869 of JARYHS010009186.1, forward strand.
GCGATGTTGATCCGCGAACTTCAGGCGGCGGCGCACAATATCTCTGTGCTGGTGGCGGAGGTGGCGAGCGACTTGTTGGAGACGGAGGAGGACGAAGCGTCACCGGGGGCGGCTTCCGGGGGCGGTGGAGGCGGCGCGGAGGCGGGCGCGGAGTCGTCGACGGCGGCGGACGGCTACGACCACATCATGGCGGACGTCTGGGTGGGGGCGGTGCTCACGCTGCTCATCTTCAGCTGCATCTGCTGCGTCTGCTCCTGTCTGCTCTACCACAAGTTCCGACAGTGGAAGAACAGAGGTAAGCTTTCAACATTTACAGAGGTGTCACTCGGCCGGTTTGTTTGCTTTATGATAACGCCAAAGGCGAACGTCTGTTTAGCAAACCATGCTTCGAAATTATTTGCCGCATTCTGCAAAACAACCTTCCACTTACATTAATATACCCTGTCCACTCCGAACTGGCGGCACATGTTCCCTTGGCTCCGCTCCTCACCTCATCCCCCCCTCCCTTTCTAATTCTCCAAGCTGACTGCTGTGTCCAGGTAAGGGTAGTGTGACCTTGAGCCGCCTCTGTTAGCTGAATGGGCTGTAATAATACTTTTATCTCATTTCTAATTCAGTCTTTTACAAACATCACTTACGATTTTGTATCTCAATTCCATAGTTCTCATGTATTTATCTGCTATATGCTTCAGTTATTATTTAGAATATCATATTTCGACTAGTATCACTCACATTTACTTAGTGTTTCCATGAGTATTCTGCACCAGTCCCTTAAATTGTGTTACAATTTTACATTTTCACATAAGGGTGCATCCATAAATTACGTGAGGCGTTTTTCCGGATCCCTCTCCCCCCTCTGGTGAGATTTGGTCTGTGAGACCTACCCCCCCCCCCTACAAATCGTCCTCGCAACTTTTAGAAACCTTTTTTTTCCCTATTTTTTTTTAGGTCTCACCCTTCCAAAAGCCGGTTACACCCACACGTTTCGATTAAATACCCCCCCTCTAAAATCGACTTTCGCGTCATTTGTAGACCTTTTATATCATTTTTTTAGCTCTATTGCCCAATAATATTTCCAAAATCTCACAAGAGATTTCCGTAGAGCCCCCCCCCCCTTGCCCCCCACTTGGTGAAATTTTGTGAGATTTCGCCGGACCTCCCCCCCCCTCTATTTCACCTCACGTAATTTATGACGCCCCCTAATGAACGTTTACATGTAGTACCATTGCTTACGGAAACACGGGCATTTATAAAAAAATACAAGTTATAAACTTAGGCATATTTTATACCAAAGACCTGGTAGTATAACATTAACTAGCTATTACCCGCCCCTTCGTACGCGTGGACTTGAAATTTTATTGCTAGAATTGGATATAGAAAGCTGTAAGTCTCGTAAAAGGTGTCTCAAAAAGCTGGGAGCCGGTATAATAAGATACGGAAGCCATCTCCGTACTATTATACCATTGAAGCTTCCTCATCAAAAGAACCAATTAGTAAAAGGTTAAAAATACCGACAAGGGAAAGGGTTAACTGAGCGAGACTACCTACTGCAGTTCGTCCGACAGATTTTTGTTTGTGGTTTAAAATTATGTCACTTTATAGGGACCTCTTATATCAATACCGTTTTGTACAAAATATTTTTGGCTTTGTTGTCCTTTGCTAATATATATAGCCAAACGACTACGAGAGAAACAAAGCCTGTGCGACCAAGATAACATTATAGAGATTTGCACACGCTATTCGTTTGTTTGCCAACGTTCGGTTATTTATCCCAAAAAAAGTGTCCTATGTCGTTCCTAATGATACACAGTATTTCTTTGTCAAATTTCATCAAGATCGGTTTAGCCGCTTAGTCGTGAAAACGTAACAAATAGACAGAGAGACAGAGTTACCTTCGCGTTTATGATATTAGTGTAAATTAGTGTAGATGAACGTTCACACGGTAACACTGGCAATTGTCGAAAAAGAGAAGATATAAAATTAAACATATTTTACCATTAACGAAGGAGTATAACATAAATATGAGAATGAGCGGCCTGGTGACTCAATGGTTAAGGCGTCTGACTGGAGATCGAAGGGTCCCCGGTTCGAATCCCTGTGTGACCTTCACCTCCAACACAGCTTGCTGTGTAATGTGAAGTAGATGAGAAACCTTTCGTGGTTCGGATTCAACGTTAAACTGTAGCTCCCCTCTAGGGTTACCAAGGCTAGTTCAATCATAGATGCATACACATCCATAGAAAAACCAAAACGAATGCTTAACGTCCTCCTAGTTTTCCCACACGAACATACTTATAAATATGAAAACATAATAGCAGAGTTTAAGAAGTATTGTTTCTTGTTACCAGTCTGTTTAGCACTTCCACCGGTCCAAAAAAAAAAAAAAAAAAGAAAAAAAAAAAGTACGTAGAGACGGAAGGCTCAATACAGAGTGCCATGAATATTGTAGGAGTTTATACTTATCGCACTTATCATGTAATGCAAATGTAATTACTTACCTGTTTTTCCCGTTGGAGTAGCAAACACACTCCGCTGAAAAATCAACAATGAATCCAAGGTTGCTTACGAATTACGAAGAGCATATAATCAGCCTTTTGCAGCTGACGCGGCATGCAGAAGTCCTGAAGGTAGAAAGTGGAGTTTGAAACGTCTAGGAAATGGAAACACAGCGAAAAAACACGTAAAGTAATTATATCTGCGATGAATATTGTTGCTGGTGAATGGAAACATTCATTTGGCAGACAAATATTACGAGATGTGATAACGGGAGGAGGGAAGAGCAAATTTTTTAATGCACTTAAAGGATCATGCTATTGTTATCATATTTATATATTCAATAGGTATTACTGAGCTTCGATGTTAACTCGTTCATACCTCAAAATGAGACACCAGAAGATGGTTAACTTGTAGGAAGAATCGCAAAATAGAAAAGTACCTCAATTTTTTTATAAAGGTGAATAACACGCCAATGGAATTGAATTTTGTTTTATTTTTGTGTCATACGCGTTTCGCTCTATCTCCAGAGGATCATCAGCGACATCTGTTTGGTATTTATACATTTAGTTAGTTAGATTTGGTTTAAAAACAATATAAAGTTCAGGTGAAATTAAATTTACTTACATGTTACTTTTTTCTCATGATCAGGAAGTACCTCTTCAAAAGTTCCTCATAAAAGCACAGTGGTTAAGCCTGTTTGCGTTAGAATAATTTATGTAAGAAACTAGGCCTACACGATATTGCCGTGAGTACACGGTTCTAGTCTTTGACCAGAAATTTGGATCTTCAAATACTCAAACCTATTCTCCCGTTGGATCTGAACTTACCTTTGACTATCATAGTAATGAGAGAATCTACTTTATGTTGGGCATCAGTGTTTTGTGTTATTATCTGTGCGCAATTAAAAATTCCAGAATTCCTACTTTATTAGTGAAACTAAAATCACCAACCAGTCAAAACCATCTAATTCCTATAACATTTACCTGTTTTAAAATTTAAAGCTCAACGTCACTCTCTTCAGAGATCTCTCAAAGCAAAGAGTGATAAATATCTGTCAAAGGATGTGTATGGGAGCCAAGATTCGATTTTATATCCCAAAATAGCACGATTTGACTCAAAGAATCCCTCTGGAAACGCATTTGGAGGCCCAAACATGAACTAAAATTTGAAAAGAGCTCCAAAATCATTGTAAGACCCGTCTTCCTTTTGGTATTGTAATTGTAGTCGGTTGCGGAGAAAACAGAATTAAACAACCCGTGACTGTAATTTAAAATTCTTTCCTACACTGGAGCTGATGTTCACCCAATTATTCACAAAACTGTCAAACCTTACATTTTTATGAGAGATACATTAAAACATAAGAGCAAGAAAGCAAATATATCCTGGTATTTCGATACTTTTAATCTATAAACTAAAGTTTAGACATCGTTTCATAACTTGTGAAACCAAATCAAGCAGATTAATCCTGATGATTGAATGCTCATCGCTAGAACACCAGTAAATACAGATGTCCGATTTGTTAATGTGATCGAAAAACACTGTGTGCAAAAGAGATAGGTAAAAGCGAAAATGGATTGAGAACAGAGTTTTTTTTTACAGATTCGGGTTGGATATTTTTTTATATATTCATATAACTACTCAGAATTTTTTTATTGTTGACTTCCCCTGAGAAACGAGTGTTCAATCTTGTTGCGTTCCTTATGGAATTCTGACACTTCATTTAATGTGAACAGTGCTCCTCGACGTTTTGACAACTCAGTGACTACTTCACCACATTACTAATATTTCAGAGTTCATACAGAGAGAAAAACTCTACATGGCGGAAAGTGTCATCTGCTAAATCAACCTCTGTATACTTTTACGACAGGTCGACGACACGCCATCATTAGTGGGCGAGATAATAGCTCACGAGGAATGGTTGGATATAGGCCTGGAGAGATTTCCGTAAACCTTAGAAAACATTAATGTGGCTAGACGGATCTGGGACCTAACCTACCGTCTAAAATGTTAGCACGGTGAACTTTCTCAATCATAATCAACAATTGTAATTCGAAATAAAACTGGTCACTTGAGACCTAACTGCTAACCACGCAACAGATGGTTTATTCTAACAAACAAAAACATACGTGAGAACAATATACAGCAATGATACGAACACAACACACAGTGGCACTCCTGGTCTCACTTCAACCTCCTCTAATTCTTCATCTACCATCTCGACTTTATTCTTACTGCCAATTCAGAACTCACTAAAGTCACATCCTGGTTTATTTTAACCATACTCACCATCTTTCTGTGGTTCATTTTGAAATATTCGTCGGAGAGAATAAAACGTGAACACCCTTGTCCAACTCATCTAAAATTAGTCCACTAACTGACTTTCGCATGAATGATATCTATTAAGCTTATGCTGCTGATTTACAAACCACTTTCTTTCCTCGCAGACAATCCAGATGCAATTGGATATGAAACTATTTTTCATCTTTGCTTCTACTGAAGCCGAACTGGTCGGTATACGTTCCTAACTTCCTGAACTCAGTTTTCCCTCGTCTATTTTCCGGTGCTTCTCTGAAAATTTCTACTGGTCTACTATATAGCATCTTAAATAATAGTTATAATACAATGTAGTGTCCATCTGTCTTTATAGATGTGCGATGATAATATTCATAGCTTCCGATTTTATCGTTTTAAATTTCACAGATCCTTCATAATTCCCTCGGAATTTGCTAATAATTTCTGAGTAAATCAATTTCTTTTGGCATGTAAATGTTTTTATATGATAGTTCTACTACAGTACTTACGCTACAGTCCCTAACAATTTTACCAAACCACTTGATACATATTTTTACCTATTTCACAACATCACCCGCGCCGTCTAGCCCCTCCCTTTAGATTTAATGGGATTTTTTTTAAACGATTTTGAATTTGACCAGCATGATAGAAGATGTAATGGTGCTCGATGACTAACCGTCATATTGTGTATTAAATTACTGAGTTAAATCTCAACTCTTTCCTCAACGCGTATGGAGTGGATTCATAAGACACTGTTGATGGGGATTCGTTCATCTGATTAGAACATTAAACTTGGTGGCCTCCTGAGTTTCTTTCGGGAGTAGACCTTCTTTCATCTCTCACCCACAACATAAACAACACTCTACACAGCTCTCACACAACGTCACAGTCCAAGCAAAAAGTAATACTTGCAAACTGGGGACGCCATCGCAATTAACAGTTCCCCGGAAAATTGTTGACGAGTCATAAAACTCATTATATACTTCATCATCTTTACCTATACTTACTGAATGTCTTATATTCCAAACATGAGCTTACAAATTTCTAGTTTTTCATTCAGACTTTCATGCCCTGTATTATATCCCCCAAGGACACATCCTTAGCTACTCTATTGGCTGGTTTTAATTCACTGTTTAGTTCAATGAAAGTTTCTCGGGAGTCCAGCCGGATGGTGTCATGAAACTTTCATTGAATCAATACGCCGGGAAAGTCTCCATTTACATATCACTGTTTAGTTGTTTGAAGTGGGTTCAGTGTTCACCTGCTTCTTCGTTCTGTTTTTATCAGCTTTCTCACTTCTCTGCAATAGTACCGACCATCCATTTACGGTTTTCCACGATTTTCCGAAATCATTCTCGGTGAATTCTGAGACGGCTCATCAAAAGGCCACGGCATAATTCCTTCCTTCTTCTCCAGCCATTTACCGCCTCTAACGACCTTGACGTCGACGAGGCATAACGTGGTAAACATAAAAAGTATTGATAGTTCCGCACTTTCGTGCGTTTTAAAAAAATAGTTTTACTATTGCATTTTTATAAACTCTTTGAAGTATTCCCATTTTCTCTAGTGTTCTACCGTCCAGTGCCTAAATACTAAGCCTATTCTCTAATATTTCTCTAATTTCGATAGCCAAGATTCCTAATATTTACTCTGTACCCACCCTCTTTGTCTAACATTTTACAAATTCATGGGTTTATTTGATGTGTAATCCTTTAACATTAGCGTTGATATTACTGAGAGATACTGGTCCAGCGTTACGAAAAGATCTCCAGTACTGGACGAATTACAAACGATTGATACATTAGATGTAAATTGAGATATATCTTAAAAAACACGCACTAAAAATGTAGAAGGCGCCTGCGAAACGGTCAGTCCGCAGCCCGCTGAGCAGTCTCCGTGTGTTTGGGTACTGTGGGATATCAATCAATTGCTACGGGGGAGTAAGGGAAGCATGCATAATTAGTGGTTTCTGACGTTAAAGACGTTTGTCATATATTCTCCAGGAATCCGATTTCAAGATTAAACGATCTTTGGATCAAGTATTCCACAGAAAACATAATTGTTATAGGTTATTTCCTCTGAAGTTGCTTATTATTGCAAAAATTATTATTTAATGAATGCAGCTGTTATTTGAATTTTATCGTCAGCGGTACAATGTTTTGTGTTTTTTTTTTAGTATGCACATTTTATACGCAAATGTTTGTTTTGAAATTACATTAGCATATCGGCATTGTAGTCCTCTTACATGTCTGTTGTGAGATCTGCCTTCTACAAGCACGCTACTTCCAAGACTTTACGTCATCACTTAATCACCTATGTTTTCGCTAATCACTTCAGTTTTAAAAATTGCCCCTCAAATTGTAATTCCAAGTTTAATTTCTCGATTGTCTATGGTTCTAATAAAAGCGATTCCGTTTACTCATATTCGTAAAACCTGCAGATGTTTTATAATGCATGATCTTAAACGAGCATTATTTACGATGATAACCATCATTAAAATATATTATCCTAACCATTCTACCTCTAAAATCCTTGTAAACATCGTACTTAGTTTAAAGAGAAACCTCACATCTCACGATCTAATATTCTATTCCGGGTTTAGGCATTACTCCGCCATGGGAACTTTCTTGAGAAGATGATCTGGGGTAATTCCCCGGGTAACTATAAATTGTGCACTATCACCTCTGCTATCCCGCCGGCCAAGTCCAGATTATGAAAATTTCTTCTACCACTAGTACTCGATCCAGCTAGCTCCGGGCATCGTGATGGTGCCGCAACCAACATTTTTTTTTCTAATGGTATTAGACAGATTAGTCCGTACATCCAGCACAATGTGATTATCATGACTCTGTATCAGTTTCTTAAGTACATTGTTGCGACTAAGTGTGGACACTATAGGACGGACGCGACATTCATACACACCCACAACACTTAAACACCCATGCCCGCTGCCGGACTCGAACCGGCGACCTTCGGCACGCGGAGGCAGTACTCCAGCCCCTACGCTTCCGAGGCCGGCAACGGGGCGGGCAATTTATCCGCCATCCTACTTAAATGTATTTGTTTTATGCAGACCCGAGTCGTTCTTGCTTTGTAATGTAGTTGCGCAAGTGCTACTTGTATGGAATTAGTTGAAGGTTTAGACACGTGGTGTTAAGTACACATCATAAAGAGTCATATGACACTAAATCCCTCCCACGAGACTAAGACTCGGGATTATCGTCTTGTGATTCCTGTTTGCTATTTGACGCATCTCAGCTACTGGGATAAGCTTCCAAGGGTAACTCATCTAATCACGATGCACATTATGAAGATTTGTGTATCATCATCATAACTTTTAATATCATATAGAATAAGCAGTTAAGTACCGAGAACTATTCGCACTATCTTCGTATTTTTTTTGGACTTAAGGTCTCGCCGATGTAAATGTCATTAGAGGCGGGAGGGGAGGGGGGGGGAGGGGTTTGAGGTCAAAGAACGTGTGGGAATTCAACGATGGATTTTTGTAGGAACCAACTCGGTATTCGTAAGGGGTGATTTCTCGAAACCATGGAAACCGATATTTGGACGGCATGACGAGGATTAGAACCCGAATACTCCCGAGTGCTAGCTAAGCCTGAACGATCACCTTTATAGATGTGTTTGGTTTTTTAGGTAATTTCTTCGTGAATACAGTTAAATAAATGAGAAAAAAAAACTTTCCAGAATGTCAATCTTCTTCTTGTTCTTTGGGTACAGTACCCGTACCCGCGTATAGGCGGTTACCAATGGAGGTGTTCACCCCTGGATGGTAACGTCATGGAGATGATGAGCTGGGGTGGTTTCCCACTGCATTTCTCAGTGTGATAGTTGTAACCTTCCTGCCTCCACCTTTAATAATTCTCGGCTACTTTATTCAGGTACCGAACTTCTCTTTACTGGACATTGACTGCATTCACTTTTAGTAATAGCAAAGTAGTAAAGGATAGGAACAAGATGATGGACGATGAACCACACAAAATCACATTATATTCTGCCCAACTTAATCACATTGATACAAAGGTCTACTCTCAAATAGAAACTCACATTCAATCAAGAAAATTGTCTAGTAACCATAAGTCACTTAACGGGAATTATACACTTCATCTTAATTCTCTTAGTTTACTGCGCTTCATAACCGTAGCGACAGTGGGTTCTTTGACAGAGACACAGAGAGAGAGAGAAATATAAATGGACTTACATCATACTGGGCACACTAGCGGTGCAGGCAGACACAGCAATAAGGTCACACTGAGCGGAAATGAGCAACTGAGGGTCCTACTGTGTTCAGCGGGCCTTAAATACCCTTTGAGTAACTGTAATTTGGATTGTCTGATATCTTTGTTGGAGGGGCACTGCCAATATTGACTTCCTAACATCCCAGTTGCCGTCTGTACAGTCTCTGCCAAATGGGAGAATACATTGTCTTCCACAGATACTACCTCTCCCAAAAGTTGCATTTTGGTGTCCGTAAGTTGGCGACGGGGGCTCAACCTTCTCCGCGCCAACGGAGATGGTTGGAAGAGGGTGACTCGCCTCTAAGTTTCACCTTGCTGCCATAATGGCGGCTACAGCAGCCTCCTGAAATTACTAAATAAAATCTGCCTTACTCACGCTACTGCAATTTGAAATTCTTAATTCTATTCCTTATTAACTATTTAATCATATCTCTTAGAGTTCTTAGTTATATTTCTTGTCGCACCACACAGTGTTAAGTGTTATTGTAAGTGTGTATGACTGTGATGGTGTGTAGAGTGTTGTTTGTATTGCGGATGAGAGGTGAAAGAAGTGAGAGGGTGAAACACAGTGCCAACCCATTCAGGCCTACTCTTCCGAAAGACTCCAACGTTCGTCTCCGACAGATGAATCACTATCAACAGTGTCGTATGCCCTCACTCCATACGTACGGCAGAAAGGTTTGGGATTTAACCCAGGGCAATTTGGTAATTAGGAAATGTGCACCATCTCATTTCCTATTCCACAGACCAAGTCCTGATGATGAAAATTTCCTTTTTTTTTTTTTTTTAACTGCTTAACGTCTCCTATAACAACTAGGTCTTTAGAGACGGGAAAGGATGGGGGCAAGGAATGGGAAGGAATTCGGCCATGGCCTTTTGAAGGAAGCATCCCGGCATTCACCTGGAGTGATTTGGGGAAACCATGGAAAACCCAAATCTGGATGCCCGGACGGGGATTCGAACCGCCGTCCTCCCGAATGCGAGGCCAGAACGCTAGCCGTTACACCACCACGCTCGGTGAAAATTTCCTTTACCAGCAGGACTGGGACCAGCTCCCCCCATGCCATCACTGAGCCAACGGGGCGGGAAAAATGACAATAGTACACAAAAATGGCGAAGGATGGGCAGAATAAGTATGGCATTAGAGATCATGTTTGTTACACAATTATTTTCATATGTTATTACCCTATATTCAGCTGCAAATTAATATACATTAATTACTGGAATAAACGTTTCCGGTAGTTTTAAAAAGTATTTTTTTTTACTCATGACTTTACGCCTCGACACCGAGGTCGTTAGAGGCGGGATGGGACTGAAGACAAGGAACGGGAAGGAATTTGGCCACGGCCTTTTTGAAGGAAGCATCCCGGCATTCACCTGGAGTGATTTGGGGAAACCATGGAAAACACAAATCTGGATGCCCGGATGGGGATTCGAACCGGCGTCTTCCCGAATGCGAGGCCAGAGCGTTAACCGTTCACCCACCATGCTCGGAGAAAAATTCGAGTCTGTGTGGATCCCACTAGAACCTGGACCCAGGATGTCATGAAGCTGGTGGAGGCTCCACAACCTGGTATGGATTGTGTTTAGATTCAATTGAACTCACCACTGACTGGAAACTGTGATGTTCAGCTACTTGGAGACCATTTTCAGCCATTCATGGTCTTAATGTTCCCAAACATCGGTTGACTTTTCTAGGACGACAGTGAGCAATGTCACCAGGCTAAAATCTTTCACGAATGGTTTGAGGAACATTCTGGGCAATTCCAGTGAATGATTTGGCCACCTACATCCAGTCTATCATATCTGGAACATTATCGGAATGCTAGATCGTACACAAAGTTCTGCACCGGCAACACTTAGCAATTATGGACGGCTGAAGAGGAATCATGGCTGAATATTTCTTCCAACGACTTGTTGAGTCAATACCACGTCGTAGTGTTTCACTTCGCCACGCAAAATGGGGCCTCACACGATATTAAGAGGTATTCCATAACTTTTGACACTTCAGTGTATATGCATGAAGCAGGATCCATTAAAAGTTATTAGTTTTCGCATGTCTTGAGTTTATTTTTTAAATAAAAAGAATAGTTTTCTCAAAGATCATAGCTTCTATTCTGTTCAAATCTGATCACATAGATTTTTAACAACGCAAGTAACACCAAGTGTACCTGTCGTAATATCAATAATCTCTGATTTCTTATAGTTACTATTTCAGTTTCTGAATCGATTTTGGAGTAGACACTGACTACTAAGCGTTGGGCATCCGATACTGTTTCAGCTTCTTCCTGTTTAATGGCTCAGCGATGAACTACTTGTCGAGATGCTAATATTAAAACATAATGATGCGGCGTGAGCATTGTGGCCTTGCGCGGACTACCGTTGTATAAAGACTTAAAGAAAGTAACTGCGTTTTTTAATCTGCCACTGAAATAAATTGCATTTTTATGTTATTTGTAGAAGATTAACAAAAAACTGACTGCAGTTGTCTTAAAAAAATTCTGCTAAGACTAGTATCTGGAAATGCCTTTTAGTTTTTGATACAATTAATCAAAATTACATCAATAATTTCTGACAATGGCATAGTAATTACAGAAATTCAATAAACAACTAACTTAAACGTTAAGTATTGCTTTGAAACTGTACATTTCGTATCTGTCTATTTCCCAGGCATATGTCTTTGACGTAACTATCTCTTATTGCACATGACAGCAGCTGGTATTAGAGTTTGGAGCACGTACCAAGGCGGGTGGGCTTAGCGTTCTGCGCAGAGAGAGAGAGGGGAGATGTGTTGCGACGCTGCCAATTTGCTTCTGTCACGCTAACCAACACCACAAGCTTCAGCCGTCTGCTCCTGGCACTTGGCAACGGCGCGACTCGCACCACATGGCGGCGCGGACTCAGAAGAAGACTGCCTTTTCAAGTACTGATACACACGGAACACTATTCCTCTCGCTTGTTTGTGCAACACTTGGCGTGATTCTTTACCATCACTCATAATGAACACTATGAGGGCAAAATAATCACTAAACACGGAACACTATAAGTGAAATAAACTGTAAACTTGACGAACACTGCACGACGCGCACAGAACGAACACAGGAAAGCTACTGACACGCGATTGGCTGTGAGTCACGTGGTACAGCTCCACAGGCTACTGCGCATCCGCCCATGACCCGCCTTCATACTTGCTCCGAACTCTAGTGTTGAGGAGAATAGTCTTACGTGGCCTGTTGAATGAGCGCTGACACTCAGGAGGGCGGGGGTTCCCGTCTCGCTTTACCATAGTTTCCCGAAATCACTCCAAATGGATGTTAGGATGTGTTGCATCCCACCCTATAACCGCACTAATGACCTCGGTGTCAACGAACCGGAAAGCCCAAAACAAAAAATGAATACTCTTCTTTAAAAGACACTGTACAATGTACCGCCAGGATGAAAAAAGGACATCATCCCATCCTACGCTGTAATGTTGATTAATAAGAGTTGAGCACAGAGATATTAAACAACCCACCAGTGAGGCTATGCTGGAATCTGGGGGATTCAAATCTTTAGCCTGACGTATCGGCAGTTTTGATTACGGTTTTTCGCGATCATCAGGTCTAATTGTGGTACGTTTTCCAGATACACAGCTCAATAACTATACCATTCAAAAACAAGACAGCACTAAACGCGCAGAATATAACTAACACCGTTCAGAGGTAGTTGGAGATACCATGTTCCTCCATTAAAATCATATCGTATATGCAGACAATGAGAGGGTTATGATGAAGCTCCAGTAAATGGGAAGCCTTATCGAATCACCAGGAGTAATAATAAAAAAGGTACTAATTAGCGCAAGCTTACCCGCCAGTGTGGCTCAGTACGTTGAAGCGCGGCACATTAGATGGGGGAGGCACAAGGGGGCCGGGCACGGGCCCTACCCTGTGCGTACCTGGGGTCCAGACTGCGGTTTTCCACCATCATCAAGGTGAATGCCTGGACGGTACCTACTCCCCGCCTCATAAACCACATATTTCACAAACAAAAACTACGCTTATCACACAGAACACGTTTTGCATATCGATCGCAACACTTCGCTTCCCCCCATCAATACGACCTGGCGGTAAGCATAAAATACGGTGGCGTCAGCAAGGGCAGGCAGCCCTAGAAGCAAAGCTCCAAACTTGTCCACCCCAACGATGAGCAAAACTCATCAACGACAGCTGACCCCAACATGTTAGGAAAAGGTGGCGAAGGAGAGAAAAATTAGCGCAAGCTTCCTCCAATAACATACTGTATAAACACCAGCGTTGCAAAATCCTTACAGTGGTCTCGCCTGAGATGGAGTGGACACGTCCAAAGGAAGACCTGACTTTACATGTACACCAAAGGAGAAAGATGAGTGGGAAGCCCTAAAAAGAAATTTATGGACCAAATCAAGGAGGATCTGAAAGACTTACAGCTGGATTGCAGGATTACTCATGAACATCAACTATTCATGGACAGGAAGAAGTGGAGAGTGTTCTTGACCAGCACCCTGGAGATTGCAGCTGGAGAATGATGACGATTATTATTGAAAGTTTGGTCGTAGTACGGCTGGCAAAACTTATTACATGCCACATGTAGAAGAGGGATTTTTTTAAAACTTCTTTGTCAGGAACAACACGTGACATACAAGCACTGTACAGCATGCAGTGTTTTCCTGCTCCATAAAGCTGAGACCAGGCGGAAATTGTAGCCTATCTGAAAAAAAAATTATGGAACCTTTATCGAAGATCATTTGCCAGCAACATTAACTTTAATTTTTTCCTTCGTTTTTGCTTCGGGCCTTACGCTTCGTCGATGTAGATATTATTAGAGTCGAAAGAGGATAGTTACAAGGAACGGAAATCAAATCAGTCGCGACCTTTTGAAGAAACCAATTCGACATTCGCCTGCAATGATTTCGGGAAACCACATAAACAGTGGAAGGGAATTTGAGTTTGAGTTCTAAAACTCGAGCATTACCGGTCATCCATCACGCTCTTTGCACCCTTATCACAGCTAAAGATACTCGCCTCTCATATACCCTGCTGACGAGAAGAGAGAAGGATTGCATTTTTGAAGCCTCGAACCTAGGGTGACGTGCTCCGGACATTTTGCTCCTACTTGATAGCTGATTGCCTATAAAGGGCTGTTTTGGAGCTCTACACTGATCAGCCAAAACATTATGACCACCTAATTACTAGCATACTGGTCCACCTCCGTTTCCGAGAGATGCTCGTTCCCAGGCGCTGCACCCGCACACCATTGGCCCATAATTTAAAGGAATTTCGTGACCTGTGCGTAGAAACCTGGTGCCGGATACCTCTGGAAGCCTACCAAAGACTTTTAGAATCCATGCTAAGCCGAATCGCTGCTGTATTGCGTTCAAAAGCTGGACCAATATGCTAGTAAGTAGGTGGTGATAACGTTTTGGCTGGGCAGGGTATTTGGAGGAAAAATCCTGGGCCACGTTGGAATTTGTAGCTAAGTGTCCAGTCTACGGCTCTACCAAATGAAATAAAAGTCCTCCACCATAATCACACGTAGTTTCCCATTAACCCGGGGCGCACATTGAGCTGCGTGGCGCAGTAGGGGCAACGCAGAGCAGGGCAGGACAGCACAGACTGGCAGTTACTCGCGAATATTAGAGCGCAGTTTCGTGCGGCAGTTTACAAAGCATTGTGTTGTGCGAAAAACCGACAATAAAGCGTAACCAAAAACATGTCGATGCAAAAACTCGATTTTTGATTTATGAATCAGATTGGGATGCCGAGCTTGGAAAATTGTTATTACTTTAACAGAAGCTGAGTTAGATAAAACTATGCAAAAGTGAGTATATGAAAAGAAGAAACTCTCATCCGGCTTTTGCAGTGACAAGAGAATTCTCAAAAAATAATTTCCGGATGACTCGAGCGGAGATTCACGGCATAATGTAACCTGTTATTTTCTCGACAAAGCTCAAATATCTATTAGAACTGAAGAAAATCTCGCTGTATTTTCGTGGTTATTTATTTAATTACTTAGCGTTTGACGGTATATGACATTTATAAGAATGTTTCTCTCTTTTATTTGATATTATATTTTTAAGAAAACTATGTAACAGAACATAAACACTTGAAATTAAAAAAGCAGTGTCAACAAATTAAGTGTTTCTCGGGGACACTATTGAATGATGTAGTACAAATAATAAGAAAACAAATAATGTGATAATAGCCTATATATATATATCTTTTTCGAAGTTTTATCAACAATGAATTCAAAAAAAGAAAAGTGAAAATTGTAAGTGGACAGTTGTATGATAAATAAATGCTGAATTTACTCGCCACTTGTTGGGCTCATTGTCCAAATCTCTTGTTTAAATCTAATTTTTATGTATTTTTTATGACTGATATTGTGAATCGCAGGTTGGTTACGCACCAGATTAATCAATTTGTCTTATTCTATATTTGAAAATGATTCTAAGTAAAGCTATAAATAACGCAAGAAGTGTTAGGGCAAAAACCGTCACGAGTGAGCTGCGTGGCACAGTTTCTGTGTCGTGATCACAACGTCGCGCAGGCCACGTGCGGCGCAGTACTGCGCTGCCCTGCTCTGCGTCTCAATACGCGCTGTTCCGCCCCAAAACATAGAGACACAGAAATTGTGCTGCGCTGCGCTGCGTCGACTGCGCGTCAATGTGCGCCCGGCCTAAGAGAGGGCGTTTCCTCGCCGTCTGTTGGTATGATTGTTTTAGGCTGTTGTTCGTATGAAGTCGCTCTGAGACTCCGTCCGCGGTAGCTCTGACTCTATTGGCGCTGGATGTGCAGCTGCCAGAGGTTACGAAACTGCACGTAGTCTCCGGCGCGGCGCTAGTCCCTGTTGCGTTTTTTCAATCGTGTGCCTCCATGACGTTGATGTTGGTGACGCGATACCTGTCACCTCTCATTACTCTGATCTCTACGCCTAATGTGAAGGACAAAGGCGTTTTTATATCACACCCTAGTCTGACACAAGACAAAAATGTCACTTTACTGCAAGTTACACATGTTTAGTTTCATTATGCGCTAAATTATAGTGTTTAGTTCTTTAATGTATCTACAAATTAAGAGCAAAGTGCATTACTGTCATATCATTTTTTTAAACATTTCCTAGCGGGTTAAAAAAATTATTTACTATTCACACCTTATCGCTTTCTTAAGTGATTCTAATAGCCAAGGTTTCATATCAGAAACTCAGATTGTTCCCTGAATCATTACAGTGGAACGTGTAACATCGATACTTGCTCCTCACCACCTTTTTCCAACATTTTGGTGTCGACTGGCTTCCTTGGATGAGTTTTATTCACCGTTGACGTGGTCAAATTAGGAGCTGCATTGTATACTCCCATTGATACTAAGTGGGAAGCGTTGCCACCTGTCTGTGTATTTTTGTTTGTGTAGTTTATAAGGGGGACGGCTGCGGAAAACCGACTAAAACCTGCTGTCAGGTCGGCCGGTACGCAGGGGTCTAGGTTCATGCTCGGTCCAGTGTGCGAAGCCTCAGCCACACTGATTAAAATGTCAAATTAGAGAATGATATAGGTGAAAATAGCGGGTTAAAGCAATCTTCGTGGCATCAAGTGAAAGCTAGCAATTTATCGGCTCGAAAATATTGGGACCTTTAATTCTTCATTACAAGATATGTAAACGTTCTTGGTGAAAATATGTAAAAAAAAATCTAATTCCCCCTTTCTTTCAGAAACTACGATGCGAAAATTTTTATTTAGAGAGATATGTAGTCTCCTAAAAATACAAGAGAAATATAGGGATCTCTCTCTAGTATACGGTTTTCACAACATAACTAAATGAGTAATTTTAACAAATTTGGCCCTTCAGTAAATAATGTTTTGCCAAAAATTCATATGTATATTATTCGATAACCCATAAATAGCATAATAAAAATACTTTTTTTTAAAGAATTTCTACATTTTTTAGGTTCAGTAAATTTTTTTCTACTGTCTTTTTTGTTTTTTTTTGTTTAATTTATATTCAACTTTTGAAAACTAATTTCTCAAAATGAATAGCTTAAAACCCAGTTTTATTATTTATTTAAAAGTTTCTACAAATTATAATTATTTATTATTATTATTATTATTATGTGTACAAATGCACAATTTACGAACGGAACCCTTAGCGTTTGATAGTAATGTTTAATTTTCTGTTGGTCAGGTTTATTATGTTTATACTGATTAATTTACCCGCAGATACCACGTGGTTTTCTTAGTTATTGGAGACGTTATTAAAAGCAGGCGCCTCTCGTGGCTGGAGTGCCTACTCTGAGTTGGTCACGTGACCTCTGCCGTACTGCATACACGTCACGTGTCTCCCGCGCTCACGTGCACACCCCCACCTCCGGCTGTTCACGTTCTCTCACAGCTATCGCGTTCTGGAATGGAAAATAACGGAGACTGTTCCAATTATCAGAATTGACAAAGTCGTGAAATGTGAAGAGTTTGGAGTTGAGTTTTTACCTGAGATTGCTAGTGCAGAGCATTAAGATAAGAACAAAACTAAACAACGGCTTCTCAACTTAAAACGGGAGTTACTGATTTCCGTTCCAAACTTATGTTTCTAAAAAAAAAAAAAAAAAAAAATTCTCTTATGCTGAGGAAGATACATTTTATTGAGTTATAGCGAGCAAAATCTCCTCATTTTTATTTGCATAAATATCTAAGTTTCTCATTTTGTTGCCCGTTACTTAAAGCGAAAACTAAAGTGGTATTGCTGAAATATAAAGTTGACTAGCATTTGACCCTTAAAGTTCACTCTGCAAAATTTGAAGAATTCCTGTTTGCTTCGAAAGCATCACGTTGTTTTTATTTGTATTATTATTGAGGCTGGGCATTCGTAATATAATATTTTCGTCATAGTGTCTGTAACGGCCAGAGAACTTAATACAGGTTCCAGATTATTAAACAGTTGAACAACTCCGAACAAATGAATTTCCAGAATACTCGATTCGGTAACATATTTGTTCTGATGTCCACTTTAAACAAACTAATAACTCTCGTATAGAGAACATGAACAAAGACCATAAACGAACGTGGTTAGTAAAATACGTAAAAAAACCAAATAAATCGTAATGTATAACTTTGTTCAAGCAACAGCGTTATCGAAAGTTTTAATTAAATTGAAATTTAGCCTAGGCTGGAATGACAATTGGCATTCGTGGTCACAGTAATTTAAGATTCTTAAAGTTTTTTATGTTGTTTTCATTAACAACATCTTATTGAAAAGAAGTTCCACGTCTGGTTGTTGTGGGCCATTTCCTCAATTGCGATAAATAATATTTATATTTATATGAATAATTACGCCTATGCAATTGAATATTTGTTTATTTTACCGAACGCGTTTCACTTCATATCTGAAGCATCTTCAGCGGTTCGTTCTGTGGGCTATTTTTACATGAATTAGTTTCTTATATGCTAATTTGTACATGGGGCTTATATTAATAAATATATACAATTCTACTTACAATTTTCCATCAATTACAGTATTTGGTATAGATTATGCCGGTAATATCATTTTTCATCTTCATTTTTGTGAGTATCAAGTCACTTGCACTGAGCACTGAATTTAACATTTATTCTGTGTGTTGTACTTTCTTACGATAATTACCGTGTGTGTTTACTGTGGTGTATTTGGCATGGCGGTAGGTTTGTTTATCGTTTGTCTTCTGTTTCCTTGGTGGATGGCGCGCTTTTAAAGGAAACAGAAGACAAACGATAAACAAACCTACCGCCATGCCAAATACACCACAGTAAACACACACGGTAATTATCGTAAGAAAGTACAACACACAGAATAAATGTTAAATTCAGTGCTCAGTGCAAGTGACTTGATACTCACAAAAATGAAGATGAAAAATGATATTACCGCATAATCTATACCAAATACTGTAATTGATGGAAAATTGTAAGTAGAATTGTATATATTTATTAATATAAGCCCCATGTACAAATTAGCATATAAGAAACTAATTCATGTAAAAATAGCCCACAGAACGAACCGCTGAAGATGCTTCAGATATGAAGTGAAACGCGTTCGGTAAAATAAACAAATATTCAATTGCATAGGCGTAATTATTCATATGAAGTTCCACGTTTTTCAGCCGTAAAGTTTATTAATATTTTTTTAACTATGAAATGTTACGAAAATCAAACTTAATGAATATATTATGGCAGTTAATTTGGCAGCAGTTGCTTAGCTATTAAATTGTGGATATAACCTCGAATTTCTTCTAATGATATCTCTAATGGCTGTTGATTTGCGAGCGAAGGCTGACACGTGACACCGTTATCCAGCCAATAACTATCAAGGAGAGTGAGTGAGCTTATGAGATTATATAGTAGATGGCATATTTCTACAAATTTCAACAAACGCAATTTGATCACATTATTTACGATACATGACGAAAATAAGATTCCCATGAACCAAATAATAGATGAAACTAGGACATTTAAAAAATTACTTTTGGCTCTTTAGACCATACAGTCAGCTCCAGTATGATTAAGAATCATCCAGTTTTTCGGTTTCTCGGGTATATATATATATATATATATATATATATATATATATATATATTCAACTAATTGTAGGACGAAAACGACATAACACACACTACACTTACACAGCCGTGACCTCGACGGGACTCGAACCGGCGACCGTCTGAGTCAGTACTCTAGGATATTGATATGTGGTAGTCACAAGGCTGCTAGGTCCGGCTATATCTAGACTGAAGAACAACAAACTAATAATGGAATATCAACACCTATAATGACATGATTTTGTACGGACATCGTAACACGCGTTCACATTAAGTGATGTCGGGTTTTCTCTGTTAACTATATAGTACTATGTTTATTTCTTCAGTTCAGCTGTTCGTAGTACACGGTAATGCAATCTGTTTTAAGTTATTGGTGCCAAGTCGTGTTACTACATACAAACGATTGATTCAGAGCAGGAAAGCTATCGAAATACGAGAGATGTGTAGCAAAGAAGCTGTCTGTTTTTTATGTCTGATGTAAGACATATTAAGAGAGTCTTCTTGCCCAAGACGACACGTTTACATGCTAATCCCAGAGCCTGTGGAACTTAAGACGAGGATTAGCAGCGAGGCCTTCCAAAACACTAAAGAACGACACCCAGTCACATGATACTACACCCCAGAGAGCGTCGTCACCAACATTATCTCTGACATTTCTTCTCTCTCATTGTATTATAAGCGAAGGTCATTCCGATCATTATTGCTCTCACAATACTAACTTGGGTACTCAAAACTTCTTAATCCTTCACAATATTTGGCAATACTGCCGGAGAATTTCCAAATATTACTATGGAATCAACGCACAGAGATTAAATGACATACTCAGATGTTAAAATTCTATCGCCCCAAGAAAATTTTCTCGTAATGTTGTATTAAAGTTCTTCCTCTTGTTATGATGCCAGGCCTAATTCCGGGCGTAGGCGTTTACTATGGTGGATGCATCCCTCCAGGGGAACTGTCTGAGCTGGGGTGGTTTCCCATTGCCTTCTCAGTGTGTGTTTGGTATGTGTTATTACCGAGCGTGGTGCACCGAACCGTTAACGCTCTAGCGTCGCATTCGGGAGGACGTGGGTTCGAAACCCCGGTCCAGCCATCCAGATTTTGGTTTTCCATGGTATTCCCAAATGAAATGCCTGAATGGTTCCTTCAAAAGGCCATGGCCGAATTCCTTCCACTTCCTTGCCCCCAGTCCTATCCCACCTCTAATGACCTCGACGTTGACGAGGCGTAAAGCCATAAGCAAAAAAAAGTGTTATTGTAGTTGTGGATGACTGTGATAGTGTGTATGTTCAGTTGTACACTCCTGGAAATTGAAGTAAGAACGTGAATTCATTGTCCCAGGAATGGGAAACTATATATACACATTCCTGGGGTCAGATACAACACGTGATCACACAGACAGAACCATAGGCACATAGACACAGGCAACAGAGCATGCACAATGTCGGCACTAGTACCGTGTATATCCTCCTTTCGCAGCAATGCAGGCTGCAATTCTCCCATGGAGACGATCGTAGAGGTGCTGGATGTAGTCCTGTGGAATGGCATGCCAAGCCATTTCCACCTGGCGCCTCAGCTGGACCAGCGTTCGTGCTGGACGTGCAGTAGGAGATGAAAAGGGCGTAACCCGGTGTCGGCCCATTCTTCCGAAAGACACTGTTGGGGAGAGCCGGGCAAAGGGACCACGGGGGTTTTAGGGTCCAAAAGGTGGTGTCTGCGAGGGTAAAATCGTGATTTGTTCCACTCAATGTCCTTAATTACCTCGAGAAACCAGATCCGGTTAGCGAGTCACCTCTAAGTGCTCTGTTTATATTTTTATTACGAAGATATCAGGAGACTTACAGCTTCTGAGTGTTTTTTTTTTTTTTTTTTTTTTTTTTTTTTTTGCAAGAACAGTGTTTTAGCTACAAGTTCCCGGCGATCGTATTGATTCGTCGCATCGTTATGGTAGAACCGTATTTCAGTAACGGCGTCAAGTGGCAAAGCTGGTGGTGGCGGTGGCTATTTTGCCTGCTGAGACCTACCTCTGTTTGTTCCTTTCCGATTATTAACATTCCCGACATACAATACGTCCAGTAGATGCCCTATTATCGTTTGAATCTGAAATAAGTAATAAAAATTTTAAATTATTTCTATTTGAAAATTGTTTTTTTTAAAAAAAATATGTTATGGTGATATTTATTTTTCTGTGAGCTCAAAGTAGTGTCTTATCTAACAGCGCAAAAGCAACAGCAAAAGAAGGTTTTTTTGTAGTAGTTGACATCAAATACATATAAAAATTAACTTAAGGCTATAAAAGCTAACAAAAAGTAAAAAAAAGAGAAGGAAACCAATGCTAGAAATAAATCCACCAAGCGCAACAAATCTAATCCAAGAAGAGTTTTTGACGAAGACAATGATGAGCAAGACAAACAGTGCCTGAACTCCAACAAAAACCATCAGCTTGAAGATCACAAAACGACGGATCTAGTGACAAAGGTGATTCTCTTAGGTCTACCAACTCTGTGCTGGAATTGAAGAAGATAGATATTTTTTTTTTCAAATTTGCAGTTAATATTAATTTACTTTTTGCCTTTTATAATTTCTATGATTTCCAAGTTATGTAACTTTTCTTTCGTTAAAGTATACTATTTTTCAAATTTAGAGCGTTTTTAATTGGTCAATTCTGATTTGGCTACTTAATTACTTTGTGGAAAATTAATCATTTTAGGCACTAAACCTAATCCAAAAGGTAACTAAAAAATTCTAGAGTGTGCTAGGATGCAACCACTAATTCTGATGCCTATAGGTTTATAGCAAGTCAGCTTAAACCTTAGTTTGGCCCCTTTGCCTGGCTCTCCCCTACAATCTGCTGGTCAATGAGTTTTTCCCGAAACGGTACCGTGAGGACAGTTTTCTTGTTCTGAACGCTAACGAACTGGCTCAAAAGAACATCAGAAAATCAGAGGACAGCTATTACTACTTTCATATCATTATCATTGCCTCGTGGAAGATGTCAGCGTTGTTATAACATTTACCCAAACGATTCATTTTCCTTCAATTTTGCAGTCACGGTTTCTAATTTATATTAACTAATAAGGAAAACTGCCAATTTAAAAATTCAGATACAGTTCAAACTGTGTGTGATAAAATCCCATGGCCAGAGGTTTAATATGGTAGAACAGTAACATACGCTTCTTCGCCGTTTTCGAGAAAATTGGCATTGAAATATTCCGTTGCGCTCAAATACTTAGGCGCGTCACGAACATATCGTCGCCGAATCGAATTTTGCTTGTGAGATAACAACCATAGAGGTTGGCTAAACTGTGACTTATATCGGAGGCAAAATATTATCTCTGAGTTTATAAGAAATGTTTTGTTTTGTTGGTTGTAATGGAAAGAATATATTGATAAGTCGAGTCTGAAGATTTTCTTTCTCAATCAGAGAAGGTATAATTGTAAATGGTTTAGTGACATGTTTTCTTTTAATTGAAAAATGTTGAATATGGTGCAGATGAATTACTAAAGCAAGGAAGCCATCGTAAGACATTTTGGTGTGTGTCCAAAATGCAATACGGGCTGCAGGCAACTTTATTTATTCAAACATGTATAAAGATAATTCCCGGCAATCAGTTTCAACAATTATGCATATAATAAATTTTTTAAATGCCTTTTGCTGTGGTAAAACCTACTGCTTTTCGTTTCGACTTTCCCTTCCCTAGTTACAGGAATGAACATCTGTCCTTCAACTGTAACGATCGAGTAACGATGTTTGTATTTCATGCCTGCCGCAGCAAATATTTATATTTTTGAAGTATAACTTTGTTCGCGAACAATATAATGAAGTTCGGAAGCGTTCGTTTTTTACCACAAACTTATCAGATGCATAATTGTTGAAACTAATTGCCGATAATTATCTCTATACACATTTAAATTAATAAAAAATGTGGCTCACTGAAACAAGCGTCCCTTCAAATCTACTTTACGTAGAAAGTATTTCAACACAACGGAATATTTCAATACCTATTTTCTCGACTGCGGTGAAGAAGCGCACGTTACTATTCCGCCAAATTTCACCAACACACAGCATGAATCGAATCTGAATTTTACAGTTGGTGGCCTCACCTTTGAAGTCTTTCTCGGAGTTGCATATTAATATAATTTCCTCGGGTAATGAATCGAATAAAAATGGTATTTTCACAGGACATTTCTACTATCGAAAGCATCGTCGCCATCTTCAAGCGCTCTCCAGGCCGGTAGACGGGAACTTAAGCCGCTATATTCCGGCTTCCGTTGCTACATTAGTCAATCAACAGCGCGCGCCGTAATGTTCCGGTGATCCGGCCTGATTAGAACTTGACTTGAATTTTGATCGCCAAAATCACGCGTGAAAACACCGCATTTTCTCGGTTAGTCGCTCGAGAAAATTATATCAATTCTGATTTGTCTTTACTTGGTGTTGCGCAGTTATTTTCCAGAGATTAGTAACAAGAGAACTCCTGTCTGGGATTGAGGTTCGAATCACTGGCTTCTTAGCCTTGAATCAGCGATGTTAACAATGTATCTATCTAACATGTTACCGCAACCAATAGATCGTCTCCGCTGCACCGTGAAGGCGACTGGTTGATGGTAGTCACCGGACCATCGCTTAAAAAATATGTGCTTGCCATATGGCAGAGTTGCCTGTGAAACCAGTAATAACAATCCCGTCCTTGAACCCGAGATACCCAACAGGAAGGTCTGCCAACCTTGACAAATCGAAATGAATAGCGGCACTAACTTGTATCCGTCCCAAGTCTTGTATTTAAGCTGATTTGAATAAATGCTGCCGGTTATATAAGCAAGCAGATCAAAAAGACTAAGTTTAGAGTTAATTTTTAATGCCCAAGGCCAGTGATGTATCTGAAGCTACAAACGGCCTGTGGTGTTTGTTTAGGATATGAACATAATCAGCGATTGCCTCCCCGGTATTGTGACTATCATAACTCGATTCTCACGACTTTCATGGATCTCATCAGTCTTTCGATAAACATTAATTAATAAGCTTACTGCGCCCAGTTAAGATCAGGAGAACTGCTTGAACACTATTAGCAGTCTTAACTACTATAATATCTGCGACTGGTTCATCCTGTTAGCCTCAAGCTTGAAACGTTTTGGGAGTTAATTGATTTTATGTTGTAGTGGGTGCCTTAGTGGGCAAACTACGTTACAATTATCTTTCATACCTTTATGATTAATAATTGTGGATTTTTAATTTTAATTTTTATGAAGGAGTGAAAATTTATTAATTTTGCAAGAATCTCGACGTTAGTTGGAATTTAGGAAAAATTGTCATAATATGACATTTATTTTCTTATCACTGGCGATTACAAGTCTGAGCGAATTTACCGTTAACAATAACACAAATTGGCTAAATCATAAAAGCAACGCTCAGAGGTACAATTAGCCGTCATGAGCAAGCAAACAATTGTATATTTACTTTTAAATATATCTCAGAATCAAAATGCAAGAAATAATGACAATTGGAAACAATGAAAAACACAAGTTATGACGACCTCAGACAAAGGTATCATAATACTGTGACTTTACAGTAAAAAAAGAAAATCATGGGTGCCACGAATGAACAATATATATCATTCGAAAATAACTAGTTCTGGCAAATTATGCCGCTAGCTCAGGGGTTTTTATAATTACAAAGTGAGAACATGGATCTATCCTCTCAAAGTCGTTTAAGGGTTCTGTTTCACGGAATGCACAATCAGATGGCTTGGTCGTAATAAGTTACCATTGTAGCTCTGCGTCTGATGTCTGCGGTGACTGGAGATGACCCACGGCATGTGAGGCTATCTCACAAGGCGGCTACAGGCATCTCTGGTCTGACAATGCGCGTCATCGTTACCGGCTGTGTTGCCGTGATAAGCTTGCTCCATCAAGCCGGCAGCCAAGTCGTATATCAGCAGTTGACGAAAGAAGTCAACTTTCCAAGTCAACCTCAGACTAGACTCGCATAGCATGGACTCGAAGATCGAATTGAAGCTCGTCGCTCTTCTCCCTCGCGAGGAAACTTCTCGCTCCGCCCCTTGTAGTCTCGAAGCTCACATATAACAGAAATTCCCAGGATTTTAAGTTATACGCTCATTTGGATTGGATCTTCAGGTCGGCACCTAATGTCACGTGATATCCCCAATATCTGATTTGCCCAGCTCATATCACAGAGGTCGGACATATTCGGCTAAGTTCGTCGGGGTGAGAGCACATTCGGGTGTCGGGCCGCAGGCATTTCCCGCCAGGTGAGTGACCTTGTTGACCACCCATCCCCAGGGAGCAGAGTGTGCGGTCCGGCAAAACCCAGATCCGCGACTCCTGTCGCCATGGTTCGGGAAGACCACGATTAGCTTCAAGCCTACATAGCTCAATAATTCTTTAATATTCGCTTTACCAAGATACACTGTATGTTCACCATTTCATTACAGTCCTCACTTGGAATCTTGCGTACTTTATAAAATTACAACAAAAATCTATTTAGGTGGTCGCCCAAGATTTATGTAAATTACTCTAACATTATGACATATATAATAAAAATGCACCTTGTAACGTGGCGACAGCGCGTCATGTTACAATGTGCATGTTAATTAAATAATTTATTCTTAATTTAATTATTAATGATATAAAAATTGATATGGTTATAAAAGTTCATGTGAAAGGATAATTGATCTGGGAAGAAACACAAGAAAAAAGCTCATGGAATTTTGAAACAGTAATTCACAGCTTTATTTAGTTTAATTGCAACAAATTAAATGACCGTTCGCTAACGTTAAATAACAGTTAATTACTGGCTAGTCATGGATCATGACCGAGCGTGGTGAGTGAGCGGTAAAGCTCTCACCTCGCATGCGGGAGGACGCGGGTTCGAATCCCCGTCTGGGCTTCCAGATTTGGGGTTTTCCATGGTTTCCACAAATTACTCCAGGCGAATGTCAGGATGCTTCCTTCAAAAGGACATGGCGAAATTCCTTCCCGTTCCTTGTTCTCAATCCACCCTCACCTCTAAAGAAATCGACATCGACGAAACGTAAAGCAAATAAAAAAAAAGTAGACCATAAAGAGTTACTTTTGGTACAATTGCCAAACAAAGGGTGTGTGTTGGTTCATTCGTTCGTAATGACATTGCAGTTGGGACATGACTTGTCGTCTCCTCACGAAACGGGAAGGCAACAGAATTTGCAATCTCGGTAATCGGGTCCCGAATAATCTTTCGCTGCGTCGCTTCTTCCTCGCCGCTACGATTTTTTCGTAGTTCACGGAGAAGGGATTGGGCGAACCAGTGAAGGAATCGCTCAAACGTCATCATCGTATGCGACAGACCACGCGAACAGAAAAGCATTACATATAAGACTGTTGTCAAAACTTATTTGCACACCGTGTTACCAAGGTCTCATCCACTCGATTCTTTTCACTTGTTGGGCAATCCGTAAAACAGTTTCTCGGATTGGTTTGGCTCTGCTGTTTGTGAACCCGGGTCGCCTTTACGCTCCCATGCCTGGAATTGCTACTGTGGGACGTCCATAAACTGCGTGGCTCGGTCTAAGGGGGGTGGGAGGTGGGAGGGGCTGGCTACGTGTGGGAGGGGAGGGGGGGCAGGGAGGTTACGAGCCAAGCCACGTAACAAGTCAAAATAATGTAGAGAACACACAACACCGCGTGAATATTTATTTCCGTCATTTAATTATCTCTGTATGTAATTGACCATAGTCTGACAAGACAAAACAGTACAAAATGTCTTCCAGAATCAATAAGGAAAAAAGCTATGTCGGGCTACGTGGGGGGAAGGGAGGGGGAGGTTCACAGGAGGCTACGTAGTTTATGGACACTCCCTGTAGAGGAACATGTTTATGTCGTTCCTTTTAAGCCTGCGTTATAAACATCAGTTTTCACACTTTGCTATGCTCAAGGCCTCCGTTGTTTGGCCGGAAAAGGTACGTTAGCGTGTGTCTTGATACCTCACAAGGCACCGCTCACATTTCACACACCCAAACTGTTTACATTACAACACGCAAAGGTGGCGCTTCGAGTCCGGCCTACCGTATCGGTGTTTTAACAAATTGTTGTTCTTATGAAATAAAGCATGGTATATATTTATTTGAGTGAACAGCAATAAAAACCACTCCAATGTCTGACTGTCAGCATGACTTCAGCGTCTCTCGACAAGCATTTCAGTGTAAACGTCGAAATTAAACTAAGGGAAATTCTGGTAACCCCGGATACTTAAAATTAATTCCAAATAAAAATAGAAGAAACACATTTTCTGCGTTTATTTTAATCTTAAAATTAAACTGGGAACTTCTGCAGCCATAATAATTAGAAGTTAGTAATCATAACATTTTTTTTTCAACGAATTAAATTTCAAACACTTTCGCCTTAATTTTGTGGCAACACAAAAGTTGTCGGGGAGCCCCGGACGCAGTAATAATAAGTGGTGGCTTAATCGTTTTTTGGCCTCACAAAAATCACAATAATAATGGATATCTGAAGAATCTATATAAACAAAATCTTCATGTGCCCTGTCTTTGCTTCATAGCACTGGATAGTCTTCTTTAAAAATTTCTTCACATGCGATTCGTTCGGTCTGTTTTACTTTAGTTGCTTCGGAAAGTTTTTGAATTTTTTTCTTAGTCTTCATAGAGCCTTTACCTTTTTATTTTTTCGCTTCGCCCTTTTTATTGCCTTTACTTTTTCGCCCATCCTCTCCACATTTTTTATATGATGATGTTAAAATCTCGTTATTTTGGTTTTTTGAGCACGCGTAACTATGCGTTTATTTGACGCATCATGTTCAATAATCTCCAACAAATTTTGTCAGGAGCGACGAAAAACTTCTGCCAGGAACAAAACACACACTAGTGTGCAACCCACTGGGCGCCCTAGTCGCAGCTACGAGAAGTTGCATTTATTATTATACCACAGGGCGCGTATTCACAATGAAGTTTTACCTACGCAGCGTGATTGGTTTGTAAGAACTTTAAATGTCTGGGGCTACCCGACCTTTCCATAATCTTAGTTTTTAATTCATCTATTAAATTCTCTACTGTTTGGCAGCGATATTTTGTATCCGAACGTAATCCATTGCGCATTATTTCCCTTCGGTTAATTTTTTTTAGCACGAGCAGTTTACGTTGTGTCCGGAAGAAGGCTGCCAGAAGAAAAAAAACTCGTCCGTACATGCTCTGTACAAGCCGAGCAGGAATGCAGTAAACAGATGACGTGCTCGTTTCTGCTGTCGTAGAATTCTGTGTAGTTAGATAAAAAGTACGACGCACTTGCACCTCTTAAAAAGAATCATTCTCTACGTCATATTTTGCACTCGGAGTGTTCATGGTTATCACTATTGCATCTGTGGACAATTTATTTAGAAATTTTCAGACCTATAAAATCAATGCACAAATTTCTCATCATGACACTGACAATTGAGTTTGTATCTGTAAATGAATTGTCTGGCTATAGTCTTTGGAGTGTTTGGATACAGTTCGTAACAGCACCATTCAAACCAACTGTGGCTCCAGTCAATAGCCTGAAGCGACGGAGGACTGCCAAGTGGTGTCCTTAATGGCTTCAACAGTCATTAGGGACGGCGAAGCGATAGCTGGCCTGATGGAAAGCTACGACACCTCACAAAGCTCCACACTAAGCAAACGTATTCTTTTGAGATGATAAATTAACAACAAAATTCGTTCATTCTTACACAAATAATTGCATACGTGAAATTAAATAAATTCATTCATTTGCGGAAAATTACTGGCCCTTGATTTCAGGAGAAAGTGTTTGTTTATAGCTTCATGCCTCATCGACGTCGAGGTCATTAGAGACGGGAAAGAACTGGAAGGAATTCGGCCATGGCGTTTTAAAGGAACCATCCCAATATTCGCCTGAAGTGATTTGGAGAAACCATGGAAAACCCAAATATGGATGCCCGGACGGCGATTCGAACCGGCGTTCTCCCGAATGCGAGGCCAGAGCGTTAACCACCACGCTCGGTGATGAAAGGGAGAATTTTCTTTTATAAGTAAGAAATTCTGGGGCTGGAATAAATTACCAAGTAAATGACGAACAAATTTACCAAAAACTCTGAAGGAGTTTCAAATTTGAATTCGTAGAGGGAAATAATGGTGAAAAATAATTTCACAGGAAGGTGGGGGTTATAGGAAAATTACAACCAGTTTTTCTATGATCCATTGTAATTGAAATTAAATTAAACTCAGGTTATACCTGTAATTTTTAAGGTAGTCTGATATTTAGCTGGATTTACAGTTGCCCAAAGAGGGAATTTACATTTTAATAAACTTTGACTGTCGTGTAATTTTCTCAATAGAATGTGCAATCATCTGTTATATCTCCAAGTTCTCTCCTTTTGACTTTTTCATGACGCAGGTTTCTCCGATATTTCCTCTTACAAGGTCCAGGAAATATCTTCGTAAACTAACAGTATTAGCGTAAAGTGTTTTCTTCAAAGAAACTTATTTACTTTAAACATTAATCTGAGATTCAGAAATAACTTCCCAGAATTGTATTATGGAGCACCATTTCATAGAACTGAAATTTCGCCTTTAAGAATCCTGAAAAGGAGGAACATTGAACCATACGAAATACGTCATGCTGGGTATCGATTTCACGAGCTATAGAGGGTGCAAAGAAGGACAGCTACATTTGTTTGTAAAAATTACCACGGAAGACAATCAGTAGCTGACACGATAAAGGAGTTGTATTGGGGTTCATCTGAATACAAGAGGAGCGTGAAGAGAATCGTGGGAATGTACGTGGCGCGTATTTGGTGATGAAGCTTGGAAGGATATTGGTAGAAGAATTAGAAATTTTAATTGTTTAAGCACAAAAGTAAGTGCGTGAGGAAACACCGCTCAAAGAATTGGAGATAAAAAAATAAATTGGACAGTTAGAATGTAGGGAAATTTTCACCAGGGCATGTGCTTCATCGTAATTAAATTAAAATTAAAAATTAGTGGACCGCACGAAATTAACACAACCTCTCAATAAGGAGCGATAAAATGGATCTTACGCACGATCTAAAATATGGGAGTGTTTAGTTTGTGCTTGAAGGGTACGGAGCAAGACAAACCTTAGAGTAGCTGAAAAAAGTACTGAAGATGGATGCCATCCATAATAGCCATGTGGACACGAAAACGTAGAGGATTACACCAAACCAGTCGACGAATTGATGACCAGGAGAAAGATGACAGATCATTTTTTCTGTTAAATAGTGTGCAGTAACCTTAGACATTACAGTTTCAGTATTTTCCTTCACTCAGCTAGTTCCTTTGCATTACACCACTGCTGTTGGATTATATCTTTGCCTTACGACATTTTTTTATTACACTTATCTCTCGTAATTCTCCACTTTTATTGTCACATTTAATATTATCAAAAGCTTTTATTCGAGTTTTCTATTGGCTCGTATTGAATTTTATTTTCCTATTTCCATCCTCATACTAAAGATAACAGCATACGTGCTTCTTTTATTTCCTGGTTTCTCTTCCTGCCAAACGATTTATTTTCAAGTGTTGCCTTTCACTTTTCTTTATAATCTTATGTATATTATGCTAGTTGCTACAGATCTGAGTATAGAGAACAAATTGTTTACAACTAAAGCAAACAATGCATTTAAGCAGTGCTGTATACTATTCGCCACTTATTTGTAGAGGATATGCGATACTTCCAACATTCGTCAGTCTAACGATGCTTTAATCGATACATATCGATAGTGCTCCCATTGTTGCAGCGTTTTGATCATCTTCAAATTTCTCCTAAAAATTTTAGCAAATTAGAAGTAATGTCATCGAATTTACGAAATTGTTTAATTACTGTCCTCACTATAAAAATTTATTAATTCATTTTGAGCTTTTTTTTTCTCTGCTCTCATTAGAATTGGTGAAATTATAAGAATGTTTGCCAGCTACTAGTAATAAGGAGCAACCTAAACAGTATAGGATGTAGTAACTCGGCAAACAATTGAGGAGAGAAGAAACCAAACGGCATGTAAAGTGCGTACAAAAAATATACAACTACTCAAAACTTAAGTCCACTCAGTTACAAAAATCCAGTTTTATTTGCTAGTGAGATTTCGAGTAGGTGCTAATCTTCTACCGGAGCATGTTTTAATTTATTTATAGCTTTTCCATTTTCGGAATTTTTTTATTTTTACATTTTTCTTTGCACAGCGTACAACGCTACAAAATGTAAAGGAAACGTTGATATCAGCATCTTGAAAAAATTTTGCTTCTGCTTTATTGTAGGCCGGCAGTAATATTTAGATCGATTTATGAAATATCATATAGCCAGCAGAAGGCGTGTATTACGTTCCTGATAGATACCTTAGCTGTGTAGAGTCACCGTATCTTAATATGCACTCTTATTTATATCAGCTGGATTTTATTGCTCTTGATAACGAATAATTAAAAAAAAACTTCTGTTTGTTCGCCAGTTGCGATGAAGGTACCGTAATAGTATAAAAATGTTTTCTCTTGCAATAGATTGCTAAAGTTTCAAGGGTTTGTCAGAAAGCTTCCTGGTTTGAAACACATATATTTGCACTTTCCTTCAGGACACCACAAACTTCTATAAACCACTGACTGATTAAAAAAAAAAAAATCGGGAATTTATTCTAGGACAGTCCCATTAAGAGGTCGTTGTGGATAATGGGACGCGAATTGTTGTTTAAATCTTGAGGGACGATATGACAGTAAAATTTAAATGCATGTAGTAAGGAAAAAAGACAGTACCAACAAGGTTCTGTATCAGGTAATACGGGAACTAGGACTGCAAAACGCTGGGTGAACTGAATCGGCGTACTAGAAGGATAAAGTGTTACTGTAGGCTACTGTAGGGCGTAAGACATAGTGTAACGTTACGGTGGTTTATTTAGGGATTTATTTGAGCGTTTTTGGACCATATTAGGCTGTTTTGGAAGGTGGAGCAAAGATCTGAGAATCTCGAAGGGAAAAAAGTTCCACATTCGAGGCTTAGTGGAAAAACGACACTATATTGAGGCGTCGGCTGGAATTGCGCCATACTCAGAAAGTGTGGGATGTTATAAATAGAAGCCGAACGTAAGCGGGAGCGTAATGTTTCTGACCACAGGAAAAGAAAAGTTATGAAATCAATCCTTCAGCCGGAGTGAAACATTGCTAGTTTTGTTATTTGGTAATTGAAATCTGATCAACGTTTATTGGGGAGTAAGTGAATTGGCAGACTGGTGGATTAAGAATAGTAATTTCCTGAGAAGGTTTATTAAGGGCTCGGAATAATTTTCTGCAGACCCATAGATTCAGAGTTTTGGTTTTGAAAGGGCGGCGACTGTTTGAAAGTACTGTGAAGGGGCATACAAATTCCAGATTTAGAAACGATTCCGCCAAGCGATTGTAATAATAAATTTGAGTAGGTTTTCACGACCAACGAAATAGATTTGCATTGAGAAGTTTTGTTTCAGTTAAGTATGATGCGTCAAGTCGGACAATAGGCTGACATGGTGTTGAGGATACATGTAGGAAAACTAGAATGAATGTAAAAATAAATTTGAAGTGAGCTATTCTGATTTAATAATGCTTCCGTAACTTACAGCCAGTAATTAATGATAGAAAATTTCAAATGTGGTGTTAAGTTTTTTGGAACTTTGTGGCGGCGAGGAATCTTCTTACAATTTGTCTTTAAATTTACATGTCGGTCGGTGGCTTGTTTCAAGAGAAAGTACAGTTTGAAATAAAGTCTCAGATTATTATAAACATATTTTTTTTATCGTTACTTCTTTCTGAAATTTATGTTACATCTCAGACGCCGATTTTTATTATTATTATTATTATTATTACTCCGCGATTCACTAAAAGTGTGTGGTGGAGGGTTCATTGCACCTATCCGAAAGAGTAATGGTTTGGAAGGGATATACGGGATATGGCAGGAGGCGCCCATGGGCTATTGTGAGGAATCATCCCAGCATTCGCGTGGAGTGATCCGGGAAAACCATGGAAAACCCAGATCAGGATGGCCGGAGAGCTTTACCGAAAGCTACTCCTGTCGGATTTTAAGTTTACTCGCCCGGTAAATCTTTTCTTTTCCATTTCTTAATCGCTCGTGGAAAAAATGAGTACAGAAATGAATCGGTTCTGGCCCTGATTTCTCTTATCTTATTTTCGCGGTCATTCCGGGATATGAATGTTGCTGGTAGCAATATTTGTTTGCTTTTATTCCGAAATATATGAGTCGTGAATTTTTCAATTAGCTTCTGTCTAGAGCAACGCCTTCGGAGTTCCAGGTCTTCCCACCCTAACTCCTTCAACATCACACTTACGCTTTCCCTCCAACTACATATACCTGACACCAATCGGGCGGCTTCACGATTTGAGATTAGCTGCTTCTTTGAATACCCCACTGTCTGCAGGCATTTGAATACATCTTGCAGATTTGGGCGAGTGGACTGTTTCAATTGTTGTAATAGTTATAATCATACAATAGGTATATGTAAGGGAATATAAGGAATGCGAAATGGAAGGGATGTTAGGATAATTATCATAAAAAATTAATTTTAAACACAAGAAAGCAGATTTTCATTGATAAGTAAAAAGGACTCAGAGTGCGAAAGAATTTACCAGATGAGTTTCCTATATACAACAAGAAATCTACGGAAAAATCTTTTTCAACTAATGCAAGTATATATACGCTTCAATTATCGAAGATGAGGAACTCTGTGACAAA
This sequence comes from Vandiemenella viatica, assembly GCA_031002005.1. Lineage (NCBI taxonomy): Eukaryota > Metazoa > Arthropoda > Insecta > Orthoptera > Morabidae > Vandiemenella > Vandiemenella viatica. The sequence goes on from JARYHS010009186.1 coordinate 230,558,215, forward strand.
TAATCAGCTTGTTCATATGCTCTTATAGTCTTTGTTCTCTATATCTGAATACTTGTTGTGAGTACCCGGGTGAATGAGTTCACTACTGAACAGGGACATGCAAGAAGTTGTGAAAGATCGAGTGACTTATGCGCTAGTGCTCTTAGCAGTTGTCATCTCGAAGCACACTCTCCAGTATTTATGGATTTCTTGAAGCACAGATGGCTGTCTTGATAAACCTCAAACCAGCAAAACCATTCGGTGTATGTATTTCCTCGCAACCTCTCATCCTTCGCCGACCTCACTAATCAATTATCACCGGAAGGAAAACACTACAGGAAGGAATGTTTGGATTCCTCTTACGTTCTTGTTGACGACATCATCTGATGCACATTATTTATACGACAAACTCAAAACTATTAAACTGGACTGTGATTTTTTGTACGGCGGCTTCAGTGTTCAGGTACAATCCACCAATGAGTTATTATGTGTTAGTAACAGTGTTACTGGGTAAATTCTGCAACTGTATCACCAGTTCACAGTGCCCAGAAATTTCTTAGCAATCAAGTTTCAAAATATTAAGAACGCAATGCTGCTGATGTTATATGAGAATTGTTAAATCATGTGTAATAAATATTGCACTCTTCGAAATTTTTTTGTTAATTTTGAACAACAACACATTTTGGAATAACGGAGACAAGAAGTGTTTGAAAAGTTATGTTATACTAGGATGTTAGAGGACCAACAGTGCTAGAAGGGAACGCGGTATACAATATACTGACAAGATTAAGAAAAGCGAAGAAAATAAATCATGGAAAAATGTTTAAAATGAGATGAAGGTTATTTCGACGGGTGTGACTGATTAAATTTACGACGGAGATTGAGAACGTACGCTATAGTGAGCATCCTGAACAAAGAGAATAGGAAGAGATGCATCATCGCAATAAACCGTTACACAGACTGACGGCAAAAGAAAATACATCTTATTCCAATATTGGTGTCACTGCAGCTTGGAAATTAACATTACTTAGTCAGTCAGCTTTCTGGAAGCACTTTGAAAATCTAATTAAACGTGCGTGTTTTAAATTGAATGGATATTCTGTATTCCTCTATCATATCTCAGTTCAGGCATTCATTTTCGTCAGTTTTATATGTAGACCTTCTTCTAATTAGTAGCTTTTTTCTCCACAGTAACTTCACACATCATGATGCACGTCACTAAACTAGGTATAAAAATCATACAAGACGAAATGATTGGTAAGAAGTACTTATCTGTGTATCAGGGTTAAAGTAGTGAAGAAATTCCCATATTCACAGAAAAAAGAATTGCTATTAAGAACGGTCGGCAAGGATGGTAGCCTAATTTTTTATACGAGACTCATCGGCAGAAGACAGTAAGATTTTTTAGATACCAACATTTTAATTAAGTTGAATATTTTGAAGTATGCAATCGCAATCTTGACAATAATTTTTTCTTTTGCTAATAGGAGATGTGCAAGCTCTTAAAAACACTTGGATTTATGTTTGCTGCTCTTTTGTGAGCCAGGTTTCTTTTATCAACTGGATTTAAATGCAAGTGTTTTCACTGAAAGAATATGAAACTATCCTCTTGTACCAAATATGTTTCTTAGCAAATAACTTTCCAAACATCAAACAAAATTTCTTTAGCCTTTCAAAAAAAAAAAAAAAAAATAAAAAAATACAGAATGTACTTTCAAGCTGGATCATGATCCCATCGATTTACAATATTCTCATGAACTCTTTATAGGACTGAACTACATTTTCGCTTGAAAACAGAACTTCGTCATTGAGTGAAATTATCAAGTTGATTGGCAATGTGTATAGTTCGTTCGAAGTGAAATTATTCTGATAGACGTGTCTTTAAAACGTGCAGCAACATCGATGTTTACCTTCTCCATAAAGGGATCAATGTTAAAAGGAACTAGAACATCTATGTAATGATCGCTGATAAAAACGATTTCGTCTTCTTAAATTAAAGTACCACAAGCTGCTTCAATATTATATAGGTTTCCAATTCATAATTGTCTTTAGTTTCATCTCGTGCTGCGAATAGAGCCTGGTGGTTAAGCGTTAACGCTCTGGACTCGCATTCGGGAGTACGTGGGTTCAAATTCCCGTCCGCCAATACAGATTTCGGTTTTCCGTGGTTTCCTGAAAGCACTCCAGAGGAAATGCGGAACAGTCCCTTCAGAATTCCGTACCTTTCCTTCACCCCAATCCCTTCACGCCTCCAATGATCTAAACGTTGGCTATGCGTGTAACCCCAGGCAGTCGTACTGAGGGAAATTTCAATGTTTATTTCACTGTTTCGTCATTGTTGAACCCAGTGTATATGCGATTTTAGACAACTGCAATCGTTCTATTTTTTTTTTTAATCATTCCTTCATTATGGTTGTAAACATGGTAGAAAAATATGGATTTACGTGTGATAATAAAGGGAACCATACGAAATTTTATAGTTTCGATCCTCGACAATCTTTGGTTAGTTAATTAATTTAATTTAATTCTCTCGTGGTAATTTCCCTACTCATCTTTTTAGGACTTTCTTCGTATTATTATTTTATGTTATGAATTCCCCCACTTATCTACTTTTGGCGTTTACGAATTTTAATTTGAAATTCTTTAAACGTTTTTGGAAAAATATTCATCACTTCCATTGGTAATTTATTTAGATCCTTGACTCCCTTACACACAAAAGAAAATTTTCCCTCATCCTTATGCATGAGATCTAACAGCAGATTTGCTATTAGCCATAGATTTTTGATACCAGAACCGATTATGTACCTCGTAGAACGGACCTGCATGTTGCGTCTTTGCTGAGCTGTTTCCTGCTCTGAGGAGTGGTCACGTGACGCCTCGAATCTCAGCGATTGCTTGTTTATGGACACGCGTCACTGGGGGCACATTGCGAAACCGCATCGCACTCAAAGGCCGCTCGGAGTTCAGTCGCCAAGTGGCCAACACTGCTACAACGGAACCAAACATCCTCGTCAGCTGCACAGATCACGTGATCATGGGAGTGCCACAGGGTAGCGTATTGGGTCCACTGCTATTCGCTATTCTAATGAATGATTGTGTTGCTAATTTACTGTCAAAAGTTAGGTTGTTTACAGATAACATAATGCTATATAATAGATCAAAACGGTAGAAGTTTGTAAACAGCTTCAAGATATCTAGCGGGTGGATAAACATAGGATGAAGATAAATGCAAAGAAGGGTCAACTTATTAGGTACACAGATAAAAATACTAATTGTTGTTTATAATTATAAGGTGGGAAAAGAATTGCTTGTTGAAGACTTGACCTTGGCATAACATTTGATAACTAGCTCTACTAGGCAGGACAAGGTTTTAAAATCCTTCACTTGGCGTAAAGAGTGATGAGATACTAGAGAAATAACGGAATTGGGTTACAAAACTCTGGGCAGACCATCGCTTGAATATGATGGTGTAGTATGCGACCCAAATTTTGGGTATCAAATACAGGAGTTGGAGGGTGTACAAAGAAGCGTAGCTAGATTTTTATCCGGAAATTACCGCAGAACGCAATCAGTAGGTAGGTGATTCATTGGAAGACAGGAGCAGGGTGAAGTGAGTCATGGGATTGTACAAGGCGTATAAGAGAGGTACATGGAAGGGAATAGATGACGCAGGATCACAAACTGCCACTCGATTTCTGGCATAAGGGTGTGGGAAGATTATTTTTCGTAGGTACGAGGTTCAGAGATTGTTATAAATTACCAACATAAATGATGAATAATTTACCAAAACCGCTGAAAGAATTTAAAGCTCAAATTAGTAGAGGGCAAAAGTAGGTCGAAAACGGAAGCGAAAAAACGGACATGTAGGGAAATTGCCACGGGAGCGTCGTGCACTCCATCGCAATTAAATTAAATAATGGTAAAAGTACAAAATCGGTAGTGACCCAATAGTGTAAAGGCAAGAGAGGTTCTAGTAGCCTTTGAAAACATGGAAGTGAAGAAACATTCATACATAAAACTCAAACATTTTGAATCTGTCAGCTTGTTACATACATGAATAGAAGAATAAATATTTTGTATGATTATACGGTTCGCGAGGAATTGTTTGATAAAGGCACGAAGTGTAAGTATTTTAACATGTAATTTGATAGTGAATTCCTTAGAGCAGGTCACTTTGGTTAAATGGCAGGAAGAGGATTCTTAGTGCTATATTTCCTCTATAGGATGTTGAGGGGAAGCACCAGTGAAGTGAAGAAACTGTTACGCAACACGTTGTCAGATCATTCTTCAAGTACCGTGTAGTAGTATGCTGAACAATTCACTTCAAATACTGAAAGAATTCAAAATCCAAAGTGTTAGTGAAATTTGCATCGGGGCTTACACTCTAACGCAACTAAATTAATAACAACATAGATCATAAAGGAAATTAATCATGCACTCTCTTATAATCATAATAATCCACTACACTGTCACCTCATTTTGTACTTTCCTTTAACCACATCATGCTTATGACTTTCTTTTCAGCTAAATGACATGTTGTATCTTTTGGAATTACTTTATATATTGAAACATACTCTTAGGAACATTCTTTTTTTCTGATAGCTTCGAGTCATTTTAGCTCGTCAGTAACTATTATTTGGTTTCTATAAGGATTCATTTAATTTTCCTCTGTGAATGTATCTTTTTATGTTTATCAATTCAAATTTCTTACCTTTCCTCCATACAGAGATGTAAATGATTGCTGTGTTTCTGCTAGAAATAATTTGGGAGATGTGTCCTAGAGGATCTGGTGTGCGATTCAGTGAAACCACAATCGAAAACGAAGTGTTCCAAAATATATTTCTAACAAGCCCATTTCATAAAAGTTCTATGCACATTCTTCCAACTATTTCAAAACAGAATATGCAACAAAAATTCCACGTGTCGCCTTTAAGCGAAGAAAAACGTATTCAGTTGTACGAGGCGTCCAAAAGATAACTCCAACAAAATAAAAATACAGTAGATTAAACATTTTAAGAGAAATTCTATTTAGTTAAAAATTATTTCAAATTTTCTAATACAGCTTGAAATAAATAAATATGCATTTGAGGGATGTAAACTAATAAATCAATACGAAAATGAAAACCCTCATTTTAATTATGTATTTCTTACGAGTAACTTAACATTTAGAGATAAATCTGTACCTATAAGGAAGATCATTTAAAAAAAGTTATGTAATTAAAGGCAAAAGTAATGCTGAATGTATTGTAAACACCTAAGTTTTTACATCAATGATACACTCTTGTAACATGAAACCAGTATTTTTAGGTCCGTGTCGAACTATTGAAACGAAGGAGCAGATGTTTTTGGAAGAGACAGTAGTTGCTCCTCATGTCAGTTATTAATCGTGTTTACTCCCGCCAGGCAGCTTGTTCACGCAGCGCTGACATCTGTCGTAAACACTGGGAACGATTGTTTAAATCTCGATGTGAACAGAGACCTACAAATTAATCAGCCGCCGGAAAACGAACACAAATATCTGTCGAAACTGTCGAAGACAGTTTGTTTACTTATGGATGTGAAGTGCTAACATACAACGAGAGAGCTTTCGTTGCTGTTAATTGTATCAATTTCGTTTGCGGGAGACAAAGCGTGATGTATTAGGCCACCGTCCTGATCAGTTAGTGTATCTGAGCCTATCTGTAAGACACTCACTCAGGGTACAAAAATACTTACTTTTGATTTATGTCACTGTTGTTTATGTTGCTGTGAATGTTTACAAAAAAAGAAACCTACATCTGAACCATTGTAATGATTGCGGTACAATGCTTTTTCTTGAGCTTTGATCTGCATATCAACAGTTAAACTCCACTTTCCAATTTGCACTTTCCAATTTGCTTCCAAATTTACAGTAAAGCATACGGTGGAGATTGGATCTGACCTGATATTGGATCTAGTCTTACGAGTAATATATATCTGACGACAAGCCGGACGAGTAGTATATGAAGTGAAAATAGGACCATGAACATAAATTAGAACTTGATTTCGAGTACATAGGACTGGAAAAGTTTCCATTTGCGGGTAAGATTTCAGGGACTGGGTGCTGAACAATTTATTACGGTGAAAGAGTTTAAACTGCACATAATAAACATGAGGGTGTGGAGAGTAATTAAATTAACTGGACATAAGATCCATACGAATTAGTAACAATAGTAAAAAAAAAACTCTCGTTACAAAACTGCTAAAAGTTCTTTCAAAATTGTATCTGTCAGTTGATGTCCATTCATAAGCTTCTGTATAGGTGGTAAGTCAGTCTGAGTACCCACATAATTGTTTCCATAATCATACGCGAACCACCTCAGCCAATGTTTTCAGTTTTGCCACGAGTTTAGCAGCGCTGAATTGCAATGCTGTTCTTCTCTATGACACTATCTACGCCCATCGATCTATTCGACGAGTAGGCGAATATTTCCTTTGCACCAACTTATTTCCTTTTACTTCTCTTCCTCGTCAATTTTGTCTTTGTTCAGAGTATCTTCTAACAATTCCGTGTTCATAGTTGTTCTTGGATCATCCAGTGATCGTAATGGACGTAAAAACTTAGACTACATATCCCGCAGACTTTCAACTTTCTCCACATCACTTGCTTTCTCATTCTTTTCCGACTTTTCGATAATAATTTTTCTGAGAAACCTCGTCTAAATTCCTGGATACTCCTCATATTTTTTTTTAGCATATTATATGTCTCTCAGTTATAAATCAAATCTGGTATGTAACAAGTTGGCAAGGTATCTCGAGATCTTCTGCAAGCTAGGGGATAAACTGCACTGGTCGGTGATGTCCTTCAGTTATCGGATATTCTCCGTACCGTATTCTCATTCACGACCCCGTCATCTTTTTGATAATATCAAGTATTGACATTAATAATCAAATGTCAGTCCTACATACTGAGGTCCTCGTCTTGATTAGCCACTGCTTGTAGTGTTGCGGCCAGGTACAGAGTAGAGTGCGTCGGGTTTGTTTCGACACATAACGCGCTCCAGTTTAACAGCCGACTGGCCTTAATTTCAGAGAGCAGTGTGCGTGGAGGGGAAGTCACTCGGACATACCACACGCTGTGATTCAACGCACATAGGAAAGCAATATCATCTGATTCAAGACGTGAATAATCAAACCACTTCCTGAAATGGCTGACAGCTTACAGCTTTAAAATACGCGTCTGTCAGCATTTTCAAAGAGTTTTCGAAAAGCGGTCTGCAAAAGAACCTGTGCTCGTTTAAATAATAGTGAATTAGTCAGTCTTGGACAAGATATGTCTGTCTTCTTGGACTAAATCTCTTAGTTTTTTTGTTGTCAACGTGTTATAAGGACGAACGAATATGAAATTCTTTAGTAACATTCTACGATCTACATAACACACTGGTCTCTGTTTATCATAAAACACTGAGTTACGCCCATCTTGATTATAAAATGTTTTCAGTCAATTTGACTTTCAGCTCAGTGATTCATTCAAACATTATAAAATAACGTATCATTTAGATAATTATTGAATAAATGACTGGGTTGAACATCAAAGAAACAAGTCATTTATTCAATCATTATCTAATTCATACATTATTTTATATCCAGTATGTTTTGCACACCCTTAGTCAAGTCAGACACATTTCAAACATTTTCACTGGCGATCCCAGGAGCGAAAAGGTAGAGTCTTGGTTTCATGTTACATAGGTTGCCAGTTCTAATCCAGGCAAGGAAATGGGCGCCTTAAATTAAGTGTTGAGTATATCATGTGTCAACCTTACAAGAGAAGAAAAATAATCACGCTGATCTGAAGAAATTCATTGAGTTGGCTGTTTGGCTGCATGGAAAGTACTCTTCACAATTACGACTGGCTGTTATTTGCCACGAAAGTAATACATTTTTATGTATTGCGAGCAGAATTGTTACATTCATTAGCAAGCACTAAGCTGACAAAGTCAAAATTTTCAGACGGACGGCTGAAGTCACTTTCTTGCCTGTGCACCCGAAAAGAACGTAGCAGCTCATTGCAGTCAGCATCCTTCCTCCGATACTTCTCAGAAAACATATTTGATTAACCACTCGTTTATTAAATTTATGACCAGTTTTATTTATGGTGATACTCTTTCAACGACTAATTTATTGTCTCCTTAGTATGTGTTTCATCTACATTCTGAGATGAGGTAACGCAGATTTGTTTTTCTAAGGAATCAAATGTTACGATGTGCTGTATACTGTGGCAGCTGATACTGAAGGGTTTTTGATCTAAGAAAAAAGTATCTCCTTTGCATACTGCGAGGGTATTTGTCGTAAGACACTTCCACTACGTCTGAAAGGCAGATAGAGGTTTTCTTACTGCTGTAGGCATCATTCCTCGACACAGATCTTTCTGCCTCGATACTGGCTCCAAGAATTCTTATCTTTCCTTGTGACTGTTCTTGGATAACTGTTTCTTCTTTCTACCAGCACTACGTAGTTGTGTTGCTATGATGAATTTTCTGCACTACTTCCATCGGTAGCTGGAAAGGGCAAACTCTGTAATCATCATGAGTAGATTGAACTAGGTTGAACTAGGGGGTTAGGTTGTTAGTCCAAGTTTTTCGATGACAAATTAAATGGAAATAATTCGCTTTTGATGGAATGGATTCATCATCTTTGAACGACTCGTCGGATGTTGCTGCTGATGTGGAGTTGCACGAGGTTTCGTATGGTGTCGACTGTTGATCGACCACTCCAGTATTTCATGTGCTACACCACATTTGAACTGTAACATGAATATAATAACACAATATCGTATATTGATACTTCAAAATTTGTATTAAATGTACTCACAACAGAGTGCTGCAATCATTATACTAACGAGAGTATTTGTATTTTGATATTTAGCTTTCTGTCGCGCTCTTAGCAATAAGTCGTAAGGAGCGCAAATTTCAGATAACATTTCCTTCTGTCGGTTCTTTACAAATTTTCAGAACGGATTTGGTCAGTAAAAATCACACGTCACATTTAAAGCACGAGGTTTCTGAATCGATGCAATGTTATCCGGATTTTAAAGAACGGGCGCGTTAAGAAAAAACTTGGCCCAAATATTTGATTTTTTCTGTGAGACTAATCTCTTTGGAACGAACAGTTAAGTGCTGTCGGTAAATCTGTAGACTTTTTCCTATCAGCAGCTGAACTGTCTGAAGACTTTTGTTTATGTTGGAGACGGAACAAAGGAAAATGCTTGTAAAACGATTGTAGCACACAGCAAATCTTTGGCGCTACTTTCAAAAGAACTTGATGGAGTTAGAATAGGACCTTGGGACTACGTTAAGTGAGAATTGGATTTTGTGCCCATCATTGTCAAGGCAAAAGTCATCGGTCCAAAAGCAACATAGAATTTTCCAACCTATGACTATGTTTTCATAGTATTAACCACAAATTCTTTGAGGAGCCTCCTCATACGATTGTGTTGCCTGGATTGGTCTGTCTCTGGTTGCGATCAGCGGAATTACCTCTTACTTCTGAGTCACCATCACACGTCAGCAGTCAGGAACAGGTAGTACATACTTTGGTACACGCAAAGCTCAAAGCGCATTGTCATCGCCCATGCTGCTTCCGTGTCAGTTGAAATTCAATACCAAACACCACGCGATCGCTTCTAAAACACACTTTACTTTAATGCAGCATTACACATCTGTGTTCTTTGTCTATTATGATGTGCCCGTTTTCTTCCACAATTTTTACTGTTGCGTCGAAAACTTGTTTGGTGGAAACACTTCTAAGTTGCTTTCTGTTGTCGGACTGTATGTTATAATTCTCGCATTAATTTACGATCGTTACGAAGAATCACATCCTACTGGAAATCGACCTGCTATAGTCTAACAGGAATGCTCTAGCTAAGTGGTAGTAAAACCTTAATCCCTCTCAGTTAGGCTCAAAACCTGACTGCTTGATTTGCTCAAAGTGTTAACATACCCTCGGAAAGGACTAAGACATCCACAACAAGAAGGAAACGAAACTTGGAGGTCATCGGTGTATCAGTCGCGCGCACAGAGACAAGAAGGAGCAGACTTTACTAGAATGAAACGAGAAGATTTTAAGCTTGCAGAAAACAATCTTCATTAGATTGATAGTCGTATTAATTGGAAATACATTCTGAAACATCTCTTCCCTACTCGTTAATTTTCAAATACTTTTTCCATCTTGCAGATAACATATTCAAAAATATATAAATAAAGCATTTTCTATAGCTCATACGAACTACAGTAAAAATTTAAAAATGTTTCGTATTTTTTCATATTAAATTTCTTGTCATTGAGTTTACTAATACACTTTTTACTTTAGAAAAATCTGAACTGTTAATATTGACACCATTTACTTTAAATAATAACACATTTTTTGCTGGTCAAAGTTTGCTTTTCGTCTGTAGAGAAGAGAAATCGGTCACTAGGGATGTCAACAGGTGGGCACTGTAACACGATGCGTGGAGTCAGCAGCGTGTCATATGGACAGCATCTCCATAACAACCAAGAACGAAAGCGTTGAAACCTTCTAAACTGGAAGATTTGTTGTCTTTTTTGTCCTTAAAATCGATACTTTGTCGTTCCGCGTTGATGATTCATCTGACGTGGTATCTCCGACTTGGAGGACACTGGTTAACATCCTTTTCCTGGCAGTCTATATTTAGATTTTTCCGAAATAATGTCACGTAAGATCACCCGCATAATTGCTAATCCACTTTCCCTTCCTTTGGAACAGGAAGAGTGAAGTTATTTGCGTGGGACTGAGGGAGACAGACTTCAGCACTGGACTGGAGATGGTGTCCTCGTCCTAATTGACTTTTTAGATACCTTACCTGCTCTAATAACGAGCTAAGTGATTTTTATGGATCTGCCATAACTTACAGACAACGTAACTGCAAAGAGATAACTTTCTATGTGAAATGTAGTCTTCACGGGTTTTCCGCCGTATGTTGTTGAAATGCGACAACGAGCTTTCGGCGGCTCACTCTGCCGCCATCTTCAGGTGCAGCTCTGGTTCTCCCAGCACAACATCCAACCTGAAGATGGTGGCAGAGTCAGTCGCCGAAAGCTCGTTGTCGCATTTCAACAACATACGGCGGAAAACCTGTGAATACTACATTTCATCGATACGCCGTGAAAGCCTTCGATCTCACAACTTTCTAATTGGTTTATAGGCAAAGAAAATTCTGTAATTTTACCTCACACTAGGCTACTGAACGAAATAAGGAAGAGCAACTGAATCGGAGATATCTGTCTGGTATCGTGTAGGAACTGATGACAAAAGCGATTCGTCTGGTTACAAACTCGATCACACACTGGAAGCGTTGGGTAACCACAGGAATACACGACTCCTAAAAAGTCTCTGACGTGGATTGGGGGGTTTAGAAGCTGGAACAAGTATTTCGATGACATCCCAGATGTGGTCGACGGGACTGAGGCGAAATGCCCTCGTTACCTTGGGAAGCAAGTTCACGTTGTTGGCGTTAACACGGTGCAGAGGAGCGAACTAGAGGATATCTCGGTTACGTCGACCTGTCAGGAGTCCCATTGTAGTCCTGGTTAACAGTCCCGGGAAGAGAAGGCCACCCTTCCCGCTTGTAGAGCACTCTGCTGAGAAAAGGATTCATGCTGTTTCCGTGGTACTCGTATCCTTCCATCTGAATGCATCAACATGAATTTCACTCATCAATTCAAGCAATATTTTTCGTCACTTGTAAGTGTAAGCCAGTATGCTGATTTTTGCTTGCAGGTGGTTTCTGGATGACGTGGAAACTTAATAGTTATTGTGCATCTACCGAGTAGAGACTGAGAGTACGACATGGAAGAACGCATGGCTTTTTACACCCACAATATGCCATTCTAATTTCAGATTTCCATGGTTTCCCGAGACTGAGTAACCTGTTGCATTGTGACTAGTCTGTCCGCTAATAAAATGCGAGCTAATTGTTAATGACTTCGCTATTGTCCACGGTAGTTGGCCCTGAAGGGATGGTTATACTAAATCAACATACTCGTGGCACACCCTTATCTCGTGATCATCCCTGCTCGACTTTCGAGATGGAGTGGCAAATTCAACGTAGCCGAAAAATTTGTTCACGATCAACTGCACTTAGTTCATTTATCTTGCTCATACTGTATTCGACTATTATTTAGAATGCGAGTTACACTCCTTATATTTTTGGATTATTACGTCATTTCCTTTCGTGTACAGATCCGCATATTGCTCCACATTTGCGTAATGTCAGCTATCTTTTTTTACTGCTTTACGCCTCGTCGACGTCTAGGTCATTAGAGGCGGGATGGGACGGGGGACAAGGAACGGGAAGGAATTCGACCATGGAATTTTGAAGAAAGCATCCCGGCAGTCACCATGGAAAATCCAAGTCTGGATGCCCGGACGGGGATTCAAACCAGCGTCCTCCCGAATACGAGGCCAGAGCTTTAACCGCTCACCCACCACGCTCGGTAATGTCAGCTATCCCTGATTCAAGTGTATTTACATTGGTGTATATGACGGAAGCAATAATCTACCTTTTTTTGTTTTTGTTTTGCTTATGTCATTGCGCCTTGATATCGAGGTGATTAAAGGCTGAGAAGGATTGGGGGCACCGGAAAGGGAAGGAATTTGGTCATAACCATTCAACTGGAGTGATTTGGGAAACCATGGAAAACACAAATAAGTAATAACCACGCTCTTCTAGTCCGACAGCTTGTAAGATATTGCACCGTAAAATTTTGTATAACACTTCTTTTGCAATATCTAAGTACAAAATCGAAGTCCTGGTTAGTGGGGCATGGCCGAGTTATTAACTTTGCAAAATTTTATTTTCCTTCAAAATTGAGTTTAATAAATATGGAAGAAATATGTTTAAGGTATGCTGAGGTTTGCACAGGCCATTTTGTTGGGATGTTTTACCTGCCAGGCGATCGGGAATGTTATACATGACTGCGAGTGAGTATTAGTTCGGAGGCGGGCCGACAGGGCTAACCAAACATCTGAATCGAACATAAAATTACCGAAATAGTTAGAAATTCATTAACTTAGTATGAGCACTAGGATTCTCGCACTGTTTTAATATTGTAAGGAACACAGCTTCAGTTGTAAACTGGTTGAAATTCTGGTTTTCGGGGAGATGAAGGAAGGCGGTTCATATTGATGACTTTCTTTCAAAACCATGGTTTCAGGACGCGCATTTTAAATGAATTTTGAAAGTGCTTTTGAATATCTTTTTAAACATAATAACAGATTCCGGCAGGCTTAAGCGCCAAGTAACAATTGCCTAAAAGTATGATGTGTTGCTACATTTGATCGGATCGTGTCTTCTATCAATTCAGTAGACAAATGAGTTGGTTCATATACCGCGTACAGTGTTAAACTCCTCGGAACTTCGTTGATAGAAGATTGTAATTAGTACGAAGTTGGGGTCGTAGAGCTCTTACTACAGCCGTGCATGGTTTCTATCAGCATTAAATTTTATCATGAATTTCGAAGTAAATTCGTGCATATCATAACAACCCTCAGATCCAGCCCTTTGATGAAATTTTATTTTAAGAATTATGTACAGCAAGGTGGGAGTTGATTTGTGTATATTCGTCATGGAAATGGACATCGTTTATGGAGAGAAACTATGTAAATGATATGTAATGCGATCAAGGACAGTATTACGTATGGAAAATGAATTAAAAGTTTGTAATTGTAAGTGCTGATGTGAGCCACGATGTTTCGAGGACAATTCTCAATAGTTTGGACTGGTTTATGCTTATAATTTTCTGTGTAAATGAAAGTAAACAGTATTAACTTCCATTTTAAGGTGTTTTAGAATGATTGCCAGTGATTTTGCACAATTTGTATTTGTTTTTGTATGGATTTAATTGTTATCGTTATGTTAGCGCTCAAGAAACGTAGCCCTATTTAAACGCGCGGAGATACGAGCGCAGCAAGTTGTCAGAATTTTTGTTTGTCGTTCGTCGAACAGTAGTTTGTGAGTTGTATCGCTGGAATATTTGTGTATTGGTGCTTTAGTATCTTTGGATGAATCTATTACATTATCCGAGTATAGTATTATGGAGCTCACGGAGAAATAAACATGAAGTGAAAAGTGATTCCTCAATGTTGTCATTTCGTGTAACTACTTAATCCATTCAAAGCAGTAGTTATTTAATCTTTGGTGGGAGGTTAAACCCTCTGGCGACCAACAACGGGATGTTGAAGGACGAAGTAATTAAAGGTAATCATCAATTAACTGACGTTAGGACGATATAGTTAATTACCTAAGAGCGTATCAAGATGTCACCAGATTTAATACACTAAGGCGATATAAAATGGAAAATGATAATTTATTGGCAAATTCATAAAGGAAAAATATCCATTTTCATGAAAATCTAGTAACTGTTTTCATATTTACAATGACGGCAATTTTTGCAGCATCTGATGTTACATAAATTTGTGAAACATACACAATGGTACTGCAGTACAATATTATCTCTCCTTGATATGACTTCTTCTCTCGCCCTTGCAGGAAATTCTTGACTGTTTACGTAATGCATCTGCATAATCTTGAACATTGTTCGGTAAATCTGCTTTTTGAAAACCTCTAATCTCTTCGATTCAACTTTTCCTATTGTTCAAAATTTGTGACAAAGCAGGTACGTGCGTCAGAAGCTATTAAAATCATATCTAAACAGTAAAGCTTTATTTGTATAAATGTTTGCAGTAGTTTTTATGCTTGATGTCTCCTCAGTAAAGTCCTGTACACATAACCCACTGTTCGTGGTTTCAAGTGGTGACGCCATTAGTTTGCTGATACTGATGTTGGTGGACGAGCATTTAAACGCTCTTGTCTGGCGTTCTAGAGGATGGGTGTTCTAGCCAGAGTTGTTTTCCACACTCCTTCCCATTTTTTGTCGCGAAACATTTCCTAACTTTAATGACCTCGACGATGGCCATCCGTACACATACGGTGGTATAGAAAATACAGTATTCCATCAAAACTTAGACCTCGAGTTTTTAAATAATCTTTTAGTGTTTTAAATATTATTAGTATATCTTTGCGCTAGTAATTTTTGTGACTGAAATAAATGGACAGATTATTAAGAGCTTAGCACGAAGTTTTCTACTGACGGGCGAACTTTTGTAGTACATTTTTGTACTGTTTTTTATTCAGCTGAAGTTCTCTTATTTGTGCCATCTTGTCAAGATCTGTTGTTTAACAACAAATTTACGTAAAATTTTCCGAAAAACGTGTTTTTTTTTTTTTTTTTTTTTTTTTTTTTTTTTTTTTTTTTTTTTTTTTTTTTTTTTTTTTTTGGTTTAGTGGAGTAAAATTTTTGTTTTGTATTACTTATTACCGGATGGTGCAGATCTTTTCTTTTCAGGGTAGAATCTGCAATAATCGACCAATTTCCGTCAAATGAGGTGCACACCAGATTTGAACTGAATTAGATTTTGGGGTTTATAGGTCTTTTTAAGATACCAATTTCGTCCTGGAATCGCTACTGATACCATTGGCAGGAACAGAGGCTCACTGTCGTATAACGACATTCGTATTAATAAGGGTAAGATTTACCGAGGGTGGTGGTATAAATGTTAATGTTCTGGCCTCGCATTCGGGAGGACGGCGGTTCGAATCCCCGTCCGGGCATCCAGATTTGGGTTTTCCATGGTTTCCCATATCACTCCAGGCAAATGCCGGGATGCTTCCTTTAAAAAGGCCATGGCCGAATTCCTTCCCATTCCTTGCCCCCCATCCTTTCCCGTGTCTAAAGACCTCGCTGTTAAAAGACGTTAAGCAGTTACAAAAAAAAAAAATAATAATAAAAAAATAAACGTATAATTAGTTTTTTTTGCTATATATTGTCGGGTCAGTTTTTGCATATGATGATCAATAAGAAACTATTGCAACTGACGAAAATAATTTGCAGTAGTTTCCATTGATAGTCAAATGTAAAAACTGACTTTGTTTCAGTTACATAACTTCTTGTTGTTTATCAGTAAATAACATAAATAACATGCTGGAAATAAAGGATAAATTTGCTTAGTGTATCGCCGGTTGCAGGTATATTTTAAATCATTAAATATTTTACAGATAACTGGGCACTATTTAAACGAATAGTGTTAGTTTATTATCTACGGTTAGCGCTGCAACAGAATAATATATGTATCATCGATTAGAATGTTTCTGAGCACACGAGGACATAGAAAATCGTGTGATTGCTACATTACCCTCTACCATTAATATAATACCTACAGCCAACCTTTTCGATGTTACCACTATACAGAAGCAGCTTAGTACCCCTGTTTTAAGCACTTATAGTTCGCCGTCAAAATCTGCTACCTGTGCTTAAACGTGATCTTTGGCTATTGAATGGACCTGACTCATAAATACATATCCAGTAATCATCATTGTTTAATACCTTAGAATTATTCACATGATTGCATAAAATTGTAACACTGCCACTAACATAAATTCTAAATATTTATAACAAAGCGCATAAGCAGTGCATGCGAGAGAAGGGACCCTGTTTTGAAGCTGTTCATAGAA
This sequence comes from Vandiemenella viatica, assembly GCA_031002005.1. Classification (NCBI taxonomy): domain Eukaryota; kingdom Metazoa; phylum Arthropoda; class Insecta; order Orthoptera; family Morabidae; genus Vandiemenella; species Vandiemenella viatica. The sequence goes on from JARYHS010009186.1 coordinate 230,574,740, forward strand.
CGAATTACATATTTCTTTTTAAACGTAAAGATGTATTGTTTGCTTACGATAAAAAAGAAATAATTGCAGTGTACGTTACTGATGACAGAAAGGTCAAAACGGTAAAATTTGTATTTTTTCTTGTCAGTCTGTCTGAGCACTAAAACTAAAGAACGAAACTAAACACAGCGACAGCTTATGTGAACAGTTGAGGCGCAGGATACCTACTTCTTATCGCTGAGGAAGCTTCAAAAACATTGTCTAAATATTAATAGAATGAAGCACCCCGATTCATTCCCTTAGTAATCATCATCAAATATATGCAAGCAATGGAAAATAGTGGGTTGTTATTATATGCGTGTAGGAACGTATAATTCTCTTGCTGTCATATTTGTGGAAATAGTTTACTCACGTGACAACAAGTGGGAGTATTCGCTTATTGTATTAGGTGATGCTGCGTTCAAATCGAACAAACTATAACTTGACATTGTTTATTTGTATGGGTATAAACTACCATCTAAACTTTCGAAATAAGCCGTTATCCGTACGTATATGCACCAAGTAGAACTACTTCAAGTATTGGATGAAATGCTCTCGGGAAACCAGCCGAGTAAGATCGTTGGCGGCAGAGCTTTGACGGCCGAAACGCCGTACTATACAAACTATCTCGCTAGGCTAGTTTCCCGAGAACATTTCATCTATATACAACGCCAAGAAAGCCCCCCCCCCCCTCTTATATAGTTCACTATTGTTTACAGAATAGTTTTGTGAACAATAGTGAAGTGATCCTGTGGGTCTTTCAAAACCAAAGTCTTCTGAAACTGCGGCAATCTCAAGCGGTGACACGAAAAAGTGATTTGCACAAACGTGTTTTAAACATTCATATACCACTTAAATTCGAAAATAAAGGAGAAAGAGAAAAAAGGGGTCTGCTCTTCTGTCTCTTTCTACCTACGCTTCATTTCTTTGATAGTTTATCGGCGAACTAACACTACAGATCTCAAATTCCACGTGGACGAAATTGCGGGGACAAGTACTATGTTATAAATTTGCAACCACTGCCAAATACATGACTTAAAATTATAGATGACTTCGCTGAACTAAGTACGGAGAAAAAATCGGAATCTAAATACTGTCCCTGACTTTCAGAATTATTGGATTGGATTTTGCAGAAGGTCCGCCGCAAAGTTCGTATCACAAGGTTTCGTAACATTGCTTCAGGTTTTGATTCTGAGCTAAACATGTACGGTTTTTTTCTTTCAGTAACACACTTCGGGTACCTAAGTGTGAAATTGGAATATTTTTCAGATTAGGAGCGGAAATTTCATACAACGTAAGAGTTGACTAAATAAAGCACGGTTCAATATCTATCGATTCAATATTTGAGTTTAAATTTATTTAAAACCAGGAAATTGTTATGTTAGAGGAACGGGTTGCATATCGAAAGATAAGAATACCAGACACGATATGGGTTTTTTTTTTTTTTTACGATGTAATCTCTTGTCATTAATCGGTTCAAAATTAGGTTAATTGATTTTCAGGTGAAATATCAAACTCTAACATCATTCCAGCAAACATCTGGAACAAATGTAAGTTTTACAGTTAAATGAGAGAGAATGAGGAAAGGTTCTGACTGCACTGCTGTTTGTTAAGGTGATGTCAAAAATAAAATATGGGGGAGGAAGCTCGAAAGATTCTTCCTCGTTTGCATAATTATTTACGGAGTACTTTGGTGTCAGCACGGTATGGTGACTCACAGGAACATACCACAGGTAACGTTTTACTGGTACATTACTCATCGTCTGCACTGGTGAATTACCTCAAATGCAGGTTTCATGGTACTGTGCAGTGAATAACGGTTTCCAGCTATCCTTGTGACGTGTGACTTGAATTCATCTGTTTTCCACGAATACGAAATTCAGCCTAAACGTTTAATCAGATGTTGTGTACGACTCACAAAAATGCTACTGCTAAATCGAAGCCCACAAGTACTCAGATAAATGTCACAAGAGGAGAAAACCTATATAAAAATTCAAAAATAACGAATCCTATAGCACCATTATATTCCATAAATTTTCGATCTAAATTTACATTATCTTCTTCTTCACCAGCATTAGGGGTCGGCTGCCTTTGATGAGCTTTGATTTTACGGCCGCGTGCCCTCGCCTAAGCCAAGCTTTTTATACCTATTGCCAGTTTGCATTACGTACTGATGGAGGAAGTCAAGTGTTTCCATCTGTCTGCGAAATGTGTAACCATGTTCTGTGTGTGATGAGTGAATTTTTTTGTTCGTGAAATGATAATTTATGAGGTGGAGATTGGGAGCCGTCCCGGCATTCGCTTTGACGATTGCCAAAATCGCCTAAAAACCACAGTAAGGACAGCCACTGTGCAGGTTCCAGTATGCAGGGGTCAATTATATAGGGGTCAGTATGCAGGTTCCTGGTCTCGTGCCCAGACCCGTTGTACCTTCCTGATCCACTGCGCACTGAGCCACACAGGCGAGTCTATTTGACTTTATATGTGCTCAGTGAAATTCTCGCGGATGAATAGCTTGGTGCTACAACGCCTGCTATGTGTTGTCGATATAGCTTGCAAGTTTTACAAGCATGTATCCTGTCTCTCGACTCTGCTAAAGTTTGCTTTGTGTAAGGCACGCCGATATCGTTGCACTTTAAATTTCAGTTTCTAAAGGATAGGAACTGTTTCCCCAAACCGAGGGTGGTGGGTGAGCGGTTAACGCTTTGGCTTTGCATTCGGGAGGACGCTGGTTCGAATCCCCGTCCGGGCACCAAGATTTGGGTTTTCCATAGTTTGTCCAAATCACTTAAGGCGAATGCCGGGATGCTTCCTTCAAAAGGCCACGGTCTTATTCCTTCCCGCTTCTTGTCCCCAATCCCATCCCGCCTCTTATGACCTCGACGTCGACGAGGCGTAAAGCAATAAGTAAAAAAAATGGTCCTCTACCCTACGACTCTTGCTTAGTAATCCTCCTTTTGAATGATGATCCAGCCAACCTTTGTGTCATGTATTAAGTTAAAGGGGGAACCTTACTAAAATCCTCGCGACAGGTTATTTACTACACGAATATAAAGACATCATTAATAAACAAATTTTCTTTTTTCTTAAACACAACTTCATCTAACAACTCGGATATAGATGTCCAGCAATGAAAAACTTATGTAAGCGATATAAAATATTCTTGGGAGTTGGGACTCTTACCCATGAAGCATGTCATGTGTAGGACATGTTTCGATATCCATTCCAGATTTAATCTTGTAATGTATCTTAATTTCACTTATAATTAATTTTATCAACCGAGGAGGATTTTATATAAGTAAAATGATAAAAACTGGGTACATTACATTTATTAAAATACTAGAAATCAAATGACTCTGTAATTTTGCTTATTGATTGCAAAACAAATCTATGGCAATTGAATAAATCAAGCATAATTGTTATTTAAAAAAATTAAGATTGCTGAAAACTGACTGATTGCTTCATGGAGATATGAGTCATGAGGATTTAAGTTCTTGGTTGGCATAGGGTGCTCATCAATGCAAAACACGCATGTCGTTTCCATAGGAGTGGTGTTGGTGTTAGGAGTGTGTATGCATGAAGCCTCCTCAGACACGCCAAGAGGTCAGTTGTTGGAGAGGAGCTGCGGGCGGGTTGCCAAGCTCATTATCAGCATGTGTCGATAGCAGTCCCCACTACACAGCTCGGAGTACACACGTCAAGTGAGCGCTGCAGTCCCCACTACAAGTCACACACAGCTCGGAGTACACACGTCAAGTGAGCGCTGCAGTCCCCACTACAAGTCACACACAGCTCGGAGTACACACGTCAAGTGAGCGCTGCAGTCCCCACTACAAGTCACACACAGCTCGGAGTACACACGTCGAGTGAGCGCTGCAGTCCCGCTAACTAATTACTTAGGCAGGTATACCCACTAAGGCCTGCATGGAGGACATTTGAGGAAGAACTGGGAGGAGTATGTGGTAACAAAAAGACGACCAGATTTGTAAAATAGCATTTCATTAGCATGGAGGACTACGAAATTTTGGTTTAGGGTGAGAAGCGTTACCTCAAATAGTGAGAGAATTTAATGTTAAAATTTCACGACGTAACAGAAAGTCCGGTATAGTAATTGACACCGGAGGATAGCCTCAATCTTAATTAATACAACTTTTTAAGGATACAATAGTTTGTTTTTTGGCGTTTGGAGACTGAATTAAATGGTGATGTCAGTTTACTTATGCCAGAAACTTACCAGCAACACATCTTGTGTTTCTTAAGTGAAGTATGTTATTAGTATATTCGACTTCAAACTATGTAACAGTCTTGCAGATCGTGGTGGGTGAGTGATAGAGCTTGGGAGTGACATTGGGGAGGAAGTGCATTCAAATACACTCCGGCCATCCAGATTATGGTTCCCTCAAATCACTCCAGGACAATATCGAGATGATTCCTTTAAAAAAGTTCTGGACGAATTCCTTGCCATTCGATCCCTTCCCTAACCTTCTCCACGTCGACGAGCGCGAAGCGAAACATGATAAAAATAATAATATATTCAACCAAAAAAATAGATGTTTGTATGTTTTTTATACAAATCCACAGTTCTTATCCGATCTCGATGAAACTTTGCACACTTATACTTTAAAACAAAGATAAAAATACTGTCTGCATTTCGTTTGCAAAACTCCATCCCCGTTCCCTCCTCCTCTTACTTTCTTACTTTTACAAATGTTGTTTTATTCACACCCGTACCCGATTTCGAAGGAAGCTTGCACATGTATACTTTAAAATAAGTGAAAAAATAATTTTTACATTTGGTTTACAAAACTGCACACTTCATAAGACAAATTTATACGTACAACTTTTATGATTCCCCCCCCCCCCCCCCCCCCCGGTAAGGACATCGGCCAAAGTGAATGCGTACGACGATTTGATCAAACGGAATAAAACACCAGACCTTTCATATCCACCCCTCGAGCAACTCTGCTAGTGATGAAATTCTAGAAGTCTGTCATATGAGGTATTCTACTCCTGAGCAGTGAACCTCAGCAGGGGGAATTCCATTACCTTCACTCCGCGATATCTTAAGCCACGAAGTCACTGTTTGTTATTGTCTCACGGAATGACTCAGTTTCCAGACTGCTCCACTTTATCTCATTTCCTTAAATCTCTTCCGTTACGTAATTTTTAGTTGGTCCTAGCTTTTCAAGACTCATTACGTTCCTGCGTTTCGAACCTCAAGAATGGAATATTGAATTTTAAATTTTCTTAAATTGAACATCACTCACTTTACAAGGGTCACCGGTTTGGGTCCGGACTAGGGCATGGATTGTTTTAATTGAGTGGCGCTACAACTTACAATTATCTGTAACACTAGAAGAGTCTAATACACTTGAGGAAAATAAAAATAAAAACAGTTTTTGGCTGAATGCCTATAAGGCCAAATGTCGTGTATATATAAAACATCACTAGGAAAAAATTGATTTTATAACTGGAACACTCATTCTAGATTTCCCTGGTACGTTTACTTTGTCGTAAATGTTTGCTATAAACTTGCACTCTGCAGCTGTGCTAGCAGAAACATGTGATGAGCGAAGCAGTGAACTAGCGGCATGTTGTGGGGTGACTTGTACGGACCTGCTCAATGATCGGCAGGGAACGCGAAATGTGACGCACAATCATATCGGCTAGCTTCTACTGTGGATGATCTTTCTCTTTTATTTCAAAACTCGGTTTACATTTGTCAACAAATTCACTACATATTTCGGTAACTTTTAACCCAGCGACGGGTGCAAGTATTAAGATACATGTGAAACAGTTTTCCGCGAATTTGAAGGCGCGTGATCCGTGAATGGAGCTTCCCTCCCCCACTGCCTTCTTGACTTTCAACCCTCAACCTGCCAGTGATGTTCCCGACTCCGGCCGGTGTTTTGTTTTCTCTGAGGAAACTTGTTTGTATCAAATTGATACTTGCGCCAGTTAGTGTGATTTTTCGTTAGTTCAAGATGACAACTTATTTTCGACCCAGCCTTTTACTACATATTTTATTAGTAAGCAACATATTCTCGATATATCAAATTTTTTTCATGTATCTATTTGCAAACACCATTGTTATTAAATTGATACTGTGAACTTTTTGAATAATATCTTCAGCAGGGCAGGAAATTTCCTAAAGACTTAAGAAAATTAGCGGTGAAAAGAAGGGTAGAAGAGAATATGAACGACGATGGTGCTGTTTGTGTCTCCACTGGAGGGAAGAGATGTCGACCATAACCTCCTCCTCAACCCCCGCCCCCAATAAAAGCACTTGCAGTCTTTGTACCAGTCTTACATGCGGCCACCATTCAAAGAAAACCTACACTGATTCCATTGAAGCAATAGGAGCTGATAATATATAAGGCTAATAGATTAAGTTTTTATTATTTTTTGTTTCATTATTTATTAAAAAGAAACCTCTGTTTTGTTGAAATGAATGTTTGTCATTAATGCCTCTCATACATACAATTGATATTAATCATTAAAGTACTAAAAAATTGCGACTTTCTAACGGCTGTATCATTTTGATACTTGCGCGCTAGTCTCAAGGTTATGTACGACCATACAAAATCAAAGGTTTAGGCGAGTGGTATGGGAGCAGCCGCCACATGCTTGTATTCTTTCTTCGTGATTTATTGGTAATTTCATCGAAATGGGATTTCAATGGAAGAGTCATATATTTCGATTGGGTTCCCTGTCAATATCTTACCGCAAGCACCTTAATAAGTTATTTTAATCATTTTTTTCTTGAAAACTACGCACATCAAATTGCGTATTAAGTCAAACACTATTTTTTTTTTCTCCTAACTGGAGCTTAATTTTTCCTTTAATGAATGGAAAACAATTGTCCGCGTTAAAATCTGCCGCAACTATTGGTTGGTAGGATTTAAATATTTAAATGATTCAAGATGCGATTGTTCTTAGCTAAACTGTGCAGGCAAAACTTTAAGTTCCTTAAAAAAATGTAATAGATGCAGCGTGGGGTTCTGAAGGTGTGTTCCCACGGTGCGTGGTTCTGTACGGATCAGCACGCACCACTTGTTAGCCCTCGCCGCAGCTAGTCGGGCCTTTGATCATTACCGACTGGATGACGGGTAGAGAGGCACCATTCCTGGGAGCACAGGCGGGACCCTTCCCACGTCCCGCTCCTTGGTAGCTGGATCGACCTGGCCCTAAATGTGGGAAGGCGGTTTAAGTGGTGAGTCTGTTAACATTCGCGTCAGCTTATTTCAGTTATGGTCAACCTGAGAACATTAATCTGTCGGACACTCATACAGAGCAAACACTGCCTGGCTGAAGTGGCGTCAGGCCACAGGAGTCCTTTTCCTACAACTGTATTTTAAATCAAAGATTTACAGAATCATCGTTCGACCAGTGGCACTGTGTGGAACTGAATGTTGGCCAGTCACGAAAAGAAGATGACAACAGCTGCATGTTTTAGAAATGGAGATGATTTTATGGCCTCAGGGAATTACTGGATTGGATCTCATCAGGAATGAGAACGTTAGGGCGGCTTTTGGTGTGTCTCCAATCCCTGAGAAAATGTGGGAGGGTCGTCTGCCGTGTACTACGCAGCAACAATTCTTCAGTTGCAAAAACTGCTCTTGGTGTAAGTCCTTAGGGCCGAAGACGACGAGGAAGACTCAGGAAGCGCTGGCTGGATGCCTTGCGGCAAGACATAATAGATAGATATGTTCACTTTGATCCCATGTGAGAATAATCTCGGGGATGTGGAACAGTACATACACTTATTAGTAATGTCAATATTACTATATAATTGATAATATTATATATTGACAAGAAGTTAGTTACGACCCATTAGTATAACCAATATTTTCTGTAATCTACAAATACAATCCCGAGTTAGTTAAAACTTATTATGTGGAACAGTGTATAAACTTGTTACCAGCATCTAACAACCAGTTATTTTCTTACCAACCACTTACCACAACTCATAAGCAGTCAATTACTTAAAAACCTGTTAGTGTCATATTTTTTTGCAGCAGTTTTTGAGTGCATGCTATCCCATGTTAGTTACTATATATGAGTGAAATTTTGTAAACAGTGTAATTACTTCATTTGTCAAAAGTTTCAACAGAAAGAAAAAGCATATATCATTTTAGTAATTGTGGACAACTTTAACACCTTCCCCTTCCATACACCATATATACTATTTTATCAGTCATTCTTAGTTACCAAATTCCAAGAAGAAAATTCTTTCACAGAGTAAAATGGATTCTGAAGCAGAAACTCTTTCAGTTTTGACTTAAAGTAGTTGGGTTTTTGTAGATAACATTTAATTTCTGTTGGTAAGACATTGAATAAGGAAGCTCCAGTACAATAGACAGTGATTTGTAATCCTTGTGGATATTATATTTATTACTAGTATTATGGCTATGTATATCAGCATTAAGATTGAAGTGTTCAGGATTTTCCACTACAAATGATAGTGCGACTAGTGAACACCTCACCTGAATTTAATTTAATTTAATGTAATTTAATTGCAATGGAGCTCCCGCTCCGGTGGCAATTTCCCTACACACCCATCTTCCTCCTTTCTTGCACCTACCTACATTTTCCCTCTACGATTTTCAACTTTAAATTCTATCAACTTTTTTGGTAAATTATTATTCATCATTTCCCTTGGTAACTTATTGCAATCCCTGACACCCTTACCTAAAAGAACATAATCTTCCCACACCTTTGTGCCTGAAATCGAGTATACGCCAGAGATCAACTTGAATGGCAGAAGAAGTGCAGTAAAGCATACTCTACAGTGCGGGATAAATGCTAGGAAGAAGAGAAGAGTAAGACGTTTGTCTGTTTGCAAAATTCGAGTTCGTGCTTTATTCTGTTTGGGTAACATGTAGATTTTGAGGCGGAAACTAGGAAAACTGAGGAAAACCCGTTTGAAGGGTTCTGAGTTCCAGATTTAATCAGCCGATCTGTGGTTCCCGCTGTTATCAGATAGCTGTCTGTCCATCTCTCTGTTAGAAACCAAGCTACACAATAACTCCGGTGATAAATAAGACTTAAAATATCGCACAACGCGATTTGTATGTTGTGATAACTGAGGAATATTCTCACACCCAAAGCATTTATTCAAAATCAAGGATTGAATTTATGTCGGCTTTTCTATTCCAGTTTCAATTTCTTTGAAAATTGGTACATCGAAAAGCACGATCTTACTGCTTTTCGTTATGTTTCGACGACGTCATTCTAAATTGAGCCTGGTGAGAAAGCGGAAATTTTTGATTCGAACGCCTGTCGTGGCATCCACACTTTAGTTTTCAGTGGATATCCAAAATTATTCTGGGTGAATGCTTCAAAAGGCCATGGCCAAATTCCTTCCGTTCCTTCATTCCTTGCTAGAAGTACTCTCGCAACTATAATAACCTCGAAATTGACGAACCGAAAAGCCTTAAAGTATTGATAGGGTTAGTTGTGAAACTTTAACACGACAACTTTGTTGCAAGATACTCCTACAGTTCAGCCTCGTTATCATACAAAGCTTCGGACGCATTTCGACGGGAATTGTGAAAGTTTGGCATGAGATTATCAGCCTATCAGGCACTAATACGCGCATACTAACCAGCACAGTCGCATCGGTGCATAAATTACATAGGAGGTGAAACAGCCGTCAAACCAAAAATCTTATGTAATTGTATTTTATAAAGTATTGGTGGTAAGCTAGAGTTTGGTTGAATATGATCTGGTAGGTTTGTTTTGCAATTTCCTGTAAATCAATGTATATAGACTTTGTTTTATGAAAATAAATTATTTAGAGGCCATTTAATATGTTTAAGAACCGAATTGTGCAAGAGAATTGCTTAAATGTGGGTAATTCCAAGTATTAATGCAAGTTACGATGTCTAAAGGACAATTTGCTACAGTTTAAAATGATTTTTGTAAATAATTTTGTGTTTAAGTATCTTTAATTTCCATTTCTGACCATTTTGTAATGATTGCAAATGATTATGTATTAATTCTGATTGTTTTTAATATGTTTGAATTGTTTAAGTAATTGTTAATGTTCGAGAATTATCTGGCGGAAGCTTTTGAAGTTTTCTAGAAATTTCGGTAGAGTTTATATAAAGCGATCATCCAAGTCGGTTAGTAAGTTTTTTCGGCAAAGTTTTTCACCGACTAAGTTATCTGTGGATGGAGTGTTGTATCCAATCTCTGGATTGTATCTATGCATGTAAACACTATCGTTCACGTCGAGTTTTTTTTTTTTTTTTTTAGAATAAAAACAACTCTAAACTGAAATACATTGTGGACTACTTAATTATCGTATTAATTAAACCACGAACAATCTTATAGAGGGCTTACGAAATGTTACACTTGTGTATTAACTTAATGGATGGACAAAGTATGTTGGTCACTCCGGACGTTCTCATTTCTGCCAACTGGTGCTGAGATTACTCATTACATACTAATTGCAAATTGCGTAAAGGAATGTCGAGAAGTACATTAAGGTAGCGGGCATGTACTACGTGCTGGAGCGAGTTCCTGGTAACCGACACGCGGAATCCGGTTTTCGTATCAGGACACCAATCGACACGAATTTGCCGCCTTGCGACTACGCTTCACTGAACACGACTTCCAGCGATTGGGGAAATCTGAACTTGCGAGCTTAGGACCTATTAAAAGAAACAAGTACTATACCACTGACAAATAGGTGACAGCAAATACAAACCTACCAAACGTTCAGGGTGCAGTGCTGTGTTAATAGAATGCAAACGCAAACAAGCGTGGAAAAATGAAATGTTATTAAACCTGCGGAACACCACTTAATAGACAATTTTGTGACTGATCTTTTTCTTCTAGCACTTGACGGCTAGTCGACGTCGAGGTTATTAGGGCCGGGAGAGGATTACGGGGAGCAAAGGGAAAGAATTCAGCCTTAAAATTTTGAAGAAACCACCCTGTAATTCAGCTGAAGCGAAAGCATGGACTTCAGTGTTTAAGCAACGAAATAATATAAGACTTTAACAAAAAACAAAACAAAAAGTTTTCCCAATAACCGCGTTATCCAAGTTAGAATCATATACCGTTCGGACTGTAATATTTAAATGTCTTGTGCATGTCCATTACATCTTGTAAAACTTGTTCTCTCTCTCTGTGGGTGTGTGAAGATCGCCAATATGCTTCCAGGACGACCGGGGTTCGACCCCCAATAAAGCCGAAGGTTTTTATTCGAAACTAAACTTCCGGAACGGCCCAGTCACAAAGGGAGGCCGCCAATTGTAAAATTCACATTAGATTCATATGCGTGTGATAAAAGCCCATAGCGAGAGGTGTAATGTGGCAAAGCAGTAACATGCGATTCTTCGCCGTTGTCTAGAAAATCGGCATTGAAGTATTCCGTTGCGTTCAAATACTTTCTACGTTACGGAGATTTGAGGGGGCGTGTGGCGCACCGAGCGAGCTCTGTGCCCTGTCGTCGCGGGATCGAATCTCGCTGCCGGCAACTCCTGTGATTTATTTATTTATTCAAATATGTATACAGATAATTCCCGGTAATCAATTTCAACAATTATGCGTACAATAAGTTTTTTAAATGCCTTTTGTTGTTGAAAAACCGACGGCGTCTCGTTTCGACCCTCCCGTCCGCAGGTGCGGGAATGAGATCTGCCCTTCAGTTGTTACGGGCGAGTAACGATACTTGTATTTCATACTTGCCGCAGCAAATATTTTTATTTTTTAATTATAACTTTGTTTGCGATCAACATAACAATGCTCGGAAGCTTTGTTTTTTCCCACAACAAACGGCATTTAAAAGACTTATTATATGCATTATTGTTAAAAATGATTGTCGGGAATTATCTGTATACACGTTTGAATAAATAAAAAAGTTTCCACCAGCGAGTTTCCGGTGACGAAGGGCTTATGAGGTACAGAGCTTGTTCGCTGCGCCACGCGCCTCTATAAATCTTCGTAATGCAGAAAGTATTTGATCGCAGAGGAATATTTCAATGCCGACTTTCTAGACAACGGCGAAGAAGCGTTTTACCACATTACACCTGTGGCCATGAACTTTCATAACACACAGTATTAATCGAATCTGAATTTTACAATTGGCGGTCTCCCCTCTGAGTACCGTGGAGGTAACTCCCAGGGAAGGTAAAGAAGGTGTTGACACCGTAACATTCCTTTTAGTGCCGAAAATGTTGTAATGGGAATGCGTAGCTCTACCTCTGTGAATCCTGCGGGAAGCAGCTGTAGCCGTAGGAACTACGTAACCTTCTCATTTTTATGGAAGAATCTGGCCGTCCTACCTCTAAAATACTCTCCTCCTTCGATAGGATCAAATGAGACTGGTTGCATATCAGGTCAATATATCTCAAAGAATTTTACAGAGTTCTCAAGATTCAAAGCGTCTGAAGGAAAATGAGACAATTTTTTTTTTTTTAACTGTGGAATATTTCATCCGCTTTTTGGTATTTTTGGTATGTTAAACTATACAGATAGGACTAAATCCAGGGTTAATGGAACCTCACCTATAAAGTTGGACCCGATATCAACGTGTTTCAGCAACACAACACTAATAGTTTTGGTTATGCCTTTCGCCGAAATCTGAGCCGTCAATTTAACACACTTCCATCAGTATCATTCGGTCACTTGTGTGAAACCAGAAAACACTTCTTCGGATATACACCTTGCGGTTGTGAGTGGAATTGCATATCTAGGACAGATACGAGCATCGAGCATTGCGATGAAGGCAAGAACGGGGACAGCTGAAATAATTTGCTGCTGAAGGTCGCTTTAAGAATGGGTAAGTGTGGCCTCGCCCAAAGATCCGGCAACACAACTATAATTGGGTTAAAGATACAATGATCTTTTTCTAGACGAAAGTGATCCGTAAAGTAGCGGCTCACTTCTTTGTAACATTTAGGAGTCATTGCACTGGTTTACTCTAGTGTACAATTCCTGTTAATTAAGAAGCATTAGTGGATTTCAACCACTTGAAGTAGCTTAAGTCCCTCTTATAAGTTTTCAGGCTAATGGAGCTTTAATTTCGATGGTAGAATTCTTCGAAACTCAACTTCCAACAACTTCCTTTTAAACGAGCGGTTCGAAACAAGAATTTTCATTTTTGGGTATCGAAAGCTGCTTAATCCATTCAAGTGGTAATTTTCCAGTGCAAATATAGCATCGCTGGGAATGGATGGTTCGTTGTAACTGTGGGAAGATAGGAAAAAAGATGAGTTAAGAATGTTTAGATCCACGAAGAAAATGAGAACATAACTTAATATCTTTGACATTTTCATGAGTATAATATTACAAAGAAAGAAATATATCGATATACTTTTTTACGGTGATTATTGCGTTAATTATTGACAGTGTTAACAGCCTGCAATTCTCAAAAAAGCCACTTCAATCTAGCATCCGAAATATTTAATATGGAAATTTCAAGTACGAAATAAAAAACCACGAACCTTCAAGGAATGGAATAAATTTGAAACAAAACAGGCCTTGATAATTGAGAACAAAACAATTCAACGTAAATTTAGAATAAAAAGATACAGAATACAAAATACAGAAATTCAACAGAATACAGAACAGCCTGCAATTCTCAAAAAAGCCACTTCAATCTAGCATCCGAAATATTTAATATGGAAATTTCAAGTACGAAATAAAAAACCACGAACCTTCAAGGAATGGAATAAATTTGAAACAAAACAGGCCTTGATAATTGAGAACAAAACAATTCAACGTAAATTTAGAATAAAAAGATACAGAATACAAAATACAGAAATTCAACAGAATACAGAACATGATTAATTAAATGTTTAATCTGATTACTATACAAAGAAACACCAGAATTACGGTATCCAACTCAAAAGTGTAAGGCGAGGTTCCCTTGAGGAACGTTCCCTGATAAGCAATATCAGACCGAGCGTGATGAGTGAACGGTTAACGTTCTGGCCTCGCATTCGGGAAGACGCGGGTTCGAAACCCCGTCCGGGCATCCAGATTTGGGTTTCTATGGTTTCCCCAAATCACTCCAGGCGAATGCCGGAATTCTTCCTTCAAATAGGACATGGCCGAATTTCTTCCCGTTCCTTGTCCCCAGTCCCATTCTGCCTCTAATGACCTAGCCGTCGACGAGGCGTAAAGCAATAAGTAATAAAAAAAAAACAATATCAGAAACAGAACAGTAACAAATGAATTCGCTGTATGTAAACAACGTGGTTAGAATAACTCAACAAATGCTTCACCAGGAAGACAAACTAAAATACGAAAGAAAACTGTTCAACAAGACGATGATGATGAGTGAAACAAGCCTGAAAAAAGTAGCACCCAATGCTAAGTAAAACAGAAAACTGATTCTTATTATGTTAATTGTTACCAACTGCGAAAGGACAATATCAACAACGTTAAATTGGCGAGGGTTGTGATTATTGTTCCTGAAGTTCAACTGACTGGTAAAAAAGGAAACAAGTCATCCAGATCATTGGAGAAAGGGCCTGCATTGATTTCACAAAAATTGTCAGTGTGAACAGGTGGCAGGAATTCTCTCTGCTGTTGCGCCACGTTAGCGCGTATACGAGTTGAAAGCGAGGAGCGGGTACACGTCTCCTGATCTGGTAAGCAATCAGGAATTACCAGAGCGACCAGGGAAAATTCCGCGGCGGCAGATTCCAGCCGCGTTCCGCTATATGGACGAGATGCAAAGCCAATAAACACTGCCACTCTTGGATACAACTCACACAGTTAACGTACCAACACTGCCATTAAATTTTCGTAAATGCAACTTCCTTACAAGGATTGATGCAACTTCGCACGGTTTGCTGGTAAATATATATTCAAGGTTTTCTTTCTTGTATTGCCTTATGTTCTGTCGACGTCATGGACGACTTAAGACTTAAACTTAGGGACTGTAGTTACAACTTACACCTGTCCGAGAAGCTAGATTAATGTGCTATTTCTTACACGTTGTTTCTTTTGAGGCCTAAACTAGGTACCATATTACTATTGGAAACCGACTGAAAGTTATAATCAGGATGGTTAGGTACGAAGAAGTTTGTCCTTACTCGTATTACTGTCAGCCAAATTGCTGAAGACTTCGGGGAAATATTAAATATTTTTATATCCTGGTACATAATAGCCCAGCACCTAGATTCTACTCTGGGCCCATACTTCCAATATATTACAAGAGGTACACAAGATAAAATTAGTTTGAAAATAATAGCTAAATATTGTTCTGAATTTAAAACTAGTTTGTAACACATAAACGTATCAAATTTCACAAAAAATTAGTTACATAATTAAATTAACAATGTGTAAGAATGTATTTGATATGTGTTAGCGTTTTTTATATATATATACATATATACTGTAAATTAGTAATTTGAGTGACATACTCGTACGTTCACACTCAGATACTGCTATATATAATTAAACAAAGAAAAATTCGCATACACAAATCACTTACTGCATTGTTGTCTCACTGTTTCTCACTTTGTACATTTATGACACTTTTTCACATTTACTCCCGGCACAGCCACTTCGGAGTAACTTACCTCCCTCAGGAGATGACTTCTGGAAGTAGAGGTGTCCTGCTTCGACCCATCGGGAGTTTCTTTCATCGGGAATGATCACTGCTCGATCGCTGGTCGCTGTCGGTTGAAACTGTTTCCGTCAAATGCAGAATTTTCGAGACTAGTCATAATGTGAGATGATTATCCAATTTTGCTTGGAGGCAATAAAAACGATGAAATAAGTTGCCACACCCGGGCAAGTATGAAAGCGGACTGTTTACTTCTGTGATGTTTTCGTATAATTATGTAAACTGATTTTCTACTTCGTTCTACAAGAGGCGAAGTTATCAGCTGCGTTTACCAATAATTGGACAACGTCTGGTACAGACGGGGATGTTCTGACACCAGTTGTACCATGCGTCAGACACATTTATGTTACGACGCGTGTTTACGCACTGTGATGTGCAGTGGGGGATTGTAGTATAAATTATGAATATAAGGTGGGGAAAGAATTGCTTGCTGAAGACTTGAAATGCAAATATCTTGGAATTACTTTTGATAACAAACTTAACTGGGCAGGACACATAGGACAGGTGGTAGGAAAAGGTTTCAGAGTTCTGCACTTGTTGGAGAGAGTTATGAGGGGATGTACGAGAGAAGTCAAGGAATTGGGTTACAAAACTTTGGTCAGACCATTGCTCGAATATGGTAGTGTAGTATGGGACCCTCATTTTACGTATCAAATACAGGAGTTGGAGAGGGTGCAAAGAAGGGCTGCTAGATTTGTTTCTGGAAATTATCGCAGAATGCAATCAGTGACGGATATGATAAAGGAGCTGGAATGGGATTCATTGCAAGACAGGAGGAGGATGAGGAGGGTCATGGGAGTGTACAGGGCATATACTGGTGATGAGGCATGGAAAGATATTGCAGTAGGTATGAAAAGTAGTGCATGGAAGGGAAAAGATGACCATGACCACAAGCTGGCACTCGATTTCAGGCACAAGGGTGTAGGAAGATTCTCTTTTTTAGGTAAGGGTGTCAGGGATTGGAATGAGTTACCAAGAGAAACGATGAATAATTTACCGAAAACTTTGAAGGAATTTAAAGAAAAAATTTGTAGAGGGCAAATGTTGGTGAGTGCAGGATAGGGGGAAGATAGCTGTGTAGGGAAATTGCCACCGGAGCCTGTGCTCCATTGCAATTAAATTAAATTAAATTAAATTAAAAATTAAATTATGCAACATCTGCGGTGCGGTAGAGTGTCGAGCTAAATCGAGACGAACCGAAAATCCGTTAAGAACAGAAACATTTTACTCTCACAGCAATATCTTCTTCTGGGAGTGTAATGTAATATACTGTTACCCAGCTATAAATTCTTACGAGATTCGTAAGTATTGTACTAAATTGTCAAGAACACAATGCGCTTTTAATCACGTTAAAACTTCAAGACAATAACTTATAAAGTTCAAAGATTTGCTATCGGATGGAATATTTTCGTAATAGTGAACAGTACTTGTAACATTTTCAAACGTTTCCAAAATCCGCAAATTTGAACATCGGTTATTTTATGCATACTCTTACGTTCCAAGAGCAAAAGTTTGCAAATAAACAATAAAATCTTTTTATCATTATTTCTTTCAGATACTTTCGGCACCGGAATAGAATATTTTATGAAAATATGGTCACAGTTGGAAAATGCCAGATAATCTGTCTTTAGTATTTATGGCTACATATTATATTTATAATCCTGTGATGTTCCCGGAATCACTTGTAGATCTGAATTACAAATATTTTTAAACACTTGGATGTTCTGTCTTCTTTCACTTTATAAACTGAAGCTTTATCTACGTGTCGTGCCACTTGGCATGGAAAACATGTTTGATCTGGAAAAAAAATTTAATCGTGCAAAAGAGAAGTATAATTTAAATAATCACTAGTCTGCAGTTCAGAAGCAATAGGCCTATGTCAGAGAAGAAGTAATTTGGCTCATATGCAAGAAAAGAAAGTTGTAGTGATTATGTATAGAATTGTTCGTATATTAAAAAACTTGACGTATTTATGTACTGTACAAACGGTAAACCAAGGTATGTATGAAGAAACTCTTCCCAGTAGTAATTTTAGATGCGTAATCACGGCAAGTTATGACCGAGGATAATGAAAAACGAAACATTAACGACTCATTGCTCACTCATTGCCAAGTACCAGTAAACAACACATTAACGAACATGCAGCGTCCAACAAGGAAAATAAAAGCAGCTCTCCTCAACTAAAAAAACATGCGCTCCTACGTATTTACAACTGACTTCCCACATTTCTTTGATAACGCTGTAAACAACAATGCAACGGAAATTTCCATCACACAAAGTTACCTGATTAATCAAGACACTCAGATTATTAAAAAGTCACTGACAACTCAAGGCTCAAGGTTCGTTAATTCTTTAGGCAGCTGCATTTAATCCAGAAGACAAATTTGTCCATTTTTTTGGTCAAACATTTTCGGATTCCGTGACCGCCAGTAGATGCTGAAGAAAATAGATTTCAATCCCATCATAGTTCCAACCTTAAAAACCTAAATCTACGTTAGTCATAAAGATGAGCATTGAGAATTTTTGACTCGGCAGAATTTTAACATTCAATTAACTTTAAATTAAAAATACAGAAACTGAGATAAAATTATACACTCTTCATTAAATATTTGAAAAAGTTGCATTTCAGTACTTATTTCGTTCGGTAAACTATGGTACCACTTATAACTTGCACAAAAGAAATTCGGCGTAACACAACATTATAAATATCTACGGAAATCAATAAAATTAAGGAATAAATGTATTTCGCTACACAGCCCTGTTGCATGTAATGTTATATTATGCACCGTTAAACCGACTGTTACTCGTGGATTTCCAGGTTTCTCCAAATCACTCCAGACAAATGCCAGGATGGTTCCTTCAAAAGGTCAATTTTCTTTCCTTTCCTCGCTCATCTACTTTACCACCACTAATGACTTAAACGTCGACGCCAAAAGAAAAAAAAAATCAGACAACATAAAAACATTGTTCTTCCAGTGGTTACGAAGCCGCTGAGTTTTATATTGATAGCAAATTTGTGGATTTTCAAAGTGAATATAATGAATTGCTAAGAGCAAGTTTGTACAGGGTGCGGCAAAAAGATCTGACGGTTTTAAAATTAAAACAACATGAAAAATAAAAGTGATAAAAGATATTTTATTGCTTATTACAGAAGGGTATTCATGCAAATTAATGACAATAACATCAGAACAACCAATTTCATCCGTTTAAGATGTGAAGATAACGCCCTTTAAGTGACGTCCGTCTTTGAACAAGCATTCTTCCAGCCTTGCACTGAAGCTGTTGAACACCTGCTCTAACATTGCACGAGGCAGGTTGGCGATTTCTTGGCGTATGTCTTCTTTCAGTTCGTCCAGTGCGTGGGGTTTGTTTGTGTAAACTCTTGCTTTAAGGAGCTCTCACAAGGAAAAAAAAAAAAAAAAAAAATCGCAAACGCTAAGGTCTGGAGAGCGAGTTGGCCATTCAATGTCCCCAAAACGCGAGATCACTCGACCATGAAACATGCTTCTCAAAACGTCCATAACCCAACTGCCCGTTCCTGCTGGAACCATATCCTACTGCGCACTAAACGATTTCTCTTAAGTTCAGGGATCATGAAGTTTTTTAGCATCAACAAATAACGTTGCGAATTGACCGTAACGGTTCGACCACCCTCTTCGAGGAAGTATGGCCCAATGACACACCTTTTCGTTACATCACACAACAAGGTAACCTTAGGACTATGCAGAGGACGTTCATGCAGTTGTTCCGGATTTGTAGCCGAGCAATAATCAAAGTTCTGTTTGTTCACATAAGCATCAGGATGGAAATGTGCCTCGTCGCTCATCATTAAAAAAATTTTCATCAGTCAGTATTGCAATCATTTCTTCTGCAAATGCTTTACGCTTTGCATAGTCATTAGGCTTTAACTGCTGGACAATAGCCATTCTGTACGGGTGGAAGTGCAGATCGAAACACAAATTCGTCTTACCGAGCGGTCAGACATGTGCAAAGCAGCAGTTTGTTTGCGGGTCGACCGCCGAGGACTGGCTTCCACAGCTTCTCTTACTCGATCGATATTCTCTGGCGTCCTAGATGACCTTGGTCGACATGTTGACTTCTTTTTTAACACTGAACCGGTAGCTCTGAAGGTGCTCACCCATAGCATAATGGTGTTACGAGTTGGGACTCTTCCTCTTGGACCCACGTTAAATCGTCTACGGAACTGCCGCTGAGCAGCAACGCACGAATCGCCACTTTTAAAAAACGCCTCGACAACAAACGCACGGTGCTCACCCGACCATTGTTCTATGGCTACCACAAATGTCCACGTGAGTGCTCTGGATTGCGCCTATCCGCACCACCCCCCACCATCTACTCGCTCGACAATACGGCGGCGAAAACCGTCAGATCATTTTGCCGCACCCTGTAGTTTAAAACAGCAATTTTTGTAAGGAAATTTACGAGTGTTATAACGAGGAGAACAAAATTTAAATACCTGGCAAGCTATAAGATTTTATACTTCCCGCAGCTGTATGATATGCAGGTGTATGTAGTTTTCGGGATTCCAGCTTTTTTACTCTGTCTCTTTCTGACCACAAAAACGATGAGTAAGAATTGTGGCCAAGATAAAGAATGAATGAAAAAGACCTTAAACAAAGGGAATCACTGTCAGGATAGGTAGAATGCTGATCAAAGATAATATTCAGCCAGTTTTTGGCAGCAGTAAGACGATTAGTAGCAGTTCAAGATCAACGAGCATAGTTGAGCGCTATTACAAGCAAGAGGGATGTATAGGATTCCCTGGGAATGTGGCAGAGTATACCGGTGAAACATTCCAGGCTGGAGCCGTTAGATTAAAAGAAAATTCTCGCCACGCGATACTCAACCAGATCAGCAAATCAGCAATGGCGGAGCACTATCTATAAAGAGGTCATCAGATTCAGTGGGAGAAAAGCAAAATACAAGTACAACCTTAAAACGTAAAATTATGGAATTTGTTGACATTTTTTAACACCATAAAAATTTTAACGGAAATGCAGGCTATGACCGAGTGGAAATTTGTGCTTGTGTATAAACAAAATGGGGTCGAACTCATTCATACCATCTCGGGAGTAATCTGCTGAAAAACAAAAGAAACGATACAAGTTTTTCTAAAAACCACGAAAGGTATAAAATTAAACTTTTTTAAAATGACAAATAAATCATGTAGTCGGCCTTATGCAACAGATTCAGCAGGCAGAAGGCATCAGCTAGGTACCGAAACGTAGTTAAAAAAGAATAGTGATGCAGCAGAAAAAAACCGGAAAGTAATTACACCTGGACCCCTATAACTTACAATGGCAGAGGGGCTGTCTAGTGCAAAAACTAGTTCAAAATTGTTTTATGCTACCGTAATACAAAAATTTTCGAAATGTACTTACTTTTGTTTAGAGAAATTACATTTTCGGGGTATTTGGTTTTCAGGAGTTGCTGATATCACCGCCACCTGCAGTCGAGACCGAAAACTTTTCAGACGACCCCATCCTTCATGTAGTTACTCCTCTGAACGCCCAGATCCCAAATTTAGTGTTTGTTTTATTATGTGATGCAGCAGAAAAAAACCGGAAAGTAATTACACCTGGACCCCTATAACTTACAATGGCAGAGGGGCTGTCTAGTGCAAAAACTAGTTCAAAATTGTTTTATGCTACCGTAATACAAAAATTTTCGAAATGTACTTACTTTTGTTTAGAGAAATTACATTTTCGGGGTATTTGGTTTTCAGGAGTTGCTGATATCACCGCCACCTGCAGTCGAGACCGAAAACTTTTCAGACGACCCCATCCTTCATGTAGTTACTCCTCTGAACGCCCAGATCCCAAATTTAGTGTTTGTTTTATTATGTGATGCAGCAGAAAAAAACCGGAAAGTAATTACATCTGGACCCCTATAACTTACAATGGCAGAGGGGCTGTCTAGTGCAAAAACTAGTTCAAAATTGTTTTATGCTACCGTAATACAAAAATTTTCGAAATGTACTTACTTTTGTTTAGAGAAATTACATTTTCGGGGTATTTGGTTTTCAGGAGTTGCTGATATCACCGCCACCTGCAGTCGAGACCGAAAACTTTTCAGACGACCCCATCCTTCATGTAGTTACTCCTCTGAACGCCCAGATCCCAAATTTAGTGTTTGTTTTATTATGTTTGTGAAAAAATGAATTATAATAACTGTAGGGTTTTTTTATGATGTTAGGTTGGTAACAGATTTTTTGTTTCTCAGTCACCGCACAATGTTTCGCGACTGCTGCGTACTTAGTGTAGATACTTCTCCGTGCTACGTACTCTATCATTACCGCTTCCTTTGTTTCATTTCAAACTGTATTCACATAGGCGACGCAGAAGTATTTACTTCGTCTTCTGCCGTTCCTTCTGTTAGGCGGCGGTCTAGGCAGGAATGAAGACTGGCAGCTGCTGCTACAAAAACAAACAAGGACACAGCTGACCGCCATATGCTCTCTTCGCTTCCACAAAGCATCGGCAAAAGTGATGCGACAGCGTTACTATTTCTAACTTCCTCGTTTCTGCTTCCAGGAAATGAAGGCCAAGCTTAATCTACAAAAATTTAACCTCTGGACAGAATCATTATTTGACCGTTGATCAAACCACACTTGATCTAATGTTGAAGACCCACATTCGGGAGGACGCGGGTTCGAATCCCCGTCCGGGCTTCCAGATTTGGGTTTTCCATGGTTTCCCCATATCACTCCAGATGAATGCCAGGATGCTTCCTTCAAAAAGGCCATGGCCGAATTCCTTCCCGTTCCTTGTCCCCAGTACCATCGCGCCTCTAATGACCTTAGCCATCAAAAAAAAAAAAGTTGTAGAGCCAATGCTAAGGGTAATAGACAGTTCCTACTGCCCTTCTATCGTTAAATTGGTGGAATATGCTATATGGTGACGTCGTCTTTGTCCATCTTAAATACTTCTGTTAACACTTTTAATTTCCTTCAAACTCAATAGAAATTCTTCAAATTTTCCAGGTCAGATACAAGTGAAGTTCGTATTTCAGTCAGATCAGATCAGGTCAATGGTCATGACCTCTTAAAACCTTCTCTTTTTTGGCTTATCGCCTCGTTGACGTCGAGGCCATTAGAGGCGGGAAATGATTGGAGAAAGAAATTCGACCATGGTCTTTTGAAGGAAACATCCCGGCATTTGCCTCGAGTGATCTGAGGAAAACCCAAATCTGGATGCCCGGACGGGGATTCGAACCCGCGTCCTCCCGAATGCGAGGTCAGACCGTTACACTTGCCCACGACGCTTGGTCTCTTAAAACTCCTTTTTTGTCCCTAAAAATAATTTTTTGTCACTTAATGATTCTGTGCAACGTATTTTTCGTTCAAATTAACATCAAGAATTTTCCAACAATGATTAAACTCAAAAAATAGATCAGATCGCGTCTCAGATTATTTCTTGTTTACTATAAAATTTCGTTTATTACTCTGTGTATTTTTTCCTTCGATTCGGCCACCAATGACCCCTTCCAATCATGAAAGGTGGGGGAGGATGGGAGGGGGGAGGAATTGAGTTCCTCCTTAAAGTCAAACCGAGCCTCATAAGCCCAGCGTACGTAATCCGTTTTAGGAAAGTCTTATGTTGTCATCTATCTACGAAACGTGCAACTTTGTGTGTTCTGTAGGATAAATTTATTTTTTGTTTGTGAAATGTGTTGTTTAAATGAGCGAAGATTGGGTACAGACCCACCATTTGAATAGATGATTGCGGAAAACAGCCTAAAAACTTCAATTAGGACGACCGGTAGGAGTAGGAGGGGGAGAGGGGGTTGGGCTCGTGCCCGGTCCCTTTGTACCTCCTCGATCTAGTGTGCGCCGCCTCAGTGCACTGAGCCACAGTGGCGGGTACTTTGTGTCTATTTATTATTACTTTGTATAATACCACATTCGTGACCTGGGAATTATTCTAAACCCTTGGCAGCACCCAAAACACAGTCACTGGTTAGCACCTTGCAGGAATAAGGCAAGCATTGATTTCGTTAATGAGGACGAGTGGTTTGGTGGCTCAGTGGTTGGTTAATTTTTCTAACTGTGAATCGAAAAGTCCCCGTTTCGAATCCCGAGGATTTTCACAGGCTCTTCACCCGACCTTCACATCTGCTGTGTAATGTGAAGTTCACCAGGACGCTTGCGTGGTTTGTGATTCCACGTTAAACTGTAGGTCCACTGCACCCGGTAGGATTACCGGGTTAAGTTAAGGTGGCTACGATAGGGGCGGAAAACGCAGCCAGTAAAAACCCTGTCACCAGGTCATTACGACCACACCAGTCTTTACCGTTAGTCAGGAATGGTTGCTTTCAGTAGATCGCTGCTGGATAACCTGTCTCATTGTCTCCAGTCGTTGCTGGTGTCCGGGATTAGCTAGTTCAAGTCCCACTGGAGATGATCTTTCCTAAGAGTAGGCTTGGACGCACCTAGTTTCGTCTACGTAATACAAAAAATATACAACACTTAGAGACAGTCATGCACACACATACAGAAGGGTGTACGCGGAGGAAAGAAATTGACCGTCTTACTTCTATAAGAACTCTTACAAACCTCCTACACAACCGTCGAGGCGTCTAATATGAGTATCTTGTTAGGTCATTCGATCCCCTGATGCTGCAAACTCCTACCTGACAGTCTGTGATGTGCTAGCATTTAATTCGACATGTAGCTTTGGAGTTAAGAATAGGAGAAGTGTTTACGTCTGCATATGTCCGTGACAAATATAATCTGTGATCTGTATGCTAAGTGTTAATTTGTTTGTGTACTGCGTACTTTCCGAGGCGGAAATTGGAACTGTCCCTGCATTAGCTTAATCAGTTAGGGAAAACCACCTAAAACTGCAAACAGACCGGCAGGTTCGCAGAGTTTTGAACTTGGCCCCATTATACCTAACCGTACGGAGTATTTCGGAGCTAACGCGCACTGTGAAATCACCGCGTGTTAAATATGCCACTACTCATGTACGTGTGGATGTATTTTGGACAACTCGTGTCGCAGACGTACTGTATTTCGTACAGATTGCCTACACACGAAACCCCACTGATGACAATGAAAAGAAAATCTTTGGTATATATCTTGACCGTTGTGGGCGTATGTAAAAACGAAACAGTATCGGCCTCCATTATGACAGGTCGTGTAACCTTGTTGCAGTAGATGAATAACAGAGATAAACAGTGCTCGAAAACAGCAGAGAGTTTAATTATAATGAATTTCTTCAGCCCTAGTGATACACATCTAGAACCGTTTACAATTATTTATTGATTATTGTGTTGCTGCTAATGAACTAAGAACAGTCGAGCGAAAGCAATGAATTACGGAAAACTCCGTACTTTCTTATCCTTCGCGATGATTAACAGCCTACATTGACACGCGAGATGGAGATACGAGTGCGATAGTATCAGGTGTGGTGTTGCAACCAGTGTCAGCTACACACAACTACTTGCAACATCGGAAGTGATTTTCAGTACATCAAAGAGTTGATACCGTTATGGAGTTCACGCC
This sequence comes from Vandiemenella viatica, assembly GCA_031002005.1. Classification (NCBI taxonomy): domain Eukaryota; kingdom Metazoa; phylum Arthropoda; class Insecta; order Orthoptera; family Morabidae; genus Vandiemenella; species Vandiemenella viatica. Next base: position 230,599,876 of record JARYHS010009186.1, read on the forward strand.
TTGACGAATAAATACCATAGGTGGTAACTCTGTGGTAACATGATGACTAGACACCGGATATTTATACATTTGCATGTTTGCATATGCATTTGCATATTAATCCCGTTTTCACAGGTTATTGCATATTTTACTTAAAACCTATTGATGATGCATATTTTTGCTTTGTTTACAATATTTTTCGGTGGTGTTTTTAGTTAATAAATAAAATCTTTCGTTGTAGCCGGCAAAACCCACAGCTCTTAATCTACGACGGCTCGATGAAGAACTACAACCAAGTTTCGGAATGTAAATTAACTGATTTCATCAACAAAGAGTTTCTTAATGCACGTTCTCATAATAATGCCTACAAAAAAATTGCCATATGTGCCTTTACCTCCGGAACCAGTGGTAACTCGATGGACGACGTGGGTTGAAGCTGTACTGTTTTACAGTTAACATTTCGATGGCATTAAAGGTGTAGTACAGCAGTTCCTAATTTTTTTTTTTTTTTGTCATGGAACCCCAATTGATCATACAGTTTTCGGCGAATCCCCATTTTTATAAGCGTGAACTAAAAAACCAGTCTCGCATCGGTAAGTTGTCACAAATGGAAGTTCCGTATGACCATGATAGCCTTCTCGCGGCGCGTTTATGACAACAACATTTTATTTAATCCTCGGGCGGAACACGGAACCCTTATGACCCTTACACGGAACCCCAGGGTCACGCGGACCACCATTTGGGAACCACTGGTGTAGTAAACGACTTTGATAGCGGAGAGGCTATAGCAGTTTGCCAGTACAAGGAAGCATTTAGCAATTTTAGTATTAAAACCGTAGCTGTGATTAGCACTCGTTTTCCCCAAATATCTGCGAGTATTAAAAAGCTTGAAGCTCAAGGTTTGACGTTGACTGAATCTATTCAGTGAATGAATAAAATCCGGAATGCCAAATGTATTCATGTGTAAACTTAAATTGAAGTTTGAAAATAACCCAGGTTTTGAATCTTTGTGTCAAATTGATAGTTTCAGTAATGGGACAGGTGAACTTTTTCCGAAACAATGACTGCTTATACAGCACCCAAATACAAATACTGCCCAGTTACCTCAGTGAATGTGGAACAGTCAATTTCCACATATAAAAATAAAGAGATCGAAGAAACTATCTTACTATTGAATATTTGGAACAGTAACCGATTGTTTACTTTTACAAAAGTGCAAAAAAAGTTAAATAATTGTTAATTATCGAATTTATAAGTATGTTATTCAACTACTTACTAATTTAATGCTGATTTTGAAATAAAAATCTAAAAATTACTTTTTTTGTTATATAATGGTGCATATTTTTTTTTGTCACTTTTGACACTTTTCATGCACATTTTAGGCATTTTTCATGCATATTTGCATGCATATTGCTAGGTTTTTGTGTTGCATATAATCCGATCTCTGACGATGACTATCTCCATTCTCCGACGTGATGTGTGATCTGGAAAGACTTACTCCTCCAAGACAGCTTGCTTGCGAAATTTATTTAACTGGAATGGTTTCCCCTTTATGTCTTCTGTAATTGAAAACGAATGTACGTACACTCCTGGAAATTGAAATAAGAACACCGTGAATTCATTGTCCCAGGAATGGAAAACTTTATATACACATTCCTGGGCTCAGATACAACACATGATCACACAGACAGAACCATAGGCACATAGACACAGGCAACAGAGCATGCACAATGTCGGCACTAGTACCGTGTATATCCTCCTTTCGCAGCAATGCAGGCTGCAATTCTCCCATGGAGACGATCGTAGAGGTGCTGGATGTAGTCCTGTGGAACGGCATTTCCACCTGGCGTCTCAGCTGGACCAGCGTTGGTGCTGGACGTGCAGACCGCGTGAGACGACGTTTCATCCAGTCCCAAACATGCTCAATGGGGGACAGATCCGGAGATCTCGCTGGCCAGGGTAGTTGACTTACACCTTCTAGAGCACGTTGGGTGGCACGGGATACATGTGGACGTGCATTGTCCTGTTGGAACAGCATGTTCCCATGAGGGTCCAGGAATGGTAGAACGATGGGTTCGATGACGGTTTGAATGTACCGTGCACTGTTCAGTGTCCCCTCGACGATCACCAGAGGTGTAGGGCCAGTGTAGGAGATCGCTCCCCACACCATGATGCCGGGTGTTGGCCCTGTGTGCCTCGGTCGTATGCAGTCCTGATTGTGGCGCTCACCTGCACGGCGCCAAACACGCATACGACCATCATTGGCACCAAAGCAGAAGCGACTCTCATCACTGAAGACGACACGTCTCCATCCGTCCCTCCATACACGCCTGTCGCGACCCCACTGGAGGCGGGCTGCACGATGTTGGGGCGTGAGCGGAAGACGACCTAACGGTGCGCGGGACCGTAGCCCAGCTTCAAGGAGACGGTTGCGAATGGTCCTCTCTGATACCCCAGGAGCAACAGTGTCCCTAATTTGCCGGAAAGTGGCGATGCGGTCCCCTACGGCACTGCGTAGGATGCGACGGTCTTGGCGTGCGTCCGTGCGTCGCTGCTGTCCGGACCCAGGTCGACGGGCACGTGCACCTTCCGCCGACCACTGGCGACAACATCGATGTACTGTAGAGACCTCGCGCCCCACATGTTGAGCAATTCGGCGGTACGTCCACCCGGCCTCCCACATGCCCACTATACGCCCTCGCTCAAAGTCCGTCAACTGCACATACGGTTCACGTACACGCTGTCGCGGTATGCTACCGGTGTTAAAGACTGAGATGGAGCTCCGTATGCCACGGCAAACTGGCTGACACTGACTGCGGCGGTGCCCAACCGCTGCGCAGCTAGCGCCCTTCGACGGCCAACACTGCTGTTCCTGGTGTGTCCGCTGTGCCGTGCGTTTGATCATTGCTTGTACAGCCCTCTCGTAGTGTCCGGAGCAAGTATGGTGGGTCTTACACACCGGCGTCAATGTGTTCTTATTTCAATTTCCAGGAGTGTCTTATTGCTTTCTGTGGATGACTGTGGCGAGATTATGTTCAGTGTTGAGTGTTGCTCGCGTTGTTAACGAATGAAAGATGAAGGTAAGGAGAGGGCGAAACCTAATGTCGGCCTATTCAAGCCTACTCTTCCAAAAGACATCCAAGGGTCCCGCAACTTAACGTTTTCCGAATTACCATGGACAGTGTCGTTTTCAAACCTCACTCCACACGCTCTGCGGGGAGGTTTGGGATTGAACCCAGGACTTTGTTATTAGAAACTATACTCCATCACCTTTCCTATCCTGCCAGAGAAGTCTTGGTGGTGAAAATTTCTTCCTGTGGGGTAACTTACGGAGTCAAAAATAAATCAACAGGGAGCTTGGAACAAATACGGGAACGTGTTTAGACAGAAATGGAATTATGATGCGATACAGTACAAATTTTCAATAAAAAATTAGAAACAAAAGTTGCCACATTTGACTTAGGGGCGTACACACTATATCTAATGAATTCAATTTATTTCAGAACTGTTTAATAAAATGATAACGACAGTCTTATCACAAAAGTTCAAAATTTCTAAACTTCTACAGCATATTCATCGCTCTGATGAATGTTTAGCGTAGTTCATGGACTTTAAGATGTTGTGTCTCAATACTTCACAAACTCTCGAGCTATTTCAAAGCTGCAATAGAGTGCTACTAGGCCCACAGGATCTGAATGAACTTTCGACATTTAATTATATAATTTTGACATCTTAATTCGTGTTTGAAATGTGAAACGATAAACTATGCTTGAGTTCCCTGCTTCAGGACGATAAAGTAACATTAAAACCATCTACTTCCATAATATACACATAAAATAGTCACCTACAATCTGTACTATGTCCTGTATTATGGTATTCATAGTTAACGCTTTCTTTCATTTATGTGACAATAGAACTCTTTGCAGACGATCGTGTACAATTTCTGTGAACTCCTTCCGACTTGCTGATAGCGGTAGGGTATATTGTGATGTTACATTCAATTCAACAAATTCTGAAGATTGTCTTCCATTTAACCTAACTGGAACAATGAACCTTTCAATAGATTCGAACTGATGCAACACATAACACTTTCCAGGTATCATCTAAGCTACACGCTGTGTAGAAACCTTTCTCATGATGTCGGATATCAGCTTAATGGGTACAGCTGATGGCTTCTGAAAAGCTGAGATTCCGAGTAGGGCCTTTGACGATTAGCGCTAGTCTGCGGTAGATTTTCCGTTTTGTATCGAAGTTTTCCGCCGAGTAAGGGAAACTGACAACACCGATAAGTGCTATATGATCAACAGAACAACTTGCTACTTGGTTTGGAAGTCTCGTGGCTTCTCAGTAATCACTGCATCGTTCTCGAAGACACGTCACTTCCAGCCTCAGCAGCGAAGGTGCTGGCGCATTATCCTAAACTTCGCAGCACTCGTTGGGAAGCGTCCATAAACTACGTGGATCCGTCTAGGGGAGCGGGGGGGGGATGGAGGAGGGGTTGGCTGGAAAGCTACACTGGGGGTTTTCGATCCAGACCAAGTAGCTTTGCATTCATATTATTTGTCACAGTTAAAATGAGGTACAGAACACACAACAGCATGAGAATATATATTTCCGTCATTTAATTATCTCCGTATGTAATTTATGATAATCTGACAAGAGAAAATAGCATAAAATGTCTTCTGGAATCAAAATGGAAAAAAGCTACATGTTGCTTGAGGGGAGGCTAGAAACAAAAGCCACGTTGGCCTACCTGGAGGGAGGGGGGGAGGTTACCAGAAGGCCAGAATGGAGCTACGTAGTTTATAGACGCTCCCATGGCTTGAATTCCGAGTGCTTCCTAATGATTTTGCGCGTCGTCGACGTTAAGGTCGTTAGAGACTGGAGACGACTGGGGAGAAGGAACATGGAGGAATTCGCCTGGAGTGATTTAGGGAAACAATGGAAAACCGAAATCGGAATGGCCGGTCGGGGATTCAACCCACTAGCTCCCGATTACCAGGCTCAATTGTTATGTGCCTCAATTTCTCCATCTCCTAGACCTGACTCCCTATGATCTGTTTTCTTGTCACCAAACTTAAAATCGGTGTTAACAGGAAGCAGTTTTGATACAATTAATAACAATACGAATTGAAGGACATTTCAAAATAAGCTTACTGCGACTTCTTTGCGAACTAAGTCGCGTATTAGAAGGCAGGAATCTATGATCTTTTTGTTATTTTCCTAACAGGCTTCATACTGAGTCTGCGAAATAGCTTCGCGATCCATTTGCATCCGGTGCAATCGTCTAATGCGCCAGTTGTCAGGTTGCCAACACTGGGACACGAAATCTGTCGGCCTGCGGTAAACATAAACATAATGTTCCCACTTTATTCTTAACTCAAACAGAAATACAGAGGCTCTTCCCAATCAAAGCTGCTGATCTCTATGATAGTATGTTAGTGTCAGTTTAATACTGTCGCGGGAACAGTTTGGAGCCAGATGTAGCGGGACAGTTTGTAAACAGTGATGACGTGTCTGGGAGGACCTGAAGCTCAGATGAGGTTGTCTTCTGCTCTCTGGTTTTTTCTTTCTTAGCTAATCTCTTCTGCAGAGAGCGATGATATTAACGCGAAGAATATTTAACGACGGAAAACCCAGAATCGATTCGTCAAGGCGATGCGATGACCCCTGTTCATAGGAAGTGCGTCATAAGGGGAAGAAACTGCTGTTCCATCAAAGCCATCCGATATGTTGCTTGATGTATTGTTAGCTTAATGGATCTAAAATGACTGGAAAACCGGTTCTGGAAATGTAGGGGTTGGCACGCTGACCTCACGTTGCGAGGGTCATCGGTTCAGTTCTCGTTTTGGACATTATTGTTTTAATTAAGAGTTTTGCCTGCCTGCACTTAGTGTTAGTGAAAGCAATACACTATGTAAGTCGAATAATTTACACGACGGGAGACACAATACTGGCTGTTTGGCATGTATTGAAAACCCGTTACCAAAAGAGATAGAATCGTTTGTGCATCAATGAAAGAAATATAGTGTCGTTATGTTGGTAAATGTGAAAAGGATAGGAATTACTCTAAAACCGTGGTGAGAGTGGAGGGAGCGGAATGTTTTAATATAGAACTCGAAATATAATCGCTGATTAAACTCCATATTATTTTTCTTTAACCGCATGTGCAGATTAGGAGACAAGTGTTTGATAATGGCAGTAAATGTCTTTTATGAAATGTTTTTTATTTTATATTTAAGGTTTAAAACGCTTGGCCTAAACCCAACTATTACTGGGCAAACAATTACGGAGTTTCAAGTAACACTTGCACTGTTTCTCAATTTGTCTAAAGTTAAGTTCTTTTGCAACAATAAAAGTCGTACATTACTTTCGCTGGTTTGATTAGTGTTCGATCTAACGCTAAGTATTCAAACTTATAAACAAACAAATGTCGAATGGCCTTAATGAACGAACAGTCGCTTATGTCCCAGGTATTGTAGGCGGATGTCACCGGTTCGAATCCAGCACCTATTATTAGTGGTAGTAAGTAAGAAAGTAAGTCATGTGCTGTACATATTATGCAGAACAATAATATTAGTGCCGAAATGATGAACATAGTCGGTCATGGATTAAAAAATGCAGTATTTTTGGTGGGGAGGGGGGTAGATTTACGGTTGAAACGGCCAAATACAATATTTTTTCAAAAACTTCTTGAGTATATCACGATAAGTTTAAATATATGCACTACTACATAGCTGAGCTGCTGAAGATACAGGATCATAGAAACGCACAAAATAAAATCATCATATTGGTGTACGATTGTATTAACACAGCTTTACTATAAAATTTGTAGATATTCGAACTAGTATTTTCGCAGTTAAAATGTTCACAAATACTTCCCACACAAAAATTAATAAAAATGGTTAATAATATAAACATGAAGATTCGTAGAAAAGAAAAATGATTTGGGTTTTACTCTTCGCAGTCTTGAAAGATTTCAGAAAAATAATGTATAGCAATTCTAATTTAATCGTTGTTTAATATTTTCATTTGTTGGATCCGCCAAGTTTAACTAATAGTAATGGGTCACTGATTTATGTAGTTGTATCAAAGGAAAATAGAAGTGAGCAGTACGTGTGCTTTAAGATAATATTGCATGTGACATTATTCACTCGGTGACCCCGAAAAATACTATGGACGCCTAAGTAAAAGAACAGTCCACCTTTGTCATCGTCCATGTTTAATGTAACCCGGTAATACTACCGAGTAACAGCGCACCTATAATTTAACTTGGAATCCTACAACACGCACAGAAAAGAAGGACAAGGGCCTTTCAAAACCACAGCAGCGGCCGGATTGAGAACCGAGGACCCTTGGGTCATATTCAGGCACCTTACAACTGAGTCACCACAATGCCGTCTGTGTTACAGCATTTCACTATTCATTTTGGGAAATGTTTGTTTCTGGTCCCACCTTAAAACATCACATTTTCATTCCCCTTACGATTACACACAGAGGTGTTTATCAAACCCCACTCATAAAATGAGAGCTATATCGTCTGACCCGATTCTCCCTGCGACATTACGTTACAGTGGAGCCTGGGTGCCATCCGCAAACCGTCACGTCCGCCGCTTCCAGGAAATCAAAAGAAACTCTTTGCCTTCCAAGTAACTCACTCGTCACGCAGGATGTCCAACCGGTTTTCATCTACCGTAGCAAAAATGGTAGTTACTCGAACACTTGTAAGCACATCCTCAAACTGACATGTAGCCGAGCCTGTTGGTTGAGAGGTTGACTTCCACGATTCATATTCTCGAGGGCTCCAGTTCGATCCCCGATACTGCCATCTTAATTCCCCAAATAAACCCAAGCGAATAAGGGGCTAGTTCCTTCATTAATCTTTTTTTCTCAACTTTCCGCAAAATCAAGCGTTTCATATTTTACTGCTGCGTCAACGGATTTTTCATTCTCTGAAACCTCGTCAAAGGTTTTTGCGTTACACATGTTCAGCGAAACTCATTTGCGGGATTTTTTCTTAATTTTGTTCACCTTTCCGCAAAATCAAACATTTCCTATTTGATCCCTTGAACCATGGACTGTTAGTATGTTGCCCACCACCGCATCAAAATCTGACAATTAGTTTTGGCGTGAATTGCATTCAACGAAACGGACACTGTCTTTTTATTATTAGTAGTATTATTATTTTAACACCTGCGATCATGGGGCTGCACACTGTTCAACACTATAAGAAAATCCGAGTGCCCCCCACCCTTTTCCGTTAATTGCAATCAACTAAATGTCAATTGCTTCTCGCAGTCGAAAAGTTAAGCTTCTTGTATAGAACTTGGATTCTCATATTATGTGTTCCTTGATAAGAACGCCAACGATAAGGCATCCAAAAAGCAAAGTTTTGCTCCTTCTAGGTTATCTTGAAGTAAATGTCGAAAGACAACACACTTCGTAATACTCTGCCTGTGATTAACTGGAAGTAAATGGCGTTACTACTACTAGGTGTTTCTTGAGAATATTAAATACTATAATGTCTTGAACTGCGATGATTTCATTCATTCAATTGCCTGGTGAGCAGACATACCACCTAGTAAACAATGTAATTCCGTACAATATGTTAAGCTTTCCGGGATTCTCTCTTATCAGCGGCTCAGAAGCGGTTTAGTTGACTCCAGTACTTCTTTGGTAGATTGAAATCTGGTTGCTTCTGCATGGAAAGGGGTCAACAGGTGTTGATTTCGTGGCAGATAACCGAATGCGTCGGTAAAAGTCCTGCAAGTCAGTCCGTGAAGGCATATCTGACCAGTCTTCTATCTTCCGCCACTGATGTACAATGGCTGATTCGCGTTTGATCTCCTTTGTCAGAAATTTAAAATTACCTCAAGTCGAGCCAGGGGAGATGGTTACAATCCTGATTGCTGTATTTAGATGGATGTCCCACTTCTCGGTGTGTGCATTGCCCAGCCACGCTGGGGTGCAATATTCCGCAGCAGAATAGATACGATTAATAGACTCTTTGCAGCCCTAATCTTGGCATCAATGCTTTCCAGAAGTTTCCGATCAATTTTAATGTCGAGATATTTTGGGTTGGCGTTGATTGGAACTGCTGCCCTGCCAAAAAGGGCGACAACTTCTGTCTCGCCAGCTGACTTCACAAGTTACAAGCAAAACTCTTCTGTCTTGGTGAGATTCGGTCTGGGGCTCAATACTCGTACAAAGTATTCAAGCCCGTTGACAGAACCTCCACTGTACGGTAATGACAAGATCGACAGCTTAAGAGGCCTTATAGCAGGTAATTGTTGGTAGATCCACTGTGGACAGGTTAAAAGAATCGCTGAGGGCAGATCCCTGCGGATGACTGCTGCTCGACTACTCTGATCACCGTGAACTACTTTAAACTGAAGGCTTGTTATTTCACGTAGGTTGTTCGAGACACGCCGCCATGGAATGTAAAAAGCAAAGCCTCCGTACACCCCCTATCGTAAGCAGCGAAAACATACACGAAACCGCTTCGGTCTTCACTCTCTTCTAAAAACCACCTCGAAGTGTGTTGTGGATGCTATCACTTGGTAGCAGCACTCTCTGCCTGGTGTGAAGCCTGCTTTGTGTGGTCGCCTGGTGATCTTGATTCCGTGATAGGACCATTCTCTCCAGGATTCTGTAGGCGATGGTTAGAAGTGAAATTGACCGGAAGTTATTAGAGTGCTGTCTTACTTTCAGAGCAGTCGAATGTAGTTAACATTTACTTTCTTACACTCCTTTACTAACTTTATGGTCCTCAGAATCACATTATACACTTCCCAGACTTCTGTACCAGTATCAGCGTTCCTCAGGAACTCCGGGGAAAGTTTATCACACCCCGCCGCTTTTCCACATTTGGCGAAGTTCAACACTGTAGGCAGTTTTTGATAGATTTCCTGATGAAGGTAAGATATCTTTCGACTTGGCGCGTGATGCTTTTCATCGAGCGAACATTTAGAGATCCTCAGCAGGTGTAACTGTAAAGACTTTTCTTTCTTAATTTTCTAATTAGAGCACAAGCTTTTCTGCTAGCGTATTTGAAGCCATGCTGTTTTCCTTACCATATCTTTCTCTGGGACACCAGAATCCTTGAACTCCGATAAAAGAGATTCATTTTTACGGTTCCATCACTCGGTCTCAACTCCTTGACGAATTTCTAATAGTTTTCAGGCGTAGTTGGGATAAAGCTAACCAGACTGTGTTTTTAAACATCTCCCAATTGACGTTACGAAAATTCCACGGCGGGACAAGCGCCGCTTTGTTGGCCGGAACAAACAGACCACAGCACACAAGCCAGACCCGCTGTGTGGGAACAGCACAACGCTGAGCACTGTCTCCCTCCAGAGAGGGTGGTGGAAGCATGACACGTGTCTGGAGAGCAATCCGTGCCCCGGGCTGACGGGTTGGAGGTGTTGCAACCTACTGCGTCGTATGCTGAATATCCTTGGTCGGAACTGTGGCTGTAAAAAAGTTTATAGACTATAGCCACCTTCACGTTGTTAACTTGAACCACCACTGCCATGATACTTTGTGTGATCGTTTTATGCACCAAATCTACTTCAGAGAGGAAATAAGATGGTATGCCATACTTTGGATGGTTGATGCTTTTCACTAACGTAAAATCCGGAGTTTTGCCTTTGCGATGGAAGTCCATTTCGTCTTACGTACTAGTTCTTCTGTAATACAACTATATCACCTTTATAATCCAAATGGATTTTTGAGAGCACATCACATTTTTCCCAGATATTTCGTCAACTTTTAGCTATATGATCCGAAGGTCACAGACTAGGCCTTAAGCGAGGTGTTCTCGTGGTATTTTATTTAATAATTTTCTTTTTCTCAATACAATGCCTTGCGCGTGAGTTAGCCTGAATGTTAGACTCTGTTAACAGGGGCACCGGCATCTTCCATTATAATAACTTCTGAAGTAAATAGACACTTGGATGTCTCTCGCATGCCCCTTGTTATAAAAATAAAGTTCAATGAGAAAAAATAATCATGCTACCATTTGTTCTACTTGCTGATAAAGAGGAAGATTTAACGAGGATACGGCTCGAATAAAATAAAAAAATTGGAAAAAGAATATGTATTTAACAAGATGGAAAGTAAAGACCATAAATATGAGTACAATAAATTGGAGGCACTTTAAGTTATACAACATGAAAAGTTATAAATCCACAATTCTAAAACCTTTGTAGCAGTGGATTAAAATGATAATCATGGGGTGGTCCAAGTATTCTACGAATAAGTAGACGTGGTTCAATCTACTGTACACATTGCGAAAAATCTCTCAGCTGGACTGGAAACCTGCCTATGCCGTTTCTGCTGACAATGTTTGGGTCAAAACACTTTCTTTAGAGGGACTGATTGGATTCGGTTGGTTGGTTTTGTCTCCTCTACTATTATCAAAACCAAATGCATTAAAAAAAAAAGTGAACTGATAAAATGTTTAAGCAACTGTCACAGTTCTTTAATAACATGATCACCATATCAGCAGTTGAGAGAACAATCATTTAGGATGATATCACACTGCTTCAACGATACGAGAATGTTACGTCTGATTGGCCAGTTCCGACAGTAACATTGCGTCATGTGATAGGTCTGAAAAGCTCAACCTCTTCCAACACGGAGAGCCAGTTAAACTACTACTGTACTACCGAACAGTCAGAGTAGGGGATTCCCACTCTTGTTACGGCGGTTCGAATCCCCGTCCGGGCATCCAGATTTGGGTTTTCCATGGTTTCCCCAAATCACTCCAGGTGAATGCCGGGATGCTTCCTTCAAAAGGCCATGGCCGAATTCCTTCCCATTCCTTGCCCCCATCCTTTCCCGTCTCTAAAGACCACGTTGTTAAAAAGGGACGTTAAACTGTTACAAAAAAAAAAAAAAAAAAAAAAAAAAAAACACTCTTGTTAGAACTGAATAATGGATTCTGTATCATTTTCTAGTACGGTATATAATTTAAGGTTTTATGAAATAATCCCGCAAGATAGAATATTTCAGAAATGATTAGTGAATGATAGTACTACGTAAGTACAGGAAAATTGTTGAAGATTATATATTAATATCTCGATATTGTATGTTCATAGAAAGTTCGAGAATGTTAAAATAGCTCATTTTTTCCGACAGTTGAGGCACCTCTATGCTGGATCGGGAAGGCAAACCCTAGGCCAGACATATCAACCGTTATGATTTTTTTTCGCTGAAAATGATTGCGAGAAACCATGGACAACCGGAATCTGATTGGCCGGACGAGGATTTGAACCAAAGTCTCTCCTAACGACTTTTAAGGTTTTTCGTAATCATCCAGACAAATGATGGGACAATCCCCAGTTTCCCATCAGTTTCTCAAAGATAACTGATCCTTATCCTCAGCTTACCGTTTCCACACAGATGGCGACACACACATCTGTGTAGCGTCGACGACAGAGGCGGAAGGCAGTGGCAATGAACTCTGTCATCAGGGGCAGATTCAGGGTCTCAAGGGTAAGGAAGAAATCCAGGCGTGAAACACTGTCATGATGATGGAGCATAGTGTGCATCGGATGAATAAGATGTCTCTCTCAGTGTATTTGCATTTGACTGCAGTGGAGTGTCAGATCCAGTTGTTCCTTGCTACGAGAGTCGTTGCAGGAAACTAGTCTTACCTGACTGGGTTTATTTGCTCCGTCATGCGTCAGTTGCAATCCTGCTGTGACGAACAAGCGTAATTAGTAGAGCCTACAGCTTCGCTTTCCTTATCTTATCGCGTGTTTCGTTTCTAACGAGCTTTGACGACTCTCTGTAACAAACTAAAATTCCCCGCATGCTAGTAACAATTAGTGCTGCCAACTCTAAAAAATATTTTATGTCAAATCTACATTTAGAATATGCCAAAAATATCCTCTTTTTTTTTGTAAAATGTTAAAAAAATTGATCGAAATTACAGGGCACGTTAAGACGCCTACCATAAAAATCTCTACCCAAAATAAACTAACATTAACAGGTCTAGCATGAACATGACTACCATTCAACACTTCTATCAAAATTAATTTTTACCAAATGTTATGTCTATTTAGTAACGTCCCCACGATTTACAACCATTACCCCACGGGAATCTCTACCAATCACAAGCCTGCCATTAATATATCAACCAAATCGTAAACCTACCAAAATAAAACCTTACTAGAATAATTCTATACCCCTAAACATCTTTTTTTTAAAAAAAAATAATTTCTAAGGCTATCGAAAAATAACTCTACCCGAATTTAACCCTAACAGAAAAATCAAACTTGTCTATGTACCGTGCTAAGAAAAGACCAGGTAATATTAATTAGCTTGCGTCCGAAAGACATACATCGTTAGCAACTTAATTATTTAAATTTGTTAAAAAGTTTTTATTAAATTGTTTTATGGAGATGCTTGTTTTACTTTGTAAAATGTATAAAACAATCAACTTGAAACTAACAATAATTAATAAGAGTTCGTTGTGATAGATTATTGTAATAAATAAATGAACAATATTAAAATTTTATTACTAAAAAAAAACTTTGACTTATCAGGAAAATATGCTAAATTGAATTTTTTCATGGTAAATGACTTGAAAAAATGCTAAATTTAGCCATAAAAATCCTAGATTGGCAGCAATGCTTCGCGTTGTTCCATATTGACTTGATGTTGGCAATGCACTAGAGCAACGTTTGTCAATTTGTGGTCCGTGGAACACCTCTGGAGAAGCTGGTCCTCGGGAAGAATTTTGATAATTTAACTGTAACAGCATTAAAAATATCATAACAAAAAACAATAAATTTTGTTCGCTTAAAATGAAATCTGCAGTCATAGTGTATAATAACATACGCGAATATGTAAGCTATTATCCAAACTCTCTAAAAATGATATTTCCTGGATATGAGGATACGACAACATTACTGCTACAATAAATAGTTGATTCACTAAAGACATTCCCAGTTGGTATCAGAGACGATTAAGTTAATGACCATTTTATGAGAGTCGTGTGTAAGTGTAGGTGTTAAGTGATTGCAGTACGTGCCAATAATAATTAGGCTGGCTTGGTTAGTAGCATACACATAGGTAAAAAATTAGACCCATATAAGTAAGTGGTTGCTAGAATTCTTCCTAACATTTTATTGGTCCTCGGGTCGAAAACGGTTGAGAAACGCTGCACTAGAGGAAATAGCGCACAAGAATCTCTGGAGTGTTGTTACGCTGTTTGAGATCCGTATCTCAAGGGGATTCATTATAGGACCACAGAATTGATACAGAAATTGGGCTGAGATTCTACACATGGCCTAAATGTATTGAATACCATGCTAAAAAGTTCACTTATTTACGAATGCAGTGAAATACTTTTTTTTAATGGCTTTTGGCTATGAGGTCTCACAGTCAGCACTATTAATTCGCAAGTTTTTATGGGTGCACTCAATGTGTACTAAACTCATTATGGTATATACGACACAGGACAAACACAACACTTAATTAAAACCACCCTTGCCCGAGCCCGGACTCGAAGCGGCGACCCCTGCGACACGGGCAAGCGCGCTAGCCCCTACACTGCCGGGGCCGGCCAGTGAAATATTTCTCCCACCAACGTACGTAGGTCAAAATGGTAGGGTGATAAGACAAGGAAAATAACGTGCTGTTAGCGATCGGAATGCACAGAGCAGAGATTAGTTTTGCTGCAAATGGAGCGTTCATAAACTACGCGGCTCCGTCTGGGGGGGGGGGAGGGGTTGGCTGGAAGGCTACGCTGCACTACGTGAGGGGGGAGGGGGGTTCGAACCAGGCCAAGTAGCTTTCCATTCATATCATGTTTCACAATTAAAATGAGGTACAGGACACAGAACATCATGTGAATGTATATTTCCGTCATTTAATTATTTCCGTAAGTAATTTACAATAGTCTGACAAGACAAAACAGTACAATATGTCTTGTGGAATCAAAATGGAAAAAAGGGAGAGGGAAAGGAGGGGTTCACAGGAGGCCAAAATGAAGCTACGTGGTTTTTGGACCTTCCCAAATCACCCTCTGCCACTCATAGTTTTCTGAGAATTGTGGACTGTAGATGTCACTACGCTGAACAAAAATATCCGATCTTCAGATTGTGTTAGAACCCTCTCAGAATGTTAATCATATTCTAGCACTCAAACTGATATATTTTTCTGTCCATATTAAAGGCTTCTTGTCGAGAGGTCACTTCTTCATCAGGTCAATACATAACACTGTTCAAGTAGTGCTATATGGAATGCTAAGGAATCATTTTTAAGTGAACATATTCCTTGAGGAAAAATAGTCATTCAACAATTACCTATGTGTGGTCTTCACTGCCATTAAATATAAAACTGTTTTCCATCTTCTTTCACTCTTGCACACATTGCTTAGCTGCAATGCGCTTCATTTCTGGACTGAGCGCTGTACGGCATAAATTATTTGAAACTGCAGAGTAATATTCTTATAATAGGCTATTCGAATCCCTGTCTCGGCGGGGATTTTCAAAGACCCTTAACCTGACCTTCACCTCTGGAACAATTTGCTGGTTAATTTAGCCAAGAAAATCTGAATAAATCTCGCATAAAGAGGAGATGGTTATTATATCATTCCCGTACTCAAATGGAAGATACTTGGGAATTCACGAAAATTTGAATCTTTTGTCATTCATTCTATTTTTTAAGATGGGAAAGTCATTCCACTAAAAGCTGTTTACGTATGTTTTGATAGTGTAATTGTCTTTTTCTGTACAGTTCATCTTACGTAGAAATGCTTGCCATCACGACATTTTCTCTTACAAATAATAATCTGTGATACACTTCGTTGCTAGCATTCAGAATAAGCCTTCAGCTTGAGAAACCAGTTTCAGAACTTCAGTCCACTGACACCAGAACTCCAACCCAGAAAACCATTTCCCATAAACGCTGCTGAGAGAACAACTGAGCGAAGAGGATGTTTTTCTGCTCTGTGCGTTAGATGCACTAACCAGTTCGCGAGACAGCTGTCGTATATTTAAACTAGACTCGTTGCCACCATTAGCTTCGTCTGGCGTCATTCTCGCCAGCAAATTGAAAAGTTCGGGTCGAGGAGGTTATGTCCTGCACTTGCGAATCTATATGATTATCGCTTTCGGAAGCATGTGGACGTGGAAATTAGCTCGCCTAATCCTCGTAATTTTTTTTTCAACTTTCCACTGGATGGAACTTGCAGAGGTTGAGTTCTGTATTTCCTTTTAAGACCTCGGTGCTGTGTGGAGATGATAGATCAGCACACGCTTCACCCCTCTGCCTAGGATTTTGGGGCCCGGGGTAAGCGTTCTTAGCAGTCACGTAACCAGTTGGGGGCCCTCGCCCAATTCATCGGTTAGGACCCTCCCTCAGCTGTACAACCAAATTGTCGGGCGGAGGGCCCCTACAGCCGATGGCAGGGCCCCCATCAGACGGGCGGGCCCCGATACATTTGACCCGCTTATCCCCCCCCCCCCTCCCCTAACGCCGGCCCTGCACAGCTCACATCTGAAACATGTTTAGTGGGCTTCTGTGAGAAGGGGGGAGTTGCAGAAATTCAATTTCGATCAAACTACATGCATTACTCGGGTTTTGAACTCCAGGCGATCAGTTCGCAATCAAACAGTTAATACTGGGCAACTGCTTAAGTGTGTTATAATGTAGGAACAAAAATTTCGCTGGAACCAAACAAATATACAACAAATGTGGCAGTAATGCATAAATAAAACCCTGGTTCAGAGATATTATTTGTAGATCCTTCATAGTTTCATGGCTTAAGAGAGCTGATGGTACAATAATGAATGTTTTAAACGAAATTCTTGCTGAGAAAGAATAATTATAATGGATCAAAAGACACTACCGGTATTTGATTCATTTTATTAGTGCCAGTAATGAACATATAAATCCTTGGTGCAGAGATATTATTTGTAGATCCTTCATAGTTTCGTGATTTAAGACTGATAAATTCTTTAGGAGTGCATTTGTAATTTGATCGTGGAAAAATTTGTGACGCTATACGTCTACTAACACCCAGAATGTTTTGTTCACAAAAATAAGAATTTCTTCATTTGTAACGTGTTGTCTATTCGATTCCGATGGTTAGATCACGGTCCCTCGCCACTGTCTTAAACCTGTCGACTGTAGTATGAGGTCCCTTTTAACGAGTCGCTGCTGAGTGAATTGTACCAGATGTAAATAGCAACTTCTACGTAGTTGCTAACCACCCAGCACCCACATGGTACAAAATCAGATACTGATTAGCCAATTAATAAGGTTTATTCTCAGTAATTCTCTTCAAGTTTATTTTCCAATAGTGCGGTGATGTGGCAATAGTTCTAAGAGGGTCTCATTTCTTAAGCAAGCTTTGTTTCATAGTCAAAAAATTCATACAGAATAACTAAAAATCTAATTCGCAGACTAATACTGGTGCTAAGAGTCATTTTATAAACAGCTCGAATTCATGACCTGTAAGTAGTAATACGTTACTTTTATTTATACGCAGTGTCATTTCTAATATACTAAGAGATAGAGTAAAGCTTTCACGAGGGGTCTGAAAGTTAACTTCTTTAATCATACCGATTTTTCGTATGGTTTTGAGTTCTGTTAAATTTGGTCGTTGAAATACCTGATTGAATCATTGAGAAACACTACACTTAAATGTGAATCACCTAAATATATATGTATGTAAATAGCCTTCAATTTGGTCAGTATCTATAAAAAAAAGGGTACTTTAGGTGACCTAGAGATGAGAGACAAAATGGAAATAAAGATACTACATAGCTAATCCCTTTAATCGCTGCTTACGGCTTTGGCTGCTGTTTTCTCTGCGGTTACGGTATTCTGGAGTTTCTTCGGCAAATATCGGCCTCGTGATACGTCATTGACTGAGTGCACCTGCCGCCTGGACTGGTCAGCCTTGAGCAGATGGCTGCCAGTTTTTATTTCTCCGTGAGTTGTGTATTGTTCTCGAACTGTCTCACCAAGCTTGAACGACTATAATCAACCAGGCGAGAAGCGTCGACAAAGGAACCACGTTACGTAACCAAATCACCTGACGGGAGATTCCGTCCAGAAGGACTTCACTCATGCGCTACGTGTACTTGAAAATTTTTTGGATGAAATTTTCAGTCGGTGAAGAGGAAACTCGTGACTTCAGTAGCCGTTGGCCGTGACTCCTACTGTATTCGTAGAAAGCGAGTTGACGAAGGTCAATTTCCGCGTCGTTCTGCAGCAGCACGCATACAATGGCTTTTGACCTGCCTTGAATCCTATAAACAACAAGCAAGGTTTGTAGTGTTCCGTACGTAAGGGAGCGTGCACAAACTACGTGACTCCGTCCAGGAAGAAGGGGGGGGGGGCTGGAAGGCTACGCTGGGCTGCGTGGGGGGAGGGATGATTCCGAGCCCAGCCACGTAGCTTTCTTTCCTTTCATAACATTTTTTACAGTTAAAATGAGTTACAGAACACACAACAGCATGTGAATATTTATTTCCCTCAGTTAATTATCTCGGTATGTAATTTACAATAGTCTGACAAGAAAAAACAGTACCAAAATGTCTTCTGGAATCAAAAGGGAAAAAAGCTACGTGCTACGTGGCGGAGGGGGGGGGGGGGGAGTCAAAAGCCACGTAGGGCTACGTGGGGGCAGGGAGGTTAACAGGAGGCCCAAATGGAGCTACGTAGTTTATGCACGCTTCCTAAGAAGTGAGCTGTCTCGTAGCTCAGTGGTTAAGATGCTTAATTTCAAAAGTTTTAAAAATTGTGTTTGATCATATGACTGTACGTTCTGTGGTTCGGATTCCACTTTAAACTGTAGGTCCTATCTCGGACAAAGGGTCTCTCGGATTGTGGACTAAGTTTTTCTAACGGCAAATGGAGCACTATTGCTAACACTTCGTCTAACTCAGACCTGTAACACTTGTGGTAATTAGGGGTTTATAATTACCTTCTTATTAATTTTCTACCTTATTATTTTTTGTAATTAATAAGAATCATTTAAATATTTTAGTAACTCAATTTATGACGGAAATTGATGTGAAATTACATTCTATCGTTTTACCACTAAAATGTCATAGCCTGACAATTTATTCATTAACTTGTTAGGCATACAGACATCGCTGTATTTATGTTTACTATGATTACGTAAATTCATAAATAATCAAAGATTTGACAAAAAGCAACACCTTGTTTTACAATTTAGACCATCGAATATTAAGAATAAACAAATAATTATGGAAAAGTTTACATGAAATCCTAGCATGAAATCAGTATGTGTAAAGCTAACATGAAAATTCAATGCCTCTTGAAATTATTCACAATACAAATTGAACATTTCAGAGAAACGAATGTCTTCGTTTTTAATCAAATGAGGGCGCCATTAAGTCATTGACTTCATAAGAAATGCAAGTTATCGATAGATCGGAACATTTGGCAAAGTCTTTCCATATCGTATTGTTTTGCTCACGACTATATAACTGTTCAGTTTGTTCGTCGGGGATTCTCTTAATCGAGCAGATTTCTCCGCACAGAGTCGTTACTAGGCTGAGGAAACTAAGCAATGCGCACACAGTTCTTTCAGATGGCATAATAGTTTTACCGTTTTGTAGCGTCGACAGAGTTCCGTGAAGACAGGCGTGACGTAAGTGGACTGGACGTGCGTGTCTGCAGGTAGCTGTGAGCGTCAAGTGGTACCCCTCACGAGTACTACGTCTGGTAGTGCCTTACTACCCAGTGGCCAAGTCGTTCATACCTCTGCACTCTCCTCCAGGCGGAATCGCAAGACCTCCAGAAGTTGTTCGTTTGCAAGTATTACAGCTTGGTATCTCCCTCCAGTATTGTTGGGTCGGTTGGCTCATATAGCACAGTGCACACGCGATAGCAAAATTTACAGAAAAGCTAGTTACTAGTTTTTTTTTTTTTTTTTTTTTAAATCATTCATCTGAGCGTATTGGAGGAATTTTGAATCACGTGGTACATACACACACAGATTCGCACGAGCTACCTTACTTCGGACAAGATCGTCCATGTTCGGGTTTGCTTCGTGCAAGCAAACTTTCCTTTCGGCAGATAGCGGTGAGCGTACGCAAAACGTTGACAATAAATCCCCTAGCCAGAGTCAAACTTATTAGTCCTCCGGGAATACATCTGAGACTGGCTGGTGTGAAGAGGAACGACGTTCCTCCTTCCACTGGGTATATTGTTCGGTCACGAAGACTCTGTTAAATTTGGTGCCAGGTAATTCCCAGCCGGCTGTAAGGGTCTGATCGTAGGTTTACTCGCAATTTCTGTCCGCCAACCCCTGCATATTCAACGCAAACTGTAAATCTTTACCTCGAATAATTAACATTGTTATTTGAGCATTGTGCGAGCAACCCGATTGAGCTGTCTCGTTACACACTTAAACGGAGTAAGTCGGAGATTTCAAATTTCATAAGTTACGAGTTTCTTTGTCCCAAACCAAATATCGTATTTAAAATTATATTTTCTGGGGCTTTCATAGAACAAAATAGAGACTGAAAATAATTTTTTCTTACCTAGTGTAGAACTTGTTACGCAATGGGCCGATATAGAGACGTGAGTGGCCGTCTAAGTCCTGGCGCGGCATTGAAGAGCTATGGAATCCGTCCCCTAATCTGAAAACGTGTCATACGACTAACTTCTGACTGCCACACACAAGATATTTATTAGGTACCTAATTGTTAAAGTTAATAATTTATTCAGGTACACATGAAAATATTACAGTTAGCAACACATACAAAGCATTCATTACGACATCTTATAAGCAACCCAACTGAATTCATATGCTTACACAAAGAAACAAACACAGGCGGCGCTGCAATCATGGAGGAAAGAAATATATGGAAACGAAGCAAGGGACCTTCGCCACGCATTGAAGTGACGCCGGGCGGAGTCCATACAGACACGGGGGATATGTACAAAACCTCAAGGTGACTCTAGGATAAACGTGACGGCGCAATCGGATGATGGATTATTATGTAACTCAATGAGACAAATAAAAAATGAAGAATAAATTTTTTTTATATCCTGCTTAGTTTTCGAGATATTCTGTCTCAAATGTGAGATGTTTTTGGTTGAAAATCAGAAGAAAACATTGGTTAAAGTCAAATTTAATGATGGGTTCTTATTTAAAACGACAAGGCAAATTAAAAATAAAGAATAAAAATTTTCGATATCTCGACTAGTTCTCGACTACTGTCTCAAAAGTGAAGTGTCTTGAGTTGAAATGCAGAAGAAAAATTTCGCAAAAAGTCAAATTTGATGATGGATTCTTATGTAACACGGCGAAAAACAACGAAAATAAATAATAAAATTTTTCGATATCTTACTTAGTTTTCGGGATATACTGTCTCCAAATAGCACTTGCGTGGATACGTAATATGGCCGCTGCCTCCGCCGCGCATGCGCAGTATCAGCCGAGAGTTTAGAGGCGGCGTCGCAGAATAAGCGGTATTTCGTCTCCATATATTTCTTTCCTCCATGTCTGCAATCGTGATAGTACTAGAATATTCTCTGCAATCGACTCCAGAACATTCTCGATATAAATGTGTTAAATTGTAACATTAACCTTAATTACGCGATGTTCGATTCGTTATTATTCGGGCTTCTCTGCATATCACTGCAGTAGGCTGGTACAAGAAAGAAAACTGCCACTAGAGCGTGCGCCCCATCGCAATTAAATTAAATTTGAGTCTCTGTCTTTCTAACGGCCTCACTTGGACTGGGATTTTCGTTTTTTTTAGCAGTTGCTTGCCTGATTGAACTTTATCTAGGATTAATTTTTATACGAATGCTTATTATAATAATTTCACTGGTAGTTACGGAAGCTATATTTATTCACAAAGCTGCGTTTGATGTTTATCGTAACAGGAATGTTTTCAATAAATCCGTTAGTCCTTCCTGAAATCGCTGATTAGGGAAGTAAAATAAATGTAAATGTATCGGAAAGTACCATATTTGAACTTAAATTTTGTATTTCTAATACCAGGGAGGAGAGTGGTAGTACATAGGCTACATCAAACTTGCATACAGGAAGCCTTGAATTTCGTCATTTTTTCTTCCACGTATAAATTGATATTAGAATAGTTCCAAGAATCCATTCCCTACCAAATGCCTCAAAGGTTTGCAGGGTTTTGATGACACTTAGAGGAATCCGTGGTAGATTCTGAAGTTGGCTAACCGCAGTTGGTTTCTTTAAAGAACTCAATAAAGCAACTCTGGAAGTATTCCGCAATTTAGCCATTAAATGATTTGTGAACATTAGTGGAAAACTTTTACGTCGTGGAATATCCAAAACGCATAGTTTGTAATTCATGTTTCCTGGTGACTAACATTCTATGAATCTTTCAGCAAGAATATTTGTTGTTATCTTTGCTTCATTTAGTAAAAGAATAGCTAGACGTTTTTGCTGAATATTTTTTTTATAAAGGAGAAATATTCCGATAAGAAAACAATGAAAATAAAAACTTGTACTGTACAATTTATGTTTTTACCAATTCTTACACACATTACATTATTTTCCAACATAATTCCCGCAAATCATCATCATCAGATTGCTCGCTATCGTGCATCTTCTTACGGTATCTGAAGTGTTGAAGTCGATATTTGGACTCTCGGTGTATGATCCAATTGTTCTCATCCAAACGATTTTATGATATTTTGCACTACCTATGAGCATTATTGTGAAGCAAAAGAATGCCGGAAGACAAAATCAGCCACCTTTGGTTTTGGAAGGCATGCTTTATTTATTTTTTTCGAAAAATCGCACTTCCCCTGCGTTTAAAAAATTACAGACATTACTTCAGAATTGGCATCCCTTTCGAGTAACTTCACTCGTAACATTCAATAGCACTATATATTCTTGTGGCTCCCGCGTCTAGTGTAATTCCCAGTCCTTGTTCCCAGGCCTTTATCACCTCTAATGACTTTTACGTCGACAAAGCGTAAAGCCTAAAAAAAAAAAAAAAAAAAAAAAAAAAACCGTATCTGAACGGAACTCCTGACCTTTCATTTCAAAATGAGGAATTTGTCGCGCTTTGAGGGGACCACGGTTTCGTATGTAAACGAACTTAGTAACACCTCAGAGTAGGCCATAGACAGTTGTGGAATAACCACTAGGATTTTTCTGTTTGCCAGGACTTGGTGAGTCTGCCAGCTCCAGGCTTCTCGTGTTCACCGCCAGGTGTCCCCCAGTCGCCGCCCCTTATCTGCCGCGCTGCTTCTCCGACGGGACTCGATGTACGTACCACTCAGTTTAGAAACTGCGATCCTCAAAACACCTTGTGGTTTCTTGAAGTGCCAGTTCTGTTTCTTGTTCTCAGCACAATAAGTGATAAGGTGGGATTCAACAGGTCATCGATAGCGGATGGATTATTTATTTTTTTTTTTCAAACCCTTGATATGTCCAGTGCTTCTAACACCTCTATCCTTCGGTTCTACCTTTACCTCTAGATACTGTTCACCCAACGGGATTAACTACTAGATTACTTTAGGTGACCACGCAGTGGTGGATCGCATCCTCAATTGAAACTATTTCAAGAAGACGGACGAAATATCCTAAGTGCAGTTCTTCTGTTATAACTACTTTAAATTTTCAGTTAATAAGTGCAGTTGTTACAGCATTCAGCGTTACAGTATTTTTTCTTCAAAAGCGATTGACGTGCTAACTAAGATGTCTTAGATTAAATGTAATACGTAATTAGCAATCTATTTAAAGCTTCAGGGAATAGGTAATGTTTTTAACTATGGTAATGAGGGACTGGAATGAGTCACCTACGGTCTAATTCAAATGGTAAGATTTCAAGCCAAAAATATGTATCATTTTATAAGCAGAGAAATTGCCACCGGGATTAGATCGATCTCAATCAACAATAATAATAAAAGACGCAAAATGAATATGCAAACCCTTCTCTACTACCGTTTTGATTTCTTAATTTGCTCTCGCTAATATACGCATGATATAGTCATGAACATGAAACGTTCGGGCTTGGCATTCGGACTCTTTGAAGCTACGACATCCAATGTGGTCTCCATCGGCAAGTCTCGTTAAGGTTTATTGATTTCGTGTTCTTTTTTTTAAAAAAAAAAAAAAAACGATGACCCATCTGGCCTGAGGGCCCAAAATATTTTTTTGCACCGGGGCCTTTGTTAACCTAGCTACGCCACTGCTAACAATAACCAGATGTTTCAAGGAGCAAGTCTCTTTCTATTGTCCAGAACGCCTCCTGCTCTTGCGAGTTCCAACTCGCGAAATGTCTCTATTTATCTTGCTTGTTATAGGGACAGTGGCTTGAAACTCCGAGGTTCCCTTCCTTCAACAAATGTCGGATCACAGCCAAGTGGAGAGTGATTGAGAGAACCCCGATTCGAATTCCGGCCGTTACGAAATTTTTATAGATCATAGAACAGTGTTTTGCTTAAACTGTTGGAATTCCAGCCATGACGCTGACTGATGGTCTGGCGAAAGCAAAGTGAACGTCAATAAACCGTTTAGACAACCTTTAGGTGTCGCCCGGACAAAGACGACTTTTTTCCCCTCAGGTAATCGGTTTCTCACCAGTTTTATCAATATCTCTGCAGCTCTTCCTCCTTACATCACCCACGGTGTTTTTCCAATCACCCAAAGTTAGTATCGAAGCCATCTCAAGACAACGATTGCAATCATATTTAATATGCATCTTTCCGTTGGAACTATCGTGAATAGTATTTGTGTCATGGGCGTATCCAGCGAGGGGCAGGGGGAGGCTGCTGCCCCCCCCCCCCCCGCCCTAGAAGAAAAATCAAGTTGCCTTCAGTACGCTTCTACGAGTGAAGAACTGGCTCAGGAGCATTATGGGAGAGGAAAGAGTGACTGGATGATGCCTGATGAGTGTGAATCGAAATTTCGTGAAAGTACACCTTGAGATATTGACAAATAAAGTTACTGAAACATTTTCTGATAATCCGAGACGATTAATGTTTACATAAAAAACTATAATTGAGTTACGATCTTAATTAATTACATAGTAGTCCTTGAATTAAGTGGTTGGATTACTACGTTAATCAATAATAAAAATAGTTTCCTTAATAGGTTTGAGTTTCATTTTGTAAAAAATCTTCCTCGAAAAAATACGAGTTCCCCCCCCCCTTCCCCTAGTTCTGATCCTGGATACGCCCTTGATTTATGTCCCATCATTTCACCGAGTTTAATCTCGTTTATGCCACTGAATTTTGTATACCAACGAAGTTGTTTTCTGAATATACTCTTAAGGCTGACACAAATCTTAATCTAAAGCATGGACGTCATAGACGGCCGTGGGTCATGCCCTGACATCAATCACAACTTGAGTAGTTCCATCGAGCCGGTTGATTATATTGTTTATTGCTTCCTTCTCACGGGTAACTCTTTTTATTTCACATTTCCCCTCAACAAGTGGGGACTATAAACATGGGATCATTCTAATCTAACTGTTTCAAGGCATTTTAAGCGATGAAGTGAGCTTAACTCTAGTCAGGGCCGCATTTAAGCATGGGGCCCGCACCACAACCCTGGATCCCCCGCCTGGGGCGAAAAAGGTCGC
This sequence comes from Vandiemenella viatica, assembly GCA_031002005.1. Lineage (NCBI taxonomy): Eukaryota > Metazoa > Arthropoda > Insecta > Orthoptera > Morabidae > Vandiemenella > Vandiemenella viatica. The sequence continues at coordinate 230,625,435 of JARYHS010009186.1, forward strand.
CCATAATTTTTTTGGCCCAACAGGGGGCCCGCACATCATGTATAGCCCAGGGGCCCACAGAGCCTAAATGCGGCCCTGACACTAGTAATACTTTCGTTTATAGTACTATTAAGATTGTGACACCGGCGAACAGACTAGAATCACCCACAATATTTTCATTCCATTGTTTCTAATATCTTTCAGTTTTTCGGCTCTCTGCAACGAAACATACAAAATTGTGTTTGCTGATAAATGAAGTTTACTTGGTTCTGGCTTATGAGCCAATAATTAGTTCTTATTTACACAAACTGGAGATGAAAAAATTAAACATGCCATTGAAGCTATACTGCGGAATAATTAGGATCAAAATTTGGATCAGTTTTCTAGAATTCGAGTTTGGAAAATTTGAACAGACTGTCGATTCAGTTCCGCCATCGTTCCATTTCTTCATTCCTGACTCTTACTATTTTCAGCTTCGAGATTCATAACTCAGAAGACACACATAATTGTATAGTTCTGTGGTAAATACCAACATCGAACTAAAAGTGAAATTGATTCTGTTTTGAATTTTATTGAGGCACTGAGTAATGCTATTACAAGGTCGCATAAACTTTGTAAGAGGAACTTGACATTCAGCGCAAAAGAAAACATCTATACCTCGAAACCGAATCGTTCCGTAATCCTCGACAGAATCGTGTCTTTCATCTGAGCTCGCAGAAAGCTTGCCGTTCTGTTGCGTAAACAGAATGATATCTTCAGACACTGTGAAGAAAACGTGTTTAAATTTGTTTCGGACTCTAGACGTTACGGTCAACAATCAGTAGCAAGGGTTAAGTGGGCACTTCCATTCAATCACGGACGCTAGCGGCTAAAAATATCGCCTCATGACTCTGTCTGAAACGGAACTCCCACTCATAGATCAGATTGGCTACGCAGGGGATTATTAGAGAAGTATTGGATGTCTATCAGTAAAGAACATTTTTTTACTCTCTTTCTAAGTACCGGTACTGCCTTTATGAACATGACACATAGATACTCAGGTTCAAGGTTACGGCCTCAGACTGGGGACCTGAAGTTGCCTGGTTCGAATACCGATTTCTGCTGGGTTTATCAAAGGCTCTTTACCCGTCCTTCGCTCCTGACAAGTTTTGTGTACGCTTGCATAGTTCGGAATCCACGTTAAACTATAGGTCTCCTACACCTGATGTTTGGGGATATACGGTAATGAAGACATGGTGATAGTCATGTTCACTATTGCAACATTACATAAGCACTTAGTGTTTCTGTAAACTGTAGTTTCTGTTTACTTGGAAATTATTTAGGTGAAATTCACTCCTGCGACTATTACCATAAGGGGTAGCTAGATGATGCATGGTTTCCTTCATGAATTGACTCTATTTTTGGTAAGTTATATTGATAACTGAATCATTTCCAACCATTTTTTTTATGACTTTGCGCCTAATCAATGTTGAGATATTTAGAGCTTTGTCGCGGGACAGCGATGGTTTGACATGAGTTCTTCTACAGGCTATTACTAACAATCACCCATATTGTTAGAAGTTCACTCGGATTTATTAACCAACATATGTAAGTCTCGCACCACCAGCAACACTAACAAATCAGTTTGACGTATGGGTAAGGACATCGGACCTCACTTCCTTCAGATACAACAGACCTGATGATGGCGGCAGTGGAAGTCGCCGAAAGCTCGACAGTAGAAAATGTGATTCGGCGGCAAACCCGAGAAGAACTCACTTCTCGAAGATTACAAATTCTGGCCACACACTGCAGTTCAGCCAATACTGCACCAACATGACCTAATCGTGGTCCGAAATACATGAATAATTTATATTAAACTATACAAAAATGTTCCAAAAATCCCGCGCTACCATGGGCGCCGGGAGGGGGGTTCAAGGGGGTGCACTTGCACCCCCCTGACATCCCGGATCGCCGTCTGGGCAGTAGTAGAGCAAAAAAAGGTCGCCCAGTCCCGAAATTTTTGGGCCTATAGGGGGGGGGGGGCACCAATGCAGCCCTGGTGCACCCCCCTAGAAGCAATCCTGCCGGCGCCCATGCGCGCTACACTTTTAAAATTTTCCTAGCTTTAAAATACTTTTCACATAATTTTGAACCTAAACGTAAGGCGGACCTACGACTGAAACAAACTGAGCCGCAGTACTTACGACGAAAGCAGGGGGGTAATTTAGCTGTCAATGCCGAAGGTACTTATTGCACTTAGTGGTGACATCTGCCCCTTCTACTGCAGTTAGGTGTGTTGGCTTCGGCGATGGGTTACATCTTTAGCAAGGGCCGCATTTAGGATCTGTAGGCCACTAGGCTATACGTAGGCCTATGGTAATGGCCCGATCGATTACTTATTATCAAATTAATAAACCTTTCAGTTCAAAATATCTAATAATGTATTGATAGAAAAATATACGAGGATAACTTATTGAAGAATCGAAATTTCGAAACGTTCTTTCTGTATCATTTCCGACACTGAAGTGAACGAGGTTAGTAAGTGCAACTCACACTTATACTAAGAATATTTAATTAAACTGCAATGGAGCGCATGCTCCGGTGGCAATTTCCCTACCATCAACCTTTCCCCTTTCCTGCACCCACCTACATTTGCCCTTAACAAATTTTAAATTCTTTCAACGTTTTGGTAAATTATTCATCATTTCCTTGGTAACTTATTCCAATTCCTACCTAAAAAAGAGAATATTCCCACACTCTTGTGCCTGAAATCGAGTGCCAGCTTGTGGTCATGGTCATCTTTTCACTTCCACGCACCACTTTTCATACCTACACCAATATCTTTCCATGCCTCATCGCCAGTATACGCCCTGTACACTCCCATGACCCTCCTCATCCTCCTCCTGTCTTGCAATGAATCCCAATCCAGCTCCTTTATCATATCTATCACTGATTGCATTCTGCGATAATTTCCAGAAACAAATCTAGCAGCCCTTTTTTCACCCTCTCCAACTCCTGTATTTGATACCCAAAATGTGGGTCCCATACTACACTACCATATTCGAGCAATGGTCTGACCAAAATTTTGTAACCCAATTCCTTTACTTCTCTCATACATCCCCTCATCACCCTCTCCAACAAGTGCAGGATTTTGAAACCTTTTCCTACCACCTGTCCAATGTGTCCTGCCCAGTTAAACTTGTTATCAAATGTAATGCCAAGATATTTACATTTCAAGACTTCAACAAGCAATTCCTTTCCCATCTTATAATCATAATCAACCTTTACTTATTTATTTGTGTCTAATAAGCTGACTCATCTTTGCATTTGTCTTCATCCCATGTTTACCATCCCAACTAGATATCCTGTCCAGATCACCCTGTAACTGTTTACAGTCCTTTTTGATCCTTAAAATAGCATTATGTCATCTGCAAACAATGTAATTTCAGATAGTAAACAATCAACACAATTATTCATTAGAACAATGAATAGCAATGGTCCCAATACACTACCCTGTGGCACTCCCATTTTTACTTCCACTTCTTTTGATACTACATTGTGTACCCTAACTTTCTGTTTTCTACCTTTTAAAAATTCTTCTACCCAGCAAATCACTTTCTCATCCACTCCAATAGTTTTTACCTTATTTACTACCATTTTATGGCTTACTCTGTCAAACGCCTTAGAAAGATCTAGTGCCACACTATCAATTTGGCCTCCCTTGTCCATTTCATCTGAAATATCCTGCATATATCCCACCAACTGAGATTCACATGAATATCCTTGCCTAAACGCATGTTGCCTGCTTGAAAACCACTAACGTTCCTCACATATATTTCTGATGTGGTTGCATATCAATCTTTCCATTAATTTACCTACCACTGATGTCAAACTGATTGGCCTGTAATTCTCAACTCTATTTCTCACCCCTCCTTTATGTACCGGTACTACTATTGCACTTTTCCAGTCCTGTGTTAAGCAGCAAGTATCCAGACTCAATTTAAATAATATTGCAAGATAAGGTATAATGTCACACCATAGCTTATCATTATAAATTAGTGTTATATATAATAACTCTAGTACATGCACATTATTATGTTTTGTGGAGGTAATAATTCTCAATGAGTTCAAGAAGCAAAGTAAATTTCATTTCAATATCTGAGATATTGTCTGATGAATGATGGGAACAAGATGAATCAAAGCTTAGAAAAGTTAGTAAAAGCACAATAGTAAATACTACCAAGTGTGGTGAGTAAGCAGTAACATTCTGGGCTCACATCTGAGAGGACGTGGGTTTGAATCACCGTGTGGGCATCCGGCTTTGAGTTTTCCATGGTTTCCTCAAATCACTCCAGGCGAATGCTGAGATGCTTCCTTAAAAAAGACTCTGGCCAAAATCCTTCCTGTTCCTTATTACCAGTCCTTTCCCACCTCTAATGACCTTGGAGAGGGTGCAAAGAAGGGCTGCTAGATTTGTTTCTGGAAATTATCGCAGAATGCAATCAGTGACGGATATGATAAAGGAGCTGGAATGGGATTCATTGCAAGACAGGAGGAGGATGAGGAGGGTCATGGGAGTGTACAGGGCATATACTGGTGATGAGGCATGGAAAGATATTGCAGTAGGTATGAAAAGTAGTGCATGGAAGGGAAAAGATGACCATGACCACAAGCTGGCACTCGATTTCAGGCACAAGGGTGTAGGAAGATTCTCTTTTTTAGGTAAGGGTGTCAGGGATTGGAATGAGTTACCAAGAGAAACGATGAATAATTTACCGAAAACTTTGAAGGAATTTAAAGAAAAAATTTGTAGAGGGCAAATGTAGGTGGGTGCAGGATAGGGGGAAGATAGCTGTGTAGGGAAATTGCCACCGGAGCCTGTGCTCCATTGCAATTAAATTAAATTAAATTAAATTAAATTAAATGACATGTAAAGCCATAAGCAAAAATAAAAAAAAGGTAGTAAATCCTCCTAAGATGAAGACATAAAACAATTTTATTGTGTGTTTCGAGTCAGGTCAAACAAGTACATTTGACCCTTACATATGCACCAGAACAGTGTAACTGTATGTGTTCAAGCAGTTGATCAAAATTTCATATTAATCTGTTTTCAATCTCTGCATGTGTTTTTTCCCCCCAGTTCTCTTATACAGAAAAATAAAAACTCTTACCTCTAAAATCAGGTTTTCTGAATTATCTGTAATCTTTGGTCAGTTTTTCCTTTCCATGTTACTATCATATAAAGTCACACTTTAGTCTGGTTTACCAGTTTCCAAACCTTGTATTAATTAAGTTTTTTATGTTTCTGGTAGTTGTTGCAGAAGTGTGAATACATACCATCTGTTTGTTTTTGTTACAGCAGTGGCAGCTCGGGGACTGGCGGAAGCGTCTCACGGAAGAGGACCACTGGCAACTGTAGCAGATGCCTCGGTGGGCGTCGGTCTTCGTCCCGATTCCGAATCTCTTCCCAGCTACACCATAGTGTCCGGTCTGCCCTCCTACGATGAAGCACTCGAGCAGTTGCGTCAGGCCAGGGAGGGACGCAGGGCCTCCAACAACAACAGCAATACCATCACTAACAGCAACGCACAGCAGTTCACTAAACTCTCTGTGGCAGATCTGTTCTCTGCTCAAAAGTCCTATCAGCTGACGTAGCACTGGCTGCAATCTTCTCTCTGTTGTACTAATGATAAACAATGCACTAGAAATGTTCAGAACAGATGGTGCATAGCACTACTACTACTCTTACTTAAAATATATGTATGCTTAGTTTCAGCTGAACCAGTATCCAGTATTTACAGAGAGGAGAAATGTGAAGTTAGTTGGCTGCTATACATCATGGAAAGCTGTTTTGCATTTCTCTGCAAATGTTTTATAATCAGCTGTTTATATAGTCTGCAATTTGAATATAATTGGCTTTTGTGTGTGTGTGTCTGTGTGTGTAAGAAAAGTGTATTACCTTATGCCCTGAGTACATTTATCATTAAAGATCCAGTCTTTAGAAATGATTTAGGAGTTTCGACACATTGTATTCACTGAATTGAGTTATGGTCTATATTAAACTGTTGGTTCAGAGTGTGAATACAAATTTGTAAAGGTGTTGTCAGGCATTTGAAAATTGTAAGTGATATTTGTGCAGCTCCATAATTACTGTGGTATAATGCAACATGAATGTTAATATGCATAGTTGTAGATCAGTTCAGACTTCACATTAGAATTAGGAGAGCTGAAGTATACTTAATAAGAACTTTTAAAAATAGATATCCTTTTGATCATCATGCATGTTCATACATGAATAAATGTTACCACACAAAAATTAAATGTTAATTTTGAGAAACGGTTATCTAACTCCTTACTATGATGCAATCATTAACAAATAAATATATGTCTAATTCAGTCAAGTAATCAGGTGGGGTTCTGCCATTGAAATTTTTAGTACTCACTAGGATTTATTCCGCATTTTTTAAAAATTTTAAATGATTATGTAACAAAAGGATCATTTTTAAGTGTATGTATGTATTTATTTTGTATTTAAAAAGATTCTCACTAGAAGTGTTTTGATGTACTTAAAAGAACATTTCTTTTCCTACAAACAATATTCAACTTAATCCATTAATGTCTATTTATAAAATGTTTTGAATATTTGTTTTAGAAAAAGAATAAAACATATGTTTTCAGTTTTAGTTTTTTGTTTTGTTTTGGAACCTCTATTTCTTTCCCTCCTGAGTGTAATTAGGTCCAACTCTTTTCAACCGTCACACAAATAACAATCGAGTATTAATAAATACAGGGATTACTAAAATAACTAAAATGTCTCTAGAATTTTTAACAATAATATATCGTGGCCACAGTATCATAGACTTTGATGTTATTTAGTTATATTCCATTCCAATGATAACTGTAATTTGTTTTTCATCAACTGACTACTTTATCTCAACTCAGGGATAATCATTCATATTGTGTTGATATACTGAACTTTGCTATATTATATATTAGACACACACAGTAATTAGTTCTCACCTGCTGGAGTAAATAGCTGGCATTATTTTTCCACATTAATGTACATTTAAAAAGTAGTCTGTGTGTAAATTATATTATCACTATTCTGTATATGGTGACGTCCTGTGTATTTCAAAAGAAGTTCTTTTCTGTTTAGAATGATAGCTGTTAATATGCCATGTGGTTGTTCTTTCAGCAACAGGAAAATTTGGTTAAAGCATATCATAAAAGTCACTCACTATCACAAGGCAAAATCATTTATATTACATAGATGACTACCAATGTTGGTAATAATTTTCTAGTCCATATCTGCCTAAAGTTTATGTGATCATGATTATAATGCTATTCATATATGTTGAAAAACTAAGATGTGTACACATTCAATAGAAAGGAAGACACATGTCTAACTGTAAATTTTTCAATGTCTAAATAAAATGTTTCATAGTATATTGTATGTTTTTCTCTTTGATCTTACATTAACCTGTATCATATGTCTCATTTTTAAGTGCAATATAAAGTAGTAAGTAAAAAATAATTGACTTGCCTTACTGTTGAATATTTAATATTAATGACACATATCACAACTGTCAATGAATATGTGGATTACTGACTGATGGGAACAGGAAAAAATAGTGTCACCTCTACTGCACTCAAATAATATTACTCACCTCTAGTATTTTAGGTAAGGGTGTCAGGGATTGGAATGAGTTACCAGGAGAAATGATGAATAATTTACCGAAAACTTTGAAAGAATTTAAAGAAAGATAAAATTTGTAGAGGGCAAATGTAGGTAGCTGCAGGATAGGGGGAAGATGGGTGTGTAGGGAAATTGCCACTGGAGCCTGTGCTCCATTGCAATTAAATTAAATTAAATTAAATTGCCTCACTACAGTTTGTAAACAAATGTTATATTTTCACATCTGTGCTCTGTTGCTCTGAATTTTTTCTACACCTACTTAATAGGATTAAACTGTAAAATAAATATATGAGACAGGGTTTTTCAATCGTTCAAACTGCTCCTTTTTTCATTGGTCTTTTTCTCCTAAGAGAGTTATCTGAGATGCCAAGTAAGATCTCTTTTCATCCTAATCTACAAAATTCACAACATGATCATCTCCTAAACTGTTTGTTGCAATGATGAAACATTTTTCATTGTTAAGGATCCACTCAGATATGGCATACATTATTTATGGAAATAATGGTAAAAGCCAAGTAAAGTGACCTCTGACAGTCTATCCCAGAATGAAATTACCAACAGGGTACAAAAGGGAGCTAAGTTTTATCATCATGTTAGGCATCTTCTGTGGGACAATCATATTCCAGTTACAGCCAAAATGTCACTGGATAATTCATACTTCTTGCTGATTACAACATACAACCTGGAAGTATGTACCACTACCAACAGACATGAAAACAGACTCCAGGTGGCCGAGATGAAGTTCCTAAGATCAATGGTACAGAAAACCAAAAGACACAAGATAAGGAATGAAAATTGCCAAAGTGAAGAGGGAGATTTGTTTTAGGAAATTATTGCAGAACACGATCAGTAATCAATATGATATGGTAGCTGGATTGAGGTTCAGTTGGTCGAAGTGGTCCATGGAATTTATAAGGTATATATATATATATATTGACAATGAGACTTGAATGGAAATTGGTTGTAGAATTATGAGTATTATATGGAAGGGCGATGATCATAACTACAAGCTAACACTCCATTTTGGGGCATAAGGGAGGGAAATTATAATTTTGTAAGTATGGGATTCTGGGAGTGGAATAAATTACCAACGGAGAAGAATAATTTACCAGAAATGCTGAAAGGATTTAAAACTATAATTTGTAAAAAACAAAAGTAGGTGAAATTTAAATATATTATAAAGATAGTGTTTAAAATAATTTAAATTGTGAAATAATGATTTATAATATATTCAAATAATTTTTATAGTAAAGTTAGGAAAGAAAATCATGTAGTGGAAAAGCAGGTATCATGACTCAAGGGGTAGATCTTTGCTACTGCCATTTGACTCACTTCCTGAGTAAGGTTACTAACCAAAATATTATAACTGTGTTTGTGTTAAATGGTCCTAATCAGCCTTTGCACTGACTTTGAAAAAGCTTGTGAACTAATAGCGTGTCCACAGCTGGTGGACAATCCACTCCCATGGCTATTACTTAGCCGCATAACATCAATTCTCTAATAACCTCAACATCAACAAGGCATAAACCTCTCTCTTTACTGTTTTCAGCTTTAAATTATTTTAACATTTTTGGCAAATTATTCATCATTTCGCTTGGTAAGATAATCTTCCTACCCTCATACCTGAAATTCAGAGACAATTTGTGGTCACGGCCATCTTTTACCTTCCAAGAACCCCTCTTAATTTTTCCACCAATATCTTTCCACGTCTCATCACCAATATATGCCTTGCACACTCTCATGATTCTCTTCACCCTTTTTCTGTGTTGCAATGAATCCCATTCCAGCTCTTTTATCATATTTGTTACTGATTGTGTTCTGCGGTAATTTCTAGAGACAAATCTAGCAGCTCTTCTTTGCACACCCTCAACCTTTTGCAGTTGGTACCAAAAATTTAGTCCCTTACCACACTACTATATTCAAGCAATGGTCTGACCAAAGTTTTTAACCGAATTCCGTTACATCTCTATTACATCCCCTCATCACTCCCTCTAACAAGTGAAGGATTTTGAAACCTTTTTCTGACAAATGTGTCCTGCCCAGTTGAGTTTGTTATCAAATGTTATGCTGAGGTATTTACATTCCAGTGTTACTAATCAAACATGGGTATTTTATTTTCCTTGTGCTGTTCAGTGCATTTTAAACTTCTAGCAATGGTAGTTGAATATCGCTCTTGGTCCTGCTGATCTCTGAGCTCTTATATTTCTTTGCAGTTGGTTCTGTCATTTAACTGTGTATTGTAGTACCACCACATCATGACTTTTATGTTCTTTTGTTGTTGTTGTTGTATACCTATTTCTTGTTTTCATATATCCAGACATGACATTTTAATTATTTTAAACTGTATTCTCAGCTTTTATCTCTGTTTGCATAAATGACTGTATTTTGACTAAACAAAGAAAGAAGGAGAAATGGGACGCATCACTTACCAAACAGAAAGTCCACAATAAACACAGAAAAAAGTGAACACAATAATATGATGATATGTACCTATTTATTCATACCAGGAGCTCAGACTTTTTTATTAATATTAATTGTGTTCTAGTATATGCCTTAGTTATTATTTCCCTACACTCCTATTTTTTTCATCACACAATTTTCACTTTGAAATCTTTCACCAATTGAGATAAATTGTTCCCATATCCCTCAATAACTTATTCAACTCCTGACTCCCTTATCTGCAATGAAAACTTTCTTAATTCTTTATGAATGAAATCAAAGTCTGGTTTATGGTTATGGTCATCACTTTCCTTTCACAAAATACTCTTAATTCCTCTCGCACCTCATTGACAATGTACACACTCACTCCTGACTATCAACCAAGCTCCTCCATCATATCATATATCAATGTGAAAGATATATGAATCTTGAAGCCCTCATTAATGTCCATACTTTATATCAATAATGTCAGTAGTACCCAGCAATATTCAAGAAATTATCAGTTTTCAAATTTGTACCCAAATTCCTCCATTTTTTACTTTTTAAAATAAATACACAGCCACATGGTTTTATTACACAGAATTTAATTAGTTAATGTTTAAGTAGTGTGATCAGTTTATACATCTGACCACCAAAAATTTTCAGAAACCATAACATATCAATATTATGTCTGGAATGTGAAAATCCTAGTGCCCAGAAGCCTGGCATTTTAATGAGAAAAACCAAACTAGTAAAAATGTTGTCGTATAGCCAAGCTTGCTCGGGATTCAAACATTACTGACGAACTTGATCGTTTTGGTACCTTCAGAAGGCGGATTTGTTAATCAACTGCCAAACCATTGTTATTACTCACAAAATTTAAAGGGCTATGGAATAAAACAGTTCTTGACTAAACAAAGTGTATATTCTTGAATTCTGAGTAGTAGAAGTTGAGGTAACAGAAAGATAGGCATCGATACTATCGTCTCCTTTCATTTTGATTGCAGGTTGATGTCACTCAAAGACACTGATGGAAATCTTTCAGATAATATCCCCCAAAATATGAAAGACCATTCTATGGCATCCCAGAATAAAATTAGATTCCACTGACCTGATTGTTAATAGAAAGTTCATAATGTCTAGAATTTTTCTACAAGTGCAGATCGGAAAGTAACACACAATAATTTTTTTCCCCAAAATGTTTAATATGTACCACAACCAAACAAATCACAAATTAACTTACATCTTTGACCTACTATTATACATAGTCACCAATTTTCTCAACACATTTCTCCCATTGTGGTACCAGTTTCAATATGCCCTGTTTGTAGAAGTCCATTTGTTGGGAGTGTAGCCATCTGCGGACTGCTGATTTCACTTCCCCATCTGTTGCAAAATGTTGGTCAGCCAGAAATTTCTTCATGGGACCAAACAGATGAAAGTCAGATGGTGTCAGGTCCGGACTCTATGAAGCATGCTGGAGTACCTACCACCCAAAAGTGGAGAGTTTCTCACAAACAGGAGCAGCAACATGGGGACATGCATTGTCATGAAGTTTGACATCATTAGCAATGTTGCGTCGTTTGTCATGAAGGGCGTGACACAACTTAACCAACGTTTTCATGTAGGCTGCAGCATTCACAGTGGTTTCATGTTCAGCAAAGTCCATCAATAACACGCCAAACATGTCGCAGAACACTGTCATAAACACTTTCTTAGCCGATTGAGTCACTTTGAATTTTTTCGTATTGGGGAACCAGCATGTTTCCATTCCATGGAGGCCTGCTTGGTTTCGGGCATGTAGTGGTATGCCCATGACTCATCACCAGTGACAATTCCTTTCAGAAAGTCATGCCCTTCTGCAGCGTAACGCGTTAAGTAATCCAAGCTTGTCATCATTCGCTTGCCCTTGTGGTTGTCAGTCAAGTTCTTAGGCAACCAGTGAGTACTAACTTTATGGAATTTCAACATGTCTCGAACAATGTCGTACACTGCACCATTGGAAATGTTTAACGTCTATGATAAGGTTCACAGGTGCACTTGCCGATCCTTCAAGATTGCTGCCTCTATGGCGCGGACATTCTGCAGAGTTGAAACCGTTACCGGCCGCCTGGAATCACTAAGGCTCACGTGGCCTTCTTGGAAGAATGGACACCACCGGGAGACATTGCTACAGTCCAGACAGTGATCCACATACACGCCACACATGTCCCTGCAAATTTCACTCAGTGAATGCTCTTTGGCCCACAAATATCGAACTACAATTTGCTTCACACATGGACAACAGTAACATGTGCACCATGTTTGTTTCATAGTTCACGCTTCTCTCGCTAGAGCTGTACATGGAAACAAAATCCACTCTATAGTGCAAACTTCAAACTATATCATCATGAAATTTCAACATTCCAGCTGCAATACCAGGGGAGAAAAAAATTATTGTGTGTTACTTTCTGATATGCTCTTGTAATTTCCACATTTCGCCACTGCTAAAATCTTCAAAATCACTAGCCTCATAGTTTGCTGCCTGTAACGGAGCTCCTCTCACCTCTACTGCCTGCTTAGTCTTTTTATAGCCTTGAATTCAGCAAGGAAATATTATTCTCTTGTGAATTACCAAAATCCCACATTCTCATGGTACAGTAATTTTACTCAGATTTTCACAAAATTTTAATATGTCATAGTTTAATTTATTTAGAATCTTTTAAGTCATGATAAATTTTCTCATAGATTTACTCATTTAAGAGTTAATAATTTTAAACAGTTACCCATGGCGATGTCATCAAGCTTTGATACTAAAATTCCATATTTTTCCCTTTAAATCTAGAATTACTGCTAAGTTGCTATAACTATTATTAAATTGATTTTTCTCTCTCATTTAAGCCTACTTTTATCTTCCTATCTCTTTTATTTAAAAATTTCAAATTCTTTGTTTTTGAAATACCTCCTCAAATAGAATTTTAAGAGCATACAAAATACACCTTAATATGATTGTCATTCTATACTTTCTTAATGGAAATGAATGCAAAAAAATCATTATGACTGAAAAACAACCTTATTTGAATCATATGAGAAAATGATTTAGAATTAATTTAAAAAGTGCTTCACTGTTAAGAAAATGGTTATAAAAGTGCTTTACTATACAACTATGTAGGAAGATTCTCTTCTTTAGGTAAGGGTGTCAGGGATTGGAATACGTTACCAAGAGAAATGATGAATAATTTGTCAAAAACATTGAAAGAATTTAAAGTTAAAATTTGTGTATATGGTAAATGTAGGTGGATGCAGAAAAGGGGGAAGATGGGTGTTCAGGGAAATTGCTACTGGAGCATGTGCTGCATTGCAATTTAATTTAATTTAATTTAACTATATGAGATTGGCCTACTTCTAAATGGTTTCGCAAGATGATGGACATATTACAAGGTTATGTTCTGAGCTGAAAAGTGCTTTAAGAAAATGATTATAAAAGTTACATAAGAATTAAGTTTCTCTCTCGGCATTGAGAATATATGAAATTCTCTCGGGTAACTAGCCGAGTTAAGGAAGTGTTATCATCACACTTCCTTAACCCTGCTAGTTACCCGAGAGAATTTCATATATTATAAAAGTTATTTTCTATATTATGTGTAATATGCCTCCTGCTAAATGGTTTAGGCAAGATAATAGATATACAACAATGTCTCTTAAATATCAAACAAAATTTAATCATTTCAAATATAGTGCTAAAGAGAAAAAAAATTTTTAGTATGAAGTATTTAAATGCTTGTGGTGAATTAAGCTTGAAAATCACGACAGCTTTTAGCACGAACAGCCTAAGGAAGCTTTTTCTTGTTAAACAAGTATAACTTTTACTTGCAAGTTTGAATCTCTCCTCCAAATAATACTTTACCTTTCACAGACAGTTACCATAAATATTAAATTCACATTTTGTATATTCTTGGTACTAGTGGTATGATCTGTCTTCACATAAAAATGAAAATAAGATAGGAAAGGGAAAGGCAGTTTCATTGTCACCATTAACATAAAATGGTGTATTTTAGTGCTCAACAAATTAAATAGGTATCAAACACTATAACTGAATTTTGTCTGTTACATCGAAGAAAGGTGGCTGCATAGCTCAGGTGGTAGAACATCTAACTGCGACCTGGACGACCGGGGTTCGATCCCCAACAAAGATGAGGATTCTAGAATGACTCCCCAGGCCCACTTAGCCTGTTATCCAATGAGTACCATGGAGGAAACTTCATGGGAAGGTAAAGATTGTGGCGCTGACCCCATCACATCCATTCTTGTGCCAATGGTTGTAATGGGAATGCAGAGCTCTACCTCCATGAATCCTACAGGAAGTGGCAGAAGCTGTAGGAACCCCATGATCTTTAGCCCTTTTTTTTTTTGCATCCAAGTAAGTTTCAGATCATTTAGTTGAGAGGAGATAAAAATCATACAGTTAATTATGTACATATATATTTTTATTTCAAAATGTTGTAGGCTTACATATCAGTCCTGACAGGAAAACCTGAATGTCTTGATACTACAAGACAATTACATGAAATTAACAACTTTTACATTTATTTTTCAGTACAAAAACAGTTACACTTTGCTTCAAAATTGATAGTGAGTCTTGTACTTTCTTGCCTTCATCACAGTTTATAGGCCTGATATTAGTCTTGGTTACTCATCTAAAGTATTTTATATTCATGTTGCTACTGAAAACACATTGTTTATTGTCCTTATAACAACACTCTGGAATATTAATGATACCTTTGAAAGTACGTATATCCACATGATGAATCCATCAATAATTTGGGTTCAAATCTGATTTATTTTTACACAGTAAAAATTTTTCAAATTATGATGGAACATACTTTTGAGTTGATAATCCAAGACAGAATAGTTCATTTATTTTTACCAAGTATTTTGATTTATATACAGAACATACTGGAATCACAATACAAGTAGATACACACACGCACACACACAAATACACATCATGCACATGCACACAACCTTCTGTAAAACTCCAAGTAAACAACTTACAAGGCTCTTATCCTGAGCCTAAGTATTTGTAAGTTTTTTTCCTTGGAGGTAGAAGAGCTTATTTTGAAGTTTGATAATAAAAGAGTAAACTTTGTGCTATTTTCTTATAATTATATGTACAAAGTCAATTTTCTTTTCACTGTGACTAGAAATTTTAAGGTAAATACAATCATATTATTCAATGAAGCTCATGTAACTGCTCCTTCAATATCTTTTAAGACACTTTCTTATAGGTATTTGTTATAAAACCAATGATATTGTGAAATTGACACATAAAGGATATTTTAAGAAAATTATTATCACAGTTCAGAGTTTATTGCTGGCATTCCATAAATATATGTAAGTTTATCCTCAACCAGTAATTATATTTTACAAAGACTGATAGGAAATAAAGAACAGTTCACTACAGTCATAATGGTCCCACACTTGTAGTGAATGTATAACTATAACTTCTGGATTTTTGTATTGATATCTTCACAGAACTAACAAATTCCTAGAAATAACTATAATTTTTAAATTTATGTTGCATTGTCATATTAGTTTGTCATGAATATTTAAAAAAGAAAAAAAGAATGGTTATGTCAACAAATACCACAGCAGAGAAGCAATATTTAAGGTGTCCCCATAAATCACGCAAGAAGAAGTTGAAGCAATTGCTAGGATGCCATGTGACATTGCTAATAATGCAAGAATAATCTAAAGCACATGTGGCCGACCTAACTTCAGTTTATTTTTGCAAATCATTCGTACTGGACAGTGAACATTTTCTTTCTGTTACAATCCTAACAGTAATATTATACTATGGTGCAATTCTAACCTCTTTAATGGGCTATTCTGCAATTGTGTATCCTAAACATTTATGAAAAGTAAAACTTAAAGACAGAAATATTACTGAGGTTGACAAGCGCTTTTGCGACAAATACATTAATGGCTGCAGTTATTGTCTGGCCGCTTTACTTTACATGTACTGGCTCATTAAGGAGAAATGGGAAAGGTAGCAAAATTTGTAAACACTGAAACGTGGAAGATGTTAGAAAGATTCTTTTTTTCTGAATGTCAACAGTGGTGGAATAACAACAAAATGGGTAGAAGAAAATATGGTGTGTTTCTTATGTAGAGGAGAGTTTAAAAATTAAGTACTTGCAACCTTGCCTGTGATTGATGCATGGATCGTACAGTAGCTTCCTTTGGAATTGGAATGTATCGTGGAAACTAGCAGGTATGAAAGTGGTGAGGGATGTAGTCTGGAGTGTGTATCATAGGAATGTGAAAAGATGGCAGTCTGAGAGTTTGCCAACAAAGTCTGCTGCAAGAGAATATTCAGTGCACTATACAACAGCGGATGAGGTAGCCAATTTAGTTGCAAAAAATTTTGGAAGGAGAAATTCACGCAGATGAAACTAGCCAAATGCAGTCAGAGGTATCAGAGTGCAGAAGAAGTGAAAACAATTATAACTTGTGAGAGAAATGGTGCAGTTTCCAAGGGCCCAGATAAGATTCTTCATTCTGGGCTATGGTGTACACATGGAAATAAATAAATATAAAACATTCTTGCACCATTAAGAGGGTCACCTGAAATGCTGTTTTCTTTCCTGTCGGTGTTGTGTCTTTCTACTCTTGCAGCTATCTTAGTTTGAACCTTATTAAGTGATGGGCTAATCTGTTTGTATTAACTCTTACGTTGTTATCTGTTGCATTACCATAAAGAAAATGATGATGAGTATGTGACCACATTACTGGAATAGAGAAGAAACTTGTACATATATTAATGGTTCTGTAGTTTACAGTATTACTTGGCAAATTAACAAAAAGATGCTGCAGCAATTTTGTGTATGGGAATTTAACTTTTAGCATTTTTTCTTTTTTTTTCAGAGTTTTTAGTTTACTTTCTTATAAATTATCAAAGAATTCCTCACAAGACTGTTATTACATAATGCATACATAGAAATTTATTTTGACTCTTCAAAGAATCAATCGAAAAACAAAACATTATGAAGATTTAATATTCTTTGTCAAGTAATGCCTGATTTTACATTTTTCCAGCAACAGAAGAAAAAAAAATTAAAAAAAGGGAAGTTGGAAATAAGAAAACAAAATTAAAAGACAAATATTACATTTCAGATCAATCATCATCAGAATTCAATGATGAGTAAGATATGATTAGCCTGTAATAATGATAAAGAAACTCGGAGACAACAGATACAGAATTGATACAGGCAGTTTTCTGTTAATTTCTGAAAATTAAATTCATTAAATTTTTCTTCTCTCTGCCTTTATTGCAAGGCAACTATTGTCACCAAATTATTTGCACTTAAGCTATCATCACTCAAAGTGCAGTCCTTTCATCATATACTATCACTGCTTCATTGTCTACTAAAGAATCCGTATCTTTATGGAGATATTGACTTCTTGATTTACTTAATGCAATGATTGCTGCTTCATCATTCCTCATCCTGTTTTTTCTCTTTTTGCTGAAATTTACCTGGAAAATGAATGATTAAGAATATTAGAAAACAAAATTAATTTTTCACTAATGTGTATTAGGTACTTAATCATTATACATCCTTCTTTCCAAAAAAATGGTTGCATGTGTTGCCTCATAAAATTTCCTCCTCTTTAACACCTGAACATATTATCAAGAGAGTCAATGAAATGCTGCATTGATTTTTTCTCTCTCTCAATACAAGTTGTACAATAATTATGGGAAAGTACACATATTTTATACACTTTCACCCTCAGCTATGATAGATCCTATACCATAACACAATTATTGTTGTTTTTAGAATTTATACAAATGTGATGATGAATTTCAGTGTTGACGATAAAAAGTTTTTTCTAGACAAAAAATATGAGAACCATTTTGCAGAATAACAGGGATTTTTCATGCTATAAATCCCACCACCTGTAATTGAAATGGCAGCAAACCTTTGCATAAAGTTCAGCAAGGTTATCCTCAGTGGAGAGGGGTCGCGACCTGGAGCGGACCCAGGCTGGGAGGCTGCGCGTCTTCAGCACGGCTGTGCTGGGGGGCGGTTCACCCCCACGAGTACCAACCTCGTCCAGGACTGTAAACAGGTACGAGACTGCGTCACGTTAGCACACAGTGAGAAAAAAAAATTAATATAACTAGGGGGACACTGTAGCAAATATTAATTAGTGGATTGATGGATTTGACAGTTAAAGGGATATTATTTAGCAATGATAAAATCATAGCAGATGAGAAACATATATGAAACAAATTTTCAGGCTGTTTAACTGTTATACTTTATGGTTTTTGTACATGAACAGGTACTTGGTCTCAAAATTTTATTTTTGTGTTTTGTATTTGTGGTAAATGTAGCTTACTTTTCCACTGACACTAAACTTTAGTTTTGAAAGAATTTTAATTCTTAACACATTAATTTAATCATATGGGTACGGTCATATCACATATGTTCAGAGAGCATCAGATATGATTGCATACTAACATCAACAATGCAACATATTTTAAGAAAACAATTAGAAAGGAATTATATGTAATGTTTATCAGTAGGAGTAGAAAAGTACAATTGGTCAAGGGAACTTCCCAAATAATCAGGTTACAGACAGGGTAACAGCACCTTTTTACATAACCATGTAAGCTTGCATAACAAAGAGAATTCTTACCACTATAATTATATCTAAAAGAGAATTTTTACCACTATAATTTGATTCACTTACAATAAAAGAAATCTGGTAACAAAATAAAATAAATTAGTAGGAGGAGCTATCCAAAGTAGAAACTATACAGTTCAAAATTTGTCTAGCTCAGGAAATTAAAGATTTCATAATCTGTTCAACACACTTCTCTTGTCCTCCCATGCTATAAATCATAACAACAATCAATAAAATAATTTTTTTAAATTTCAGTACGTGTTATTTGAGCCATATCTTCCACGACATTATTCAAAAGTGAAAGTTTAAACATATTTTCAATGTTTTTCAGTGATCTACAATTGCTACTATTTAAATGTTTCATTGTTCATCTATGAGTATAAACCACTGTAACAATAATATTTATATAATAATTGGCAAGAATTACTACAAAAACGTAAAGAAATCATCCGTAAAACATTTGGTTTCCAGCCATACTCAATAGCTACGCTCTTGGGACATTTCTAAAAGTGAGAAGGGGAATCGGTACATGTACTCAATATGTCCATCAATTGTGAATTTCTGAAATGGCTGGAAGCTTCAAAGCATTTTTTTTAATATGGAATGCGATGAAATTCCTCAGTTGTTCATCACCTAGTAATTATATTAGGTTAATGTGAGTCACCAACATTATTACCTTGGATGAAACATTTCATCATTGCCAGTTACAAGTCACAGGATGAATGAATGGGACATGGGAATTATGACAATGCGGATGCCTAGATTTTCGTAAACATTAGTATCGCTATGTTAGAATATACTATGAACAAAGACTGAAAAGAAAATCTGTTTCACTAAACAACTCAGTATTAATTAATGGATACATGGTGCCTTCTAGATTGCGTACAATGGTGCAACACACATTTTTTTTTTTTTTCTGTTACTTAGCTGCTAAATAATTCTGCCAAATCTTACTGAGTTTCTCTTTGTTTGTCTTTCTAAGTTGACAAAAATGTCAACAAATAATGTTTCGTTTTGAGTTCTCAGTCCATTTCATGAAGAATGTGATGAGTAAAGTAGTCTCATCAGTCAGAGTCCAATTTAAATTTATTAATTTAATCAAATTAAAGTGTATATGAAGCTGTTAACTATATTTGACTTACACATATGTCAGTATCATACAAGAACTTTTACACTGATACTCACTACTGCTTGAAGCATATTGGCTGCTATGAGCATTGAACTCTGATATCTCAGGCAAGTGGTTGGATCTCGGCTCCCCACCTGCAGCCACATCACAAGGACCAAATCTAATTGGCTGACTTATTGGTCGACGCCTCTTATCAGAGCAGTTTGGTACCTGAAACCAAAAAATGGCTGATATAGCGTACTTAAGTTACCTATAAACTCTTCACTCTGACCAGATTTGACTTTTGCTGTTAATTGAATATTTATTGCATTGTTAATAACTGAACAAAATAATGTTTCAAAAAAATAAATGATAGTAGCTTGAATTACTTGAACAATTTTCTTCAATAAATCATCAACGGGATATCTCAAAAATTCTGTAAGCTAGTTCCTAGTAAAAGGACTTTGCAATAAGATGAAAGAAGATGTGATGAACAGATAATCAACATCAATTCTTCTTTATACATGCTACATAAGGCATTTTGAAGATTTCAAAGTAAGTATTCATCAGTTTTCATGCTTGAAATAATGATCTTTGGATTCAGATATCAAACACAGTTCAAAATTTCTTTAAAACTCGCCTATGTTGGATGTTCCTGAACATTGGCAGATTTTTTTTTTCAAATGTTTAATGAAAATTCAGCAGGAAAAGAGCTCATTCATTTAGGTATTTGGATTCTATTTATATCATGTAAACCATATAATCCTAACATTACATAGAAAGGTCACTGTATTACGTACACCTTACATACCGTACTAAAATAAATCTGCTTCTGTTTTACCTAAAACAATGTACAAATGGCATCAGCAAGAAAATTATACTTCTTGGTTTTTAAGGTTGCAAAAAATTTCCATCAGAAGTTGCATATTGACAGGAAATGGTCACTAATGCCTCTCAACGTTATGAATAATATTTTGAAATTATTAAGATGCTCCAATGAAATTTGTTTGTCTCGAATGTTCATTCACTTCTAATCAGAAAGTACAACAACAAATTAACTTCTTCCAATAATTCAAGTGCCCCGAACATTGATACCTACAGCTATAAATGAAATTGTGTTCTGAAAGATATTATAGTGTATTCATGTTTTTTTTTGTGTTTGTCTGGCCCTCCTGCCTTCATCTGTAGAATGTTATGGGTTGTTTATCCTATACTATCTTTCCTATATTATTTTCTTACCTAACTGCAGTTTCATTGTCATAATCATCCAAAAAATATTATTTGTCTGATGGGCTTATTATATGCAAATATGACTCGTGCATTTGTTTTGAAACTATAAACAGGCAATAACTAAAACAGTTGCTACTATGAACATTATCCATCTTCATCCGACAGAACCATTTTATGCAAAGCCATAATGGTAATGTTTTTGTTCAAATGGTAAATTCTCATATGATATTTTCATTTAGTTAGTTTTAATTAACACACATAGTTTTGTGTATGGAAGAAGATATAATTTATTCAGTATCATCTTTATTCATATTATAATGATACAAATCAAAATATGAAGTAAGGAATAGGGACGATTTTCATATAGAGTGGCACAAGAAAGCTCTATACCAAAATAGTGTATTCTATGAACCTAAAATTCTGTACAACTCTCTTTCTGAAGACATAAAACAAATACCAAGTTTACATAATTTTAAATATAAATTATAAATTGATGACATTACCTCATGCCTAGAAGAGATTCAAAATTCCAGAAATTTTAATGTAGATGTTTTGTGTATATCTGAACATCATTTGTCTGCCAGGAATATCTCAGCTGTCCATGTAGATGTAAAATGGAGAAAGGATGAGTTGCAATTTTTGTTAAAAATAATATTCAATGCAACAGTGTAGGTGTAAGTAAGTATTGTATAGAACAACCCTTTGAATACTATGTTACAAAACTGGAATATGGTAAGGAAGAACTCATAGTAATAGCAATTTACAGGGCCCCCTCAGGAAATTTTAGACTGTTTTTATCTCAGTTTGCATCTTTGCTACTATGTTTCACAAATAACAAACAAATAGTTTTATGTGGAGATTTTAATGTTGACTTTCTTAACCACAGCAATGAGAGGCTAGTTATGGAAGCCTTGATGTTGTCTTTTAACTTACGGTACTTGTAAATTTCCCTACAAGAATTCCAAATAATAGCAGGACTGAAACTGATAATTTTTTTATGGATATTTCTCAGTACAGTAATTACAACATACTTCCAGTAATAAATGGTATCTCAGATCATGATGCCCAGCTGTTATGTATCAAGTCCAGAAATACTGTTAAACAGATATATGTAGAAAAGCTGGGTAGGTATATAGAAGAAATATTAATGAAAACAATATAAAACATTTCATAGATTCCTTAAATAATGAACAATGGTCAGAAGTGTACAATGCACAGGGTGTTAATGCAAAATTTGATTCCTTTCTCAATATATTTCTAACACTTTTCGAAGGAAGTTTCGAAAAAAAGGAAAGTTGTCAATACTCCAAACAATGAACTGGGCAGGGCCGCCGTAAGCGGGCGTGCAAAGCGTGCACCGCACGCGGGCGGCAGGTCGGGGCGGCAAATAATGTTTGAAGGGGCGGCAATCTCACATTCTTTTGACCCGGTTCGGAAAATTCCTAGATCCACCACTGGCTGTAGTTAGATAGGGGGCGGCATAATCGGTATTGCACGCGGGCGCTCAAACACCAAGCGGCGGCCCTGGAACTGGGTAACGGCTGGATAACAAAGGGTATTAGAATATCTTGTAAAACAAAAAGAGACCTGTACTTAAAAGTAAGAGAATCAGATAACTATACTATATTATAAACTTTATTTTAAAATACTAAGAAATGTAATAAGAAAGGCCAAGAACAGGTATATATCAAAGAAAATAGAGAATTCAGGCAATAAGTTGAAAACTATATGGAATATAATAAAAACTGTAACAGGAAAATCAGTAAATCGCTCTAAAGACATAAAAATAGAACAAAATGGATCTGTGCATAGTGAAGTAGGGGAAGTTTGTGAAATATTTAACAAACATTTTACTTCAGTTGTAGAGAAATTAGGCATAGGAAAGCAATCCCCATATAGTGCCCTAAGATTTCTTCAGACTGCTTTCCCAAATAGATTTGTGTAGGTACAATTGCCACCAGTAAAAGTTTCAGAAATAAATAAACTCATGAAACAATTAAAACCTAAAAATTCTTCCTGCTATGACAATATTTCAAGTAAATTACTGAAAAGATGTTCAGATTCTATTAATCATGTACTTGCCCACATTTGTAATGAATCCTTAATGCAAGATATGTTTCCAAATAGACTAAAATATCCAGTTGTAAGTCTGTTAAAAAAAGGAGAAGCAACATGTGTAGATAACTATCGTCCCATTTCATTACTTTCTGGATTTTCAAATATTTTTGAAAAAGTCATGTATCGTAGAGTAATAAAACATGTTAGACAACAAAATAGCCTCACTAATTTACAATTTGGGTTCCAAAAAGAATCATCCGTTGAAATGTCTATATATTCATTTTTAAATAACACATTTGAGGAACTGTATAATAAAATGAGCCCTGAAGGAATATTTTGTGATCTTGCAAAAGCATTTGACTTTGTAAATCATGAATTACTTTTGAAAAAAATGGAATACTATGGTATTTGTGGAACCCCAGGTAAATGGTTTAAATTATACATGGAAAATTGAATGCAAAAAGTTTCCATTTTTTTATTCTAAAATAAGTAAAGATGCTTCATCAGACTGAGAGAAAATAAAACATGGAATTCCACAAGGTGCTGTCCTAGGACCTCTCCTCTTTTTGTTATACAGCAATGACCTTCCTGGAAACTTATCTGACAAAAATAAGAGTGTTTTATTTGCAGATGACACTAACCTGTCTGTGAGAAAAACACGAAACAGTGATCTAGAATGTAAATGAAGTTCTTAGTGAAGTAGTAAATTGGTTTAAGGCAAATACATTAAAATTAAATTCTGAAAAAACACATTAAATTAGGTTTAAAACAAAAAATATGCACAGCCTGATTTACAAGTACGCTATAAAAATAACTCAATCTTAGAAACAAGGAGTATAAAATTCCTTGGTATTAAAATAGATGAGAAACACTGTTGGCATGAAGAAGTTAAGTAGTGCCACCTTTGCAATATGAACACTTTCTCCAACGGAAGATCTAGAATTAACAAAACAGTTGTACTCCTCATATTTCCATTCAGTGATGTCATATAGCATAATTTTATGGGGAAACTCTTCAAAAAGTAAAAAGTTTTCATAGCACAGAAGAGAGCTATTAGGATGTTGTATAGAGTAAAACCAAGAACTTCTTGCAGACAACTTTTTAGAAAACTCAGTATTCATACAATGACTTCTCAGTATATATATTCTCTCATATGCTTTGTCATAGATCATCTTAACCTGTTTACATCTAATTCACAGGTACACAATTTCAGTACAAAAACAGAAATAACTTGCACAAAACACAAACATCTCTGTCATTACTACAAAGAGGAGTTAATTATTCTGGAATACATCTGTTTGATAAACTTCCCAAAAGTATAAAACAGTTTGCAGATAATAAAAATAAATTTAAAGAAAAACTGAGAAATTATCTTTTTAGCAACTCAATCTATTCAATTCAAGAATTTGCACAAAATAATTCATTGTATTCAATAAGACCTTTTGCAAAACTCAGTTGTAAAAATTAATGTTTATTTTTATTCTCTTTATTTGTCTTTGTAACATATGATTGGTTTCATTATGATTATGACTCATGTTGTATGTATGTGTATTAACCATGTCATGTTTCACATCCCAGAGGACCTTCCTCAGAAGGATCCAAGAAGATAGATAAATAAATAATAATAATAATGAAATAAGCTGAAAAAATTGTTATTAGTCAATAGCTTCTATAGTGGCAATGAATATATGAACCAACAAAAAAAGGAACAAACAAGATTGAATTATTTTGTTTTGTAACTTGTAAAATATCAAAGTATTCATTTTACTTCAGTTGAATAGATGTATTTCATATGCTGCTTGCACTGACTATGCAATTTAAATTATGATGGTTATATTAATGATATTTAATCCCAAATTGTGTGAAAACTTACACTGCAATGCTTGTTGTAATTACTGATGACTTGTCCTATGTCATAAATTGGGTCAAAAATTACAGGCCAATCAGTTTGACTTCAGTGGTAGTTAAATTAATGGAAAGACTGATATGCAACCACCTCAAAAATGTATGTGAGGAACGTAAGTGGTTTTCAAGTAGGCAACATGGGTTCAGGCAAATATATTCATGCGAATCTCAGTTGGTGGGATATATGCAAGATATTTCAGATGAAATGGACAAGGGAGGCCAAATTGATAGTGTAGCACTAGATCTGTCTAAGGCGTTTGACAGAGTAAGCCATAAAATGGTAGAAAATAAGGTAAAAACTATTGGAGTGGATGAGAAAGTGATTTGCTGGGTAGAAGAATTTTTAAAAGGTAGAAAACAGAAAGTTAGGGTACACAATGTAGTATCAAAAGAAGTGGAAGTAAAAATGGGAGTGCCACAGGGTAGTGTATTGGGACCATTGCTATTCATTATTCTAACGAATAATTGTGTTGATTGTTTAATATCTGAGATTAGATTGTTTTCAGATGACATAATGCTGTACAAAAGGATCAAAACGATAGAGGACTGTAAAAAGTTACAGGGTGATCTGGACAGGATATCTAGTTGGGTTGGTAAACATGGGATGAAGATAAATGCAAAGAAGAGTCTGCTTATTAGATACACAAATAAAAAACAAAAGGTTAATTATGAATATAAGGTGGGGAAAGAGTTGCTTGCTGAAGACTTGAAATGTAAATATCTTGGCATTACATTTGATAACAAGCTTAACTAGGCAGGACACATTGGACAGGTGGTAGGAAAAGGTTTCAAAATCCTGCACTTGTTGGAGAGAATGATGAGGGGATGCATGAGAGAAGTAAAGGAATTGGGTTACAAAACTTTGGTCAGACCATTGCTCGAATATGGTAGTGCAGTATGGGACCCTCATTTTACGTATCAAATACAGGAGTTGGAGAAGGTGCAAAGAAGGGCTGCTAGATTTGTTTCTGGAAATTATCGCAGAATGCAATCAGTGACAGATATGATAAAGGAGCTGGAATTGGATTCATTGCAAGACAGGAGGAGGATGAGGAGGGTCATGGGAGTGTACAGGGCGTATACTGGCGATGAGGCATGGAAAGATATTGCAGTAGGTATGAAAAGTAGTTTATGGAAGGGAGAAGATGACCATGACCACAAGCTGGCACTCTATTTCAGGCACATCGGTGTGGGAAGATTCTCTTTTTTATGTAAGGGTGTCAGGGATTGGAATGATTTACCAAGGGCAATGATGAATAACTTACTGAAAACTTTAAAAGGATTTAAAGTTAAAATTTGTACAGGGCAAATGTAGGTGGGTGCAGGATAGGGGGAAGTTGGGTGTGTAGGGAAATTGCTACCGGAGCGTGTGCTCCATTGCAATTAAATTAAATTAAATCTTACTCCCTCCCTTATGCTCTGTAGCTATGAAAACTAGTATTTACCCAAATTCTAAAGTGCTTACAAGCTCTTCTTTGCACCGCCTCCAACTCCTGTATTTGATATCTGAAATGTTGGTTCCATATCACCACCATATTAAAGCAATGGTTCAAAGTTTTATAACCGAATTCCCTCACTTCTCTAGTACATCATCTCATCACACTATCCAATACATAAAGCGATTCATTTGATACTACAACTTAATTTATTTCTTGAGTTAGTTACATTCATGTTCTCACAGTTTTGAAATAGGTAATAATTTCATGACTATGTAGTCATATCTACAAACTGTAATAAACATGGCCTTATAACAGAGATGTTTTTGAAAATCAGAAATATGTGATCTCTTTGTAGAACCAACATTTTCTAATAAGTATATTCTCTGTAGTGAATGTTGTGTTCAAACCCACTAATTTTTTTGTGCAATTCAGAGTTATCTTGAACTATTGTAAATAATGTTCATGTTTTGTGGGGGTGTTTTTGAGCCATCTCTCCTTCAACTGCGGTGATTGGTTTACTTTTCTTATCCTTAATCAGTTTAATTCAGGTAAGTTTATATCTTTTATCCTTTGATTAACCTATCTTATATTTGTAGTCAGACTGTTTCTGCTTTGTCAATTACTTTAATGACCTGCCTGTAACAGTAAACTATCACACTAGCTACGACTGTAACGGCTGTAAAATGATGGCTTACTACAATACTCAAAGTTACTTGGTCTTTAATGTTGTCACTACCTAGAAACTTAGCTCTGTGAATATGAAAGGTTTTCTGTTTAAGTACACTGTAAAATAAGCACTATGGGAGTGCTTGGCACTGACTAAAACACTAATGTTATAATTACAAGTTCTTTTTTAATTCACCAAAAATGTTCTAACCAACACAACCACAAATAACATAATTGGATCTTTGTATCATCATCAGATTTCAGACTCTAGGCATGATTTGGTTACATTCATTTGATAGAACTCACACAACTTTTCTATACTTCAAGGGACACTTACGACATATTTGTTCACCACTTTCCTCTACTTTGCAACATTATACTTCCAAAATTATCATTTAAAAGACTAATAATTATCCAATAATGAAAGGTTCACCACTGAGACTAACACCATCATTAACACTTCACTACCCTCTCCTTGTCACCCATATGACCAGACTCAGCCTAGCTCTGAATGTCTCCTCCAAAAGCTGCTATTAAACTACTTCCCGCCACAACTCTTCGAAGCCATTTTGAATTAAGGTTACTATTTATTTTCCCAATACTCCTTGAAAGAATAACCTATAAGGGAAAACCCTATCCTATTTCATATTCCTTTCCCAAATATAAGTGATGATACTAGCAAAAAGGAAATGGCTTTTAGGCAATATAAGTAACAAAGGATAGGGAAAAGGACTCATCACTCACCAAAGTTGAAGGCCGCGACAAGTGAAAAACATACTTAATGAATGTTGTGTATGCCTTCAACTTTGGTGAGTGACGAGTCATTTTCCGTATCCTTTGTTACTTCTTTTTTCCATGTATAAATGAGATATATTTTTCACTAGCCTACTATGCATTACTCACAGGTGTGTTGTGGTCATGGAGGCAGCTGATAGACCTGGGCAGTGGTCCAGGCACAGGCTCTAGACCACTGGGACTGAGCACGCGTCCGCCGTAGAGCCAGTGCGGACCTCCTGCCCCCACCTCTGGCCCCGCTCCCCCCGCGGGCACCACCAGTCGGCTGTTGTACGCCCACTGGCCACTCTTAGGAGCCGCGTACACGGCAGAATGGCTGGAACACGATTATGTCAGTAATTATTAGTTGTATTATGGGGTACTGGACTCAAATTATCACTATCATTATCATTTATGTTATCCTAAATACTTATGTTTTTTCCAAATTTCCTCAAAATCACAAGTTATTTAATTCTCACAGATGAACTACATTTAGAGAATGATGCAAAATCTCAGTGACAGGGAAGGGGGTAAGGTAGAAAAGAAAACTAGATTTTTACACAAATTCTCTCATATACAGGTATCTGCAATTGTTGCACAATCTCAAGGAAAGAAACTATGATACAAATATTGGTAACAATGGAAGGAAAGAACTGCCACGAGGCAATATTTATATGGAAAGGGTAGATAAAACACACCCAACACTCACCAAAGTTGAAGGGAGGAAGGTAGCAGCAACACAAAACAATATACAAACACAGAAAATACAATATTTCGGGGTAAACCCTTTGTCAAGTTAAAAGAAGTAAGTGGGGTGCTCGACAAGCCTTGTGGTCAATGCATCCACTCATAGAATTATATTAGCCAGAGGAAAATTAAAGATAGATTGGATAGCATTTGCAAACAACTTAGCAATCTTAACCCGTGACATTGCAATAGCCCAAAAACAGATCAAACTTTTGAAAGAAGTAGCGGAGAAATTGGGTCTACAGGTTTCATTCAAGAAAACAGAATTTATGACCTGCAATAAAGAAACACCAAAATACATGGAGACAAAATATGGAAAAATCAAATGAGTCTCATACTTCAAGTATCTCAGTTAAACAATCAAAGAGAATGGAACTGAAGCAAAAGCTAATGAAATTAGATGCAAAAAGATGGAAACAGCTTATCGCCTAACACAAAATGTCTACAACAAAAAGTGCATATCCAAGCACACAAAACTGAGACATTACAATACAGTTATTAAACCAGACTGTCTTTATGGATCAGTAACACTTATTTTGAACAGGAAAAAGATATAGAAAACATTGAGAAAAAATAACGCAAAATTATAAGGAAAATTTTGGGCCCAAGACTCATAGGAGACCAGTACAGACGCAAAAGTAATCAGGAAATTTTGCAATATGCAGACATTCACAGTGATATTAGAAAATGCCAACTAAAATTTTATGGACACAAAAGAATGAACCCTAACAGACTGATAAGACAAATAGTTGAATTCTATGAAAACCGAAGTAAATTAATATCGGATACAATGAAATGGGTTGGAGAAATCAAGAAAGACCTCAAATCAGCAGGAATTGTTCCAAAAGATATTGAAAACAAAATCCAAAATTCACAAGTGGCAAGTTGACCGGGAGGAAAGATTAGAGAAAAGACCTGGAACAACATGGTCAGATAAGATAAAAGAAGCCCACAGCAAGCGTATGAAGGAAATATGGGCACAAAGGAAAGCAGAAAAACGATTCTGAGTACTTTGCGTTGTCCTAATGGGTTTATCCGCAAATAATAATAATAATAATAATAGTACTTGATATATATAAAAAGGTGATTTTTTGTTGGATATAGAATCTGTGCACAAGTTAATTTGTATTTGAAGAAATTATACTTAAAATTTGTGTGGCATGACAATTCAGTCTGAATTTATATTGGTACATTTTTACTTCCTAGAACAATATGCCAAGTACATCTGTATTTGAATTGTATATTCGGTGCCAAAATCTTTGATCCTATTACTTTAAACCAATTTTCAGAAATTCACTCTTAACTAGTATGTTAGTAATTTGCAAACAGTATAATATTTCAAAAGACCTATAGATAAAGTAAATGGAAGTTAAAAACTAACAGTTTAAAAAGGAATATACTTAAGAAAAGTAGTAAAAGATATTTTTTAAAAAAACACTAAAGACTGATAATTTGACAGTGACAACAGAAATAAAGGAATGAATCAACCAATTTGAGGGACTGATGAGGTAATTTTACTGTACCTTGGCATGACTGGTATTGCACCTCTCTGTCTTGCTGCCATCTCCTCACGCACGCCTAAAAAATAAAACATACTCATCAGTTCAGAGAACAAGTAACACATCTATGTTTATAAATACTTTTAATACTAGTGGTTTATGATTATATCAATAACAGTACAGACCATAATTCAACTACACAACTGTAGTGAACAGTAAAGGAAAAATAAAATGTACACCTCTGAATACAGGAAAAGTAATACTCAACAAAAATGTAATAGGAAGAAATGCCATCAGGCTGTGGGGGGAGCTGTGCAAACTCATTCTTATGTTTTATCTTTGTTTTTATGAAGTGGTGTTTTTGTTTTTTTGGTCACTGTTGCCCTCTTCCCTTCAGATTTGTTGAGCGATGGAAGAGTAATACTGATTTTCTTTTTCTTTTCTATAATGGAGTCATATTAAATGAATGGAAATGCACATGCCTCCTGCACTACCACACTTATAATCTGAGCAATAAAATGGCCAGTGATACAATAATTTTGCAACCCATAGAAGGCAAGCTAATTAGATCAATCATCAAATTCCTGAAAAAGTTTTAAAAAAATGAAGTATCAATAGTAGTAATATTTATGAAATTCTAAAAGCCTTCTGATATGATTAGCCACATTTTACAGGAAGATTATTGTCTCATAAAGAAAAGTACTTTATAACCTTTCAAATTATTGAACTGTTGCCATTTAATTATTCTTGATAGAAGTTCTGAGAATCTGTATACCTTTTCCATTCAGCATTATTAACCTATTTATGTTTTTGTCAGAATCTCAGACTAGTGTACACAGCTCCCTCTTGTCCTGTTTAATTTAATTTATTTGTGATGAAGTGCATGCTCCTGTGGCAATTTCCATACACACCTATTTTGCCCCTTTCCTGTTTCCAGAGACAAACCCAGCAGCCCTTCTTTGCACTCCCTCCAATTCCTATATTTGATACCCAAAATGTGGGTCCCATACTACACCACCATATTGAAGCAATGGACTGAGCAAAGTTTTGTAACCCAATTTGTTTACTTCTCTTGTACATCCCCTCATGAAGTGAAGGGTTTTGAAACCTGTCCAATGTATTCTGCCCAGTTGAGCTTGCTTTCAGATATTATGCCAAGATATTTACATTTTAAGTCTTCAACAATCATTACAATCATAATTGACCTTTAGTTTATTATCTGTGTATCTAATAATCTGACTCTTTTTTTTGTCTGATTCTTCTGTGTCTGACTGCGTAAGATTGTGAGGAAATAGTCTTACAGAGTGATATTTCTGGTGCTGAGGAAGTAGATTGGAAGAAGGCTGGTTGGAACTTCTACTTGAACCCCTTCTACATGCACGAGTGGGCTAGTGCATACAACAGTAATGTCCTAGAAGTTGGACTGTGAATGTGTCACTTTAAAAGCTAGTAATATAGAGCATCCAAATGTAACCTCACTGATTTCAGAGTACAATACATAGAACCTTGCAGTTTTCATTATCCTGTGAAGCAACTTAAAAAGTTTTACACAAAAAATCAGTACATTTTTATGTGCGCTCATTTAATAGCCATGAAAATGTCTAAGCGATACTTAATCTCAAGCCATGTGCACCCAAGCATGTCTGGAGTGATGAAACCGATTGCATCCACAATTCTTCTGCAGAGACCACCAACATCAGGTATGTTTGACACATACGCAATGCCATTAACATAACCCCAAAGGTTATGTCTGGAGATTGTGGTGGCCATTTGGTTGGTCGATCTTGTCCTATCCATCACTGTGGAAATGTTCTGTCCAATAACTCACAAACCTGACTGTCTGTTTACACTCACAGTGACCAGAAATTTGTCATACCAAGCATTAATTTTCTTTATATTTGCTGAAACCTTATCAAACACATGCCAGAAACTTCTTTGGGAAGCAATTGGTGATGATGTTTCAGCATATCACAACAAGTGTGGGCTCTCTCTTATGAAATATTAATTTTTGATAATTATTCAATACCTGAAACAAAATTAAATTAATACCAGTAACTTAGAAAATTACACACAAAAAATTTTGATCTACTATACAGGATGGTGCAAACTGCAAGGTTCAATATTTTATAGTTTATTTTATATTATACTTTGAAATAGGTAAGTTTCATGTGGACACCCTGTAATACTAATCTCCCATTCAGTCAAGTTAAAATACTAATACTTGATGATAAATAATGAAAATTTCTTTTCATTGTTAATGAAAATCCAACGAATCATTATTATACATATGACATAACGTTAAACATGTCCAAACGAAATTAAAAATAAAACAATTCTAGTCAAAGTGAACATCATGTCATAAGAGTTATAAGCCAACTTACAGTAGGCCTTGTCCCTACGCGGCATGAGGCAGCAGCGCCACACGATGAGTGCGATGAGGACGAGCACCAGCAGTGCTCCTCCGCAGACAGTGCCCACCACCAGAGGCAGGTACTCGCTAGGAATCCTCCAGCTGCCCCACTTCCAGCCACCTGGTGAGCTCGGGGGAGACGTGCCCTTATCCTGCAACCACAAACTTACTGTTCGTTTCACACATTTTGTGAAAGGATCATTGCTCTAATGGATGATATTTTCACCCAATATAACACTGAGTAAGGCCTATGAGTAAATTAATTACTTAATTCAATAAATAATTTATTTGTAAGTATTTGTACATTTTATTCTTCCAATTTTGTTTACAGTTACAACATACACAGTTACTATAAAAATTGCATTACGGGTATTTCTGGTACCCATTTTTTATGGTATTTACTGCCAGGGTGTTATTAACAAAACTTTTTGCACATTAGATGGCTGTTTAGTAGGAGGGGATAGCCGATTCAAGCGCACCGCCAGGTGGCAGCACGGTCGCGTGACGTCACACGTTAGTTCCCCGATCTGCGGATAGATGGCGCTGCACCGTTAGTTCCCCGATCTGCGGATAGATGGCGCTGCACCGTTAGTTCACCGACCGCCCGCCCAGATGGCAGCAGCAGTCCTACACCGTTAGTTCACAGATCCGCTGGCAGATGGCAGCCCCCGTTAGTTCTTTGGCATGTATCATTTTGGTCTCCGACAAATATTTGCCACTGCTATCCATCCTGTTCTTGAATGCGGACGTCAGACAAAACTATGGATTCGTCTATCACTTTAGTTCCTAGTGGTCGTCGGGTGTTGCGTATTCCAATTCCACCTTTACCGAGTAACTTAAATATAATTAAAGTCTTAGTTTAAATGGCCCCATTGGTTTAAGTAGACAATGGACGATTAGTTCATCCATTAATCGGGAAATCGAGTATGATGGTCACGAATCCACTTCCTCTCAGATGTATACTGTTTGATACAGAAGTGGAAAAAATAAGTCGAAAAGCATAAATGTTTCCTTTTAACGTTCGATATGGGGAAAAAACCGTCATAAACTCCAGATATAAATTCTATGTGTACCTGTTTTCATGAAATTATTTAGCGTTCTTGCCTCGCATTCGGGAGGACGGAGGTTCGAATCCCCATCCAGGCATCCATGGTTTCCCAAAATCACTCCAAGTGAATGCCGGGGATGCTACCTTCAAAAGGCCATGACCGAATTCATTCCCATTCCTTTCCCGTCTCTAAAGGCCACGTTGTT
The DNA here is from genome assembly GCA_031002005.1 of Vandiemenella viatica. NCBI lineage: Eukaryota > Metazoa > Arthropoda > Insecta > Orthoptera > Morabidae > Vandiemenella > Vandiemenella viatica. The sequence goes on from JARYHS010009186.1 coordinate 230,659,264, forward strand.
AGAGAGACGTTAAAAAAAAAATTCGACTGCCGAGATGCAAAGTACCCCGGTTTCCGATAGATGGCTGGCACACATCATTTCACCAAGCTTTTACGAGAAATATTTCAGGTATTCATGCCTGCTGTCTGTCTGCTATTATCGGTATATCAATGTGACAAGTATTTCGAAACTATAGAGTTATTCTCGGCGTTCCGTTTGCCCAGGTTGCGAAACTCTGTACACACACTATCGACAGCAAGGTGCAAATATTTCAGCACAGTAAAATATTTTCTTCGGTTCTGTGTCGTGAAATATACTTGCGTTTGATTAAGCGTGAACCATTACTATTTTTTACTAAAAACAAAAGAAGTCCACATTAGCGTATATTACCTACAAAACATTTCTGTTCCCATGTCTCCTTGTTATTACAGAGCAAAGCACATACTATTAATCAGTCACATTGCTATACAGTACAGCAATATTTCATATATGTTATTCCCCCAAACTTAGTGGCCAAGAATTAAAGAATATTTCACACATCTCCAATGATACCTGATAAAGTGAAGTTACAGTGAGTTTATTCCTTGACAGCCTTTTCAGTCCCTGGCTTTACCCTATAATGTCTGATCATAGTCCTCTATCCCCCCTCCCCTTTTTCTATATAGTGTTCCTAATTAAAAATTCATTCATATACCGAAAACATACTTTTGAACATCATATCGGATTCGTTATGAACCAATATAATAGCTAACAGCATTAATGATAGCTCACGAATTTTGGCTAGATTTCCACATTTTAAAGGATGTATTAAATGAGGTGCAATGAAACAGAGCGAGAACCAACCCAATTTTTAAACTCAGAGGCATTGAAGGGGTTTACTGATGTATGTAAGTATAACCTCGATGAATCTAAAGCAAAGTTGTCTATTTGAAAACCAGTTTCTTTCCCTACAGGCATTTATGAAGTGATTACATGTTAATCTCTCGACTGATATCAAACCAATCAGCCAGTAATTTTTTCCAGCCTGTCTTTGGACAAGAGCCCACTTGAAAATATTTGTGACAAAGCCTTTCCCACATCAAAGCTAGAAAAAATCAAAGTTTCCAGTTTGACAATGGCAAAGCTCAAGGAATGGAAACATCAGTACGACTCCTTATTTCCCTAATCTTATCTCTGTTGCCATTGGTATAAAATATTTAATCACACTCGTAATTGTTGCCATCAAGGTCAAACCTTTGTCGTCTGTATCAATTCTGTTATGCTTTCGTAAGCAATCACAAATTGAGTGTCCTTAGCTGTACTTTGTCTAAAATTCCAATCAATCCCTTGTGACACATCAGTGATTGACACCTTTAACTGTATTTTACAGACAGCACGTATGTTCCAGGAACGAAATACGTCTGTTAATGTTACTAATTTCACCCATGTCGAATCGAAGTACGCCAGTCCTATGTGATAAAAATCGAGTCACGCTAAGCACAGAACATGCCTGAGACCATCGCCTGTAACCAAGGTGGAGATATAGAAAATTTACCCACTTCCTTATAGAAGAAATCCAGTGCACTATTCCTGATTCTTTCACCAAGATCCACCCCTAGCCTCATCGTCAACATACCCACAGCACTTCCTCAAACCACCTTCTGTTTTCCAATGATTCCCAATCCAACCCCTGATCAGTTACAGACAGGGTTACCTTCTGTTCGTGCGTTAAAGTAAACCAAAAATTCAAATTCGCAAAGTCTTCTGCTAATCAGTAGCCAGGTATCAAAATGTTCATTTAAGGTGGTTCTACTACAGTTTTCAGGGAAATTCTCCCATTTTCCAGCAATTTATTTTTCAATAAATCAGGACCCAGGGGAGTTCTCCATTCGGCTTAAAATGTTCCCATTTAACGCCAACCTTCGGATTCAGGACCAAGTCTGACATTTGTTTGTAATTGCATGCTTTGTTCAAGTAACCACGATAAAGTTACCATAATGCTCTTAGCTCACTGATAGTTTCATGGTCATCAAACAGGCATCATAACCCACATTTTCATAGAAGATCCCCACACATCGACAAGTATCCAAACGTCACAATAGGTGCAGACACTAGTTCTATTGCGCCGAAGATAGTACCCACGCTTGAATTGTCGTAAATTGTTAGATCAAAGTGGGTGTTTGGATATTTTATCCACTCAGGCCTCATCATCTAAAGTGGTAATTGCCAACTTAGGCTCCATACACCACTCAGAATTATTCCTCCAATATCCATTCTAACAGCATTATACACCACATACAGCCCCTGACACTCTTCCAATCTCCCAATGACATCCAGTCCAGTTCCTTTATTAAGGCACTTGTTGAATATTTTCCACTAATAAATCTAGCTGCCATATTTTGCACCATGCATTTGATGTACTAAAAATGTGGACTCCATACTACACTATTTACAAACAATGGTCTGATTGTGGGTTTGTATCCAAGTCCTTCGCTTCTCTGGTACATTCCCTCATCACCCTCTCTGTTAAATGATTTTTATGTAGTGAAAAACGTGAGAAACACAATTCGTATGCCAACACAACCGGCAGTAAACTGTAAAGAGTACAGTCAAATGGGAGATTGCCTAAGCCCTGAAGCAATGGTTAGAAGCACACGTTGATGGTGAGCATAATTCTATAACCATATAACCGAGCGTGGTGGTGTAACGGATAGCGTTCTGGCCTCGCATTCGGGAGGACGGCGGTTCGAATCCCCGTCCGGGCATCCAGATTTCGGTTTTCCATGGTTTCCCCAAATCACTCCAGGTGAATGCCGGGATGCTTCCATCAAAAGGCCATGGCCGAATTCCTTCCCATTCCTTGCCCCCATCCTTTCCCGTCTCTAAAGACCACGTTGTTAAAAAGGGACGTTAAACTGTTACAAAAAAAAAAAATATAACCATATATTTTAGACTCAAATTAACAGAGGAAGTAGACACACGCACACACTTGTACATACATACAGCGAGGTCGACAGAACTAACAGCAAGCATCATGGAAACGATGAAGTGGGGGCAGAATTGTCGTTACCACTGATTAACTGGACAGAACTATCGTTACCAAAATCATCAGACAGACGAGGTATCACCATACTTACACTTACATGCACAAAGAGAGACGCAGATATACATGTACAAGTCTACAGAAAGTTCAGGACAACTACTTGCACCAACCATGGAAACAAAAAAAGTGGTGTAGTACTTTCTTGCCCCATGACTGGCTGAAAAACAGAACTCTCCTTACATATCATCTGCCTGGCGAGATAGAGGGTGTGCAAAAGATGGCATGTTTTCACCATACACCTAAGTATTTACATCATAATAGTGTTCATCACACACAATTGATTACATTTACCATCAATACGTTTCCCCCACACTGCAACCCTATCTGCCATTCATTAAGAGTGCCCCAGGTACCATGAGTTACAATAGACATTTGACTATCAGCAGATACCAGAACCCCTCATATTCATACTAGGTCTCAACCACAAATCAATACGTATCCATGCACAACCTCAAAGAAACAGGAACAGCAAATCATACATCCAGATAAATGAGTTTAAGGAAGGTATCACCATACTTACGCACACAGACACATATATCCATGCCTACAGCGAGCTCAACACAACAACCAGCCCAATCATGGAAAAGAAAAAGTGGGACAGAACCCCCATGGCTCATAACTGACCAAAAAATCATCAGTAACATATGTTCCAGGCACCATACTCTTCACATCAACATCATCTCATTTATTTCACACTACAGACCTCACTATCATCCAGTATCATGTGTGCTAGGTACAAAACTGTTCACATCAGCACCAACACGTCTATCCCACACCTAAGCAAATCATACATCCAGATAAATGAGTTTAAGGAAGGTATCACCATACTTACGCACACAGACACATATATCCATGCCTTCAGCGAGCTAGACACAACAACCAGCCCCAATCATGGCGACGAAAAAGTGAGGTAGAACCCCCATGGCTCATAACTGACCAAAAAATCATCAGTAACATATGTTCCAGGCACCATACTCTTCACATCAACATCATCTCATTTATTTCACACTACAGACCTCACTATCATCCAGTATCATGTGTGCTAGGTACAAAACTGTTCACATCAGCACCAACACGTCTATCCCACACCTAAGCTTTTTCCGCCATTCAGTAACATGTGCTCCCCATGTACCACGAGTAGCAGTAGACATTTGGTCATCAGACAGATACCATAACTCCCATATTCATACTAGGTCTCACCCACAAATCCATACGTCACCTCACACAAGCATAAGTGCAGGACAAACGAGATAAAGGAATGTATCACCACATTTACGCAAAAAACACACAGATAGAGATGCATACACACGTACATTTCCATGCCTACAGCGATCTCGACTCAACAACTAGCCCAATCACTGCCCAGTTAATCAGTGGTAACGACAATTCTGCCCCACTTCATCGTTTCCATGATGCTTGCTGTTAGTTCTGTCGACCACGCTGTATGCATGTACAAGTGTGTGCGTGTGTCTACTTCCTCTGTTAATTTGAGTCTAAAATATATGGTTATAGAATTATGCTCACCATCAACGTGTGCTTCTAACCATTGCTTCAGCGCTTAGGCAATCTCCCATTTCACTGTACCCTTTACAGTTTACTGCCGTTTGTGTTGGCATACGAATTGTATTTCTCACGTTTTTCACTACACAAAAATCATTTAACAGAGTGTTTTTTTTTTAACAGTTTAACGTCCCTTTTTAACAACGTGGTCTTTAGAGACGGGAAAGGATGGGGGCAAGGAATGGGAAGGAATTCGGCCATGGCCTTTTGAAGGAAGCATCCCGGCATTCACCTGGAGTGATTTGGGGAAACCATGGAAAACCCAAATCTGGATGCCCGGACGGGGATTCGAACCGCCGTCCTCCCGAATGCGAGGCCAGAACGCTATCCGTTACACCACCACGCTCGGTTTAACGGAGAGGGTGATGAGGGGATGTACCAGAGAAGCGAAGGACTTGGGTACCAACCCACAGTCAGACCATTTCTTGTATATATAAGTGTAGTATGGAGACCACATTTTTTGTACATCAAATGCAAGATGCAAAATATAGCAGCTAGATTTATTAGTGGAAAATATTCAGCAAGTGCCTTAATAAAGGAACTGGACTGGATGTCATTGGGAGATTGGAAGAGTGTCAGGGGCTGTATGTGGTGTATAATGCTGTTAGAATGGATATTGGCAGAATAATTCTGAGTGGTGTATGGAGCCTAAGTTGGCCATGACCACAATCTGTCATTAGACTTTAGATGATGAGGCCTGAGTGGATAAAATATCCAAACACCCACTTTGACCTAACAATTTACGACAGTTCAAGCGTGGGTGCTATCTTCGGCGCAATAGAACTAGTGTCTGCACCTTTGGATACTTGTCGATGTGTGGGGATCTTCTATTAAAATGTGGGTTATGATGCCTGTTTGAGACCAAGAAACTATCAGTTAGCTAAGAGCATTATGGTAACTTATCGTGGTTACTTGAACGAAGCATGCAATTACAAACAAATGTCACACTTGGCCCTGAATCCGAAGGTTGGCGTTAGATGGGAACATTTTAAACCGAATGGAGAACTCTCCTGGGTCCTGATTTATTGAAAAATAATTTCCTGGAAAAGGGGCGAATTTTCCTGGAAAACTGCAGTAGAAGCACCTTAAGTGAACATTTTGGTACCTGGCTACTGATTAGGAGAAAACTTTGCGAATTTTCAATTTTTGGTTTACTTTAACGCACGAAAAGAAGGTAACCCTGTCTGTAACTGATCAGGGGTAGGATTGGGAATCATTGGAAAACAGAAGGTGGTTTGACGAAGTGCTGGGCGTATGTTGGCGATGAGGCTAGGGGTGGATCTTGGTGAAAGAATTAGGAATAGTGCACTGGATTTTTCTATAAGGAATTGGGTAAATTTTCTATATCTCCACCTTGGTTACAGGCGATGGTCTCAGGCATGTTCTGTGCTTAGCGTGACTCGATTTTTATCACATAGGACTGGCGTACTTCGATTCGACATGGGTGAAATTAGTAAGATTAACAGACGTATTTCGTTCCTGGAACATACGTGCTGTGCTGTAAAATACAGTTAAAGGTGTCAATCACTGATGTGTCACAAGGGATTGATTGGAATTTTAGACAAAGTACAGCTAAGGACACTCAATTTGTGATTGCTTACGAAAGCATAACAGAATTGATACAGACGACAAAGGTTTGACCTTGATGGCAACAATTACGAGTGTGATTAAATATTTTATACCAATGGCAACAGTAGATAAGATTAGGGAAATAAGGAGTCGTACTGATGTTTCCATTCCTTGAGCTTTGCCATTGTCAAACTGGAAACTTTGATTTTTTTAGCTTTGATGTGGGAAAGGCTTTGTCACAAATATTTTCAAGTGGGCTCTTGTCCAAAGACAGGCTGGAAAAAATTACTGGCTGATTGGTTTGATATCAGTCGAGAGATTAACATGTAATCACTTCATAAATGCCTGTAGGGAAAGAAACTGGTTTTCAAATAGACAACTTTGCTTTAGATTCATCGAGGTTATACTTACATACATCAGTAAACCTCTTCAATGCCTCTGAGTTTAAAAATTGGGTTGGTTCTCGCTCTGTTTCATTGCACCTCATTTAATACATCCTTTAAAATGTGGAAATCTAGCCAAAATTCGTGAGCTATCATTAATGCTGTTAGCTATTATATTGGTTCATAACGAATCCGATATGATGTGCAAAAGTATGTTTTCGGTATATGAATGAATTTTTAATTAGGAACACTATATAGAAAAAGGGGAGGGGGGATAGAGGACTATGATCAGACATTATAGGGTAAAGCCAGGGACTGAAAAGGCTGTCAAGGAATAAACTCACTGTAACTTCAGGTATCATTGGAGATGTGTGAAATATTCTTTAATTCTTGGCCACTAAGTTTGGGGAGGAATAACATATATGAAATATTGCTGTACTGTATAGCAATGTGACTGATTAATAGTATGTGCTTTGCTCTGTAATAACAAGGAGACATGGGAACAGAAATGTTTTGTAGGTAATATACGCTAATGTGGACTTCTTTTGTTTTTAGTAAAAAATAGTAATGCTTAATCAAACGCAAGTATATTTCACGACACAGAACCGAAGAAAATATTTTACTGTGCTGAAATATTTGCACCTTGCTGTGTACAGAGTTTCGCAACCTGGGCAAACGGAACGCCGAGAATAACTCCATAGTTTCGAAATACTTGTCACATTGATATAGCAGACAGACAGCAGGCAGGAATACCTGAAATATTTCTCGTAAAAGCT